>JAYESA010000012.1:50530890-50918390 GCA_036927795.1 Iris macrosiphon
ACTAACTGATACCGACATTATAGGTCTCTTTTCCAGTTAATTCGACAAAGACAATTGAATGAAAAATGCCAATTAGTAAGGGTGTAAAAGCATAGTAAGGTTGTAAAAACATATAAAAGAGAAACTTATCTATCGCATGTAAATCAATCAACACGGGTGACTACTATTTGATTCAATTTCAAAAATACTAAAAAATAACATTTAAAATACTTAAAATTATACATAAATGTATAAAATATATTTTCTAAAATGTTAATAATATACTAATAGTTATTTGCTTTCCGATACCAATTAATCCGATACTCCGAGCCGAAACTGTCGATACTACCGATATCGCCGATCTCTATACTCATAGGAATGGTTGATACCGATACTTTGAACCTTGGTTCAATCCCACGGGAAGCGGATTATTCCTTGTAATTATGGTGGGAGTTAAAAAAAAGTTATAACACACACAAATTTAAATTACAAAAAATACACACTTTAAATGTCGTAAAATTCACATTTCAACATTATGTTTGACTTTTCAAAAGACAGAGCGTCGGCCGTTGCTAACTTGATATATATCTTTTAAAATAGCTACCATTTGTAAACTATATTAGTCCAAAACACTTGCCATCAAATTAAAGTCATAACTTGACAAGATGACCGATAAACAAAAAATGCTTATGTTGTCCATTTGTTGTGAAGCACAGATACTTCAAAAAGCCTGACGTATCCCTACCCGGTACTCGTACTTTATATTTTTTAAACAATTGTACACCTTGGGTATGGCGTAAAGTAGTGACTTTGAACTCCAGTACACCTCAGGTACTGCACGAAATATCGACTTCAAGCTCCCTTACACCTCGGGGTACGGCATGAAGTATCGACTTTGGGCTCCGATGCACCTTGGGTACAGCCGGTAAATTACCCACTTTGAGCTTTGGTACGGTTCCACAAGCCTAAGGACGACCTGAGTAAAATGCCAACGATGAAACCATTCTCCACCTCTTTTGATCCGGTAACACGACCTAATAAATAATTTGACTTAGGGCCAATCCCGCTCTCTCTATAGACCTTTGGCCTAAGAAGCACGGATACTCCAAAATTCATGCGGGGTCATATCGGACACGTATCTAACACTCAAGGACACTCCAAAATATACTAGGGACACACCAAAATAGATATGCCGGATGAACAATCCCCCCCCCCCACCCCCCACCCCCACTCCTCTTTTTGATGACGACAATGGTGAGCTTGGAGACGACGATGAAATATCTACACAAGTTTTTTTGAACTACATGTATTTTCTGCTGCTTTAGTGTAGGATCTCATTTTCCACCCTTATTTTCTGCTGTATATGTGCTCTCTGATGGATGTGCTGCCATTGCATCACTATTCCACTGTCAAATTTGCAAAAAACAATTGTGCTCAGACACTATGCATTGTGGTCATCATGCTCCAAAACATGTATTGCTAAATTTCATGCAATTTGGAAATCTCCAACCAGTCAATAAGAATGTTGTCTCGATTGTTTCTTTGTTCGAGAACCGTCACAGAATAATAGAAGAATATGTTTTTTTTCATGGATTTTTTTTTCTTTCTTTTACCTCTAGTTCCAGTTCTAGTGATCCATTACTCTTTGACTCGTGAGCTAATGAACTGTTTTCCGTTGTGCAGTATTATGAGGGGATACTTCTCCAGTATCGGCGCAGAATGCCACAGCTTCCACTGAATATCAGAGAAATGCTTAATACAATTTTACAGCTGCGGTAATTAATATAGCTATGCATAGAAACATGAACTGACGCTGAGGCCTCCAAATATTTTTTTTTTGTTTCGATTTGCTGGCAGGAAATAAAAGTACATTAGATATTTCTTCATAACTATGTTTATATTTACTGAAGAAAGAGAGACCGCAAGGTCTGCATTCTTATTCTTCGCTAGGTGGTCGTAGTTATTTAAGATGTAATGATTAAAGATCTACTGCAGAATATTTATTGAATGGAGAATCTGAGTTTGAGACATTATTTTTTGTGTTCTTGGTGTTGATTCTAACCCCATTTTATCTCTCTCCCTCCTCTTCTCATTATTATTAGGCTTAATTACAACTTGATACACTCAACTATCCAAAATGTTTAACTTGACATCCTTAACTTTGATATGTACTAACTTAATACCTTCAACTTTATAATAATTTTTATGTTTATACCCAAAAATTTTAAAAGGACAAAAATATATCTCTCCCCCCCCCCCCCCTACCCCCCCCACCCCCCCCCCCCACACACACACACTCACTCACCCCCCCCCCCCCCACCCCCGCTCATCTTCCTTCTCCCGGCAGCGTCCTTCGGCGAACCCTGTGCCCTCGTGCCCCAGCGCGGCGACACCTGCCTCCGCCATCGACCCCTGCCGCATGCGACTCGTTCCGCATTCTCGCCCCCTGCGTCCTCCTCCCACCCTTGCCTCCCGTGCCCCCAGTGTCCCCCGCGCCAATCCCATGCCTCCCTGCTCCGCGTCGCGCGCGGCCTCCGACTGCTGCTGCATCCTACTGCCGCACCTCCTCCCCCCCCCCCAGATCGTCGGCTTCGGAGAGGGAGGTGGAGGGTTCGCCAGAGGGGGGCGGGGGGGGGAGGGAGAGAGAGGAGGGAGGGACAATTTGGTCTCTCTTTTTTCTTCAGGGTATTAAGTTAGCACCTATCGAAGTTGAGGGTGTTAAGTTGAACATTTTGGATAGTTGAGGGTATTAAATTGTAATTTAGCCTTATTATTATTATCAACTTCCCACATGTATTGACCGCTAATTCTATTTTTTTTTTCCCTCTAGCTCTCCTATTATGACTAGTCACCTTTACATGCATTGCGCATGCAAAACAAAAAAAATTGATATTAAAATAATTTAAATATGATTTGAATATATTTTAATTAGAAATTATTTATAGATATGTTTTTAAGAATTTGGATATGTGCTTAGTTAGATCATACTTGAATTTTTTTATTGAGTATTGAATATATTTTAGGATTTGTTAAACGTGTTTATATGAGTTCGAATATATGTTTAGGTAGGTAGAAGGATTTTATTTTATTTTTAACTACGTAGGATTTTTATTATTTTTAAACTACGCAAGAAGATATATACGCGGGAAGTAGAAGAAATTTTTATTTTATTTTTTATTAATTAATGGAAGATATAAAAACGGATTAGACAGTTTATATTTTGAGCTATTTTTAAACCGTATTATAATAGTACTAGTAAATTCACGTGCAACGCACGTAAAATAATTTTGTATATCTAATATTGTTAAAAAATAGTTTAAATTTAAATATATTTGAATTAAGATTTATTATATATTTTTATATTTAAATTAGAATTTGCTATAGGCTTATTTATATTTTAATTATAATTTGTTATGGATATATGTGAATAAAAGAGTATATTTTTGGTTATGCGGAAGAAAAAGAGAGTTAGTTTTAGACTTATTATTTTGTATTTTTTTTAATTAAATAGTGGAGGATTTAATCACAGCTTGGACTGGCTCAATTTTGAGCTGTTTTCAAGCCGCATTATGTTAGTAGAGATAGATATTTCCACATATATACTTGTTTTTTGATGTTTCTTCTTCTTAGATTGCCCTCAAAGTGTGAGTTGGACTGGGCGGCCCGGAACCCGACCCTGAAATCGACCCAGTAAACGTCCGGTCTGAGTCGGTCCCCGGGGCACCGGTCAACGGACCGATCCGGTCCGACCCACAAAACACCCAGGTCCGGACTAGGTCCGAAGAAGTGACATGATAGTCCAGCTTGGACCGGAGAAAAACTCGAGCCGAACCGAGTTAGCACACTGAGCTCCGTCGACTCGGCCCGATCCGACCCGACCCGACCCGACTAGACTAGCAACTCGGTCTAAACCCGGTCTAGGCCTGATTCATTTAGCGTGCCCCATTGCATTAGCGTGCCCCATTGCATTTTTTAATAGGTATATATATATATATATATATATATATATATATATATATATATAATATATATATTATATACTAATATATATATAATATATGTGTGTGTGTGTGTGTGTGTGTACCTTAGGATTGGCCTAGTGGTAAGGGTTTGGTACATGGGTGGGTAGGGCTTCGAGCCCCTCACTAGGCACCTAGTGGGGGTGGGGGTTAACGACCGGGAGGCTTCTCGGGTTAAGAGGGGTAGGAGATGGTAGGGTGTGTATATATATATATATTTGAATGATCAGAATACTTCATAGGAGAAACGTCTTTGAGGGGTATTTTGGTAATTTATTCCTCCTCTTCGGAGTATTTTGGAACCAAAATATTTCCATTATTATGGCTATTTTATAATCGTTTGAAGGGTATTTTTGTCATTTTTTTGAAAATGACCAAAATATCACCTTATAACAACTATATTTTAGGGGTACTAGGGGTATTTGGCGTCAGAATTATTTTTTATATAAATATGATATAATTCACCAAAATTAACCACAACAAATTTTTTTTTTCCCTCTTGCAATATTAACAAGCAATCTAGTATGAAGAAGCTATTTATTGTCATAGAAAATGATCAACCACCACAGAAATCTTAAGATCAACAACCTCAATCCGCACAACAACAAGGACCTCAACTTGAAAGAATATAAGAAATTTGACATCATTTTAGCGGAGTTTACAATGAGCGCGATCCAGAAAAAAAAAATCGCATGGAGTTCTTGGTGAATATTTGCATTGTAGAAAACGACTCCAATGAAAACCTAGCTATGGCACTCGAATTATACGTAGGCATTTAAAAAAGTGTATGAGTATCTAGTAATTTTGTATCTTCTTGAAAAATGTATCCTTTTTTAGTATGTATTATTATTGTTAGATAGGTCATAGCTATTTAAACCTAATTGCGACTTATATTTGAATTTCAGCTCAATCTCTGTATAAATTTTATTTAGAGTATTACCAAAAAAAATTGAAGAGAGGTTGAAAAGCTAAAACAAAAATATACGTTTTATGACTTATGTAACAAAAATAATATATATTAAAAAAATTATCTTATTTCTGATGTTATTATGTATTACTAGTGTGACTAATTTTAATTACATTAATAAAATTTATCTTTCTTTCTTTCTTTTCTTTCTTAAATTTTCTTTTAATTATTTTTTAATAAAATCGGATCTGCCCTGAATTGGCCCGAATCCAGTCGGTTCGGCCCGCCCACTTCCGACCGAATTGTGGTCCCGGCTGGCTTCACGCCCTCTTTTTCGGTCCGATCCGGCCCGACCAGACTCCCCTCAGAGCTAAGTCCGATCCGGTCCAGATCCGATCAAAATCAGTCAACACTGGACCAACCTGGTCTGGCCGATACACACCATGAAGATTGCCCAATAAGCCATGCCATGTGTCACTTCATGACAAATAAGCTCTATGCAAATGAAGATTGATCATCTTACAAGGATAGATATTATGAGAACCGAACCGGCGCAACGGTTCAAGATTTAGAGGTTCAACTAGAGTCGAATCGGTGGTTTAACGAGGTTCTAATATGCATATAAATTTATTACAAAAACGTAAAGCCTAATTAACTAGTCAATCTAGATTGGGGGAAATGTATCAAATTTTATACCATGAGCATAATTAGTTATTAATCTAATGGCCTATTTTGTATTTGTTGCACGTGCTAATAAGTTACTTCATTTTATGTGGATGCCAAATCCATTTTAGAAGCTTACACAACTAATTCCATCTAAGTAAATTCATGTTCGTGACCTCCACGACTAAAGAAAATAATCATATATACTGCCACTAAATATAGTCTGTGCTGTGCACAATGCACCTCTTCCTTAGTTTAATAATCCCTTTCCAGCCTTTTCCAGTACTGCACTCCTTAACCACTACTACTTGTTTATTCATCCTAACCCCCCTCACCTTTTGCTAATAACGCTACTTAAACACAAGCAAAACTAAGAAAAAACAAAATGTAAACATGCTATTTTACACTTTAATACTTAGACTGTCAAAAATTTGCATCTTCACATCCACTATTATTGTGTTAATATTATTGAGTTAATATGGCGAATTTTTGAGTTTGTGCAAATTACTACACTCCGTCCCGCTTAAACCGATCTCTTTTTTTTTTATGTTCAAGAACCAAAGAAAAAAATAATATCTCCTTTCATCTTTTTCTTTTTCATGCTGCATGACATATAGTTACCAGCATCGTTGGAAATGACTGAAATTCAAAATATGACTATGTTTAGACTGATGGTGACACATGTACACTGTAAAGAGTGTGACATCCAACACATTGTCGTCGTTTGTTGTAAAATTTAAATTCAAAGTACTTTTCGTATTCTGTTTTTTCATGCATTATCTTCTGCCTTCTTATGTTGTAAAATAGTTGTGGGATAATATTATATTATCGGAGGTGTAATAAATAATTCATGTAAAATGGTAATTGTGGTAGGGTTTGTTTTGCAAAGATGAGCGGCCGTTCCAACCTTTTAGTTACCGGAGAAAGGGGGAGAAGAAGATAAGAAGACCCCCCTCCCCAAACACCACCACCAACAACAAACAGTACCAAAACACCACTCCCCACGGACTTTCCTTACCACTCCAACAACATCGTACCCGCATAGAACTCCTCGATTTCTCAATCGGGATCGGACTATGCGACCATGATTAATTCGGACGACGAAGAAGAGGAGGAGGAAGAATTCTACGAATCTTTGGACCGAATTCTATCCTCCTCCTGCTCCTCCACCTCCTGTTCCGACGACGACGCCGCAGCCGACTCCCGCCGCCGCCGCCGTCTCCCCCCGCCGCCATCCGCTGCCACCTCCTACGAAGTCTGGATCTCGGAGCCCTCCTCCGTCGAGGAGCGCCGGCGGCGGCTCCTCCAGCAGATGGGCTTGATCAGCGACCCGGCCCTCTCCCGCGCCGGATCCGGATCCAGATCCGGATCCGAGCCCCGACCCGAACCGGAGCCGGAGCCGGACGAGATCTGGCCGGATCGGGAGCCGAAACCCGAACCCGCCGCCGCCGCCGCTGCCGAGATCCTGCGGTGCACGATCAGAAACCTCGACAACGGGGAGGAGTTCGTGGTGAAGGAGGACGGGATTCTGGACAAGGTCAGGGAGGCCGGGTCCTCCGGGACGCGGCGGCAGCTGACGGTCGAGGAGTTCGAGCTGTGCGTCGGTCGGTCGCCGATCGTGCAGGAGCTCATGCGGCGGCAGAACGTCGGGAACGCAGCGTCCTCCTCCGCGAACGGGGACGGCGTGCCGAGGTCCGGCGCGAGGCTGGGCGCCGGGGGCACGCGGTGGAAGAAGGGCGGGGGGTGGATCAGGAGCATCAAGAATATTGCGGGGAACGTGGTCGCGGGGGGGTACTACCGCGACCAGCGCAGGAGCAGCGACGAGCGGGACTCGTCCTCCGAGAAGGGCGGGAGGCGGTCGAGCTCCGCCACCGACGACAGCCAGGACGGTCCGCTCCTGCAGGGGCCGGAGAGGATCAGGGTCCGGCACTACGGGAAGCCGTTTAAGGAAATCACCGGCCTCTACTTGACCCAGGAGATTCATGCTCATACCGGATCCATTTGGAGCATTAAGTTCAGTTTCGACGGGAAGTATTTGGCGACCGCAGGGGAGGACTGCGATATACATGTTTGGCAGGTCTCGGAGCGCGAGAAGAAGGGGGATTTGGTGGCGGAGGGAGGGGGAGGGGAGAACGGGACCTCGCCGGAGTCGGCATTGGCAATGGTTGGTATAGAGGGCAGCCACTGGGAGAAGAAGAGGAGGGCGAGGGTTTCCACCAGCAGGAAGTCGATGAGTTCGGACCATGTACTGGTTCCGGACCAGTTGTTTGCTCTTGAGGAGAGGCCTGTTTGTTCTTTCAGGGGGCATCTTGATGACGTTCTCGATCTCTCTTGGTCTAAATCCGAGGTAATTTTTCAATGATCATGTGACTACTTTGTGTTATCTTGTAGATGCTAAATGCGACAAATGCTTCTTTTGTGAATAATTTTTGGTTGTTGTGGACTCCCACATACTTTGTGTTGTCTTGGTATGGAAGAGGCAGTATCACAAATAATTGCTGTTTGCCTTCAGATGTTGTAATTGCTAGCATCTTTTCAGTAGTAGAAAATTGGGATACATACTTTAATTACTCATATCTGTGGCTGAAGCGATAGTTTGTTGTATGCATGCCTTGTTGAAGTATGTGAGTATACCTTGTAACTACATGTCCTATAAGGTGTACATTCCTTTTATCATCAACAAGTTAATTATCATAACAATCAAGAAGAATGGAGCGAACTAAACAAGAACTGCATAGTAGAAGTTATATTTGTAAGAATACGCGAGTGTCTCAATCAATATATAGACATGACATATTTGAAGAGAAAGTTATAACTTCCCATTTTTTGGATTCTGGAAACGATGGCTTACTTTTTAAGATAAGCCAATTATAGTACATGGATTATCAAATTAGAATTCATATGTTCAATGGTCATTTACCTTTATGATTATTTGAAACCATTAATGGATTTCCACATGTACATTCGAGGATGTAGGTACCCATTTTTAACATCATCAACCATGCTAAGGGCCATTACCATAACGTTACGAAGTGCCATATCCTATTTGATAGCCAAAACTTATGTTTCTTTTAGGTTGCCTAGGTCTTGGGATGTATCTTCTTTCTTTTGGGTTTCAAGGATACCTACCTAGCTAAACACCCCCACAAACGGAGGAATAGCAAGTTGGGTTTCCGAAGTTTGAACGGTTCAAAGTGAGTCTTCTCACTATGTTTAGAGGGTAGGATTTACAATTGGTCAATATCGCTTCTCCCTATAATTTTTTAGGGCCACTGGATTCTGCAAGCATGGCATTGATCATGTTCATCAAGTTCCAGTTTTTGCCTTCAACACCACCGTCAGATTCAGGTGAAATAAGGGACACTAACTTGATATACTATTCTATGTTTTTGACAGAATTTGGTAAGTTCATTCGAAGTATCCTCCCCACCTCAATCAGATCTAAGGGTATTGATGGCGGTCCATAATTGGTTTTCTACTTCAGCCTTATAGATTTTAAACATATGAATCACTTCATCCTTGGTTTTAAGAAGTATTCATAACAAAACTTGGAGAAGTCATCTATAGAAGTCACAAAGTATGTATTCCCTCCTCTATAAGAAACCATCATTAATGATTCCCTTCTCCTCAATTGACATTGCATCTAACTAGGGTTTTGAATGGGTCAGGTCAGGTGGATCTTGGGGTGAGTCCTACTTGAACCTAATACTTATACCCATCACAAACCCAACATGGAACTATCAGGTATGATGATTGTACCCCATCATAAATCCAACTTGAAACTATTTGGTATGATGAATGGCTAGCATTAACCTGGACCTGGCGGGTTATGGATATGCTTGCTGGTATGATGATTGGCTAACATGAATCTTGGCCTGACTGGTTAGGGATATGCATGCAACTTTGGGATGAGTGATGCTTTCAAGCAAACAAAATATTACTTAGAAATTGGTGGTGAAACCTAAAGAAAGGCTATGGATCTTTTTGCTGAGCAAGTTTCTTATTGAAACAGATTCTTTTGAAAAGAACAAATAAATCTTTGAGAATGATAAGCTGCATAATAAGTCATGAGGCTTCCCATGCTAGTTTTGATCAGGTTGCTCCTAGGGTTTGGTCCTCTCTAAAATTTTCCATTGATTGTCTTGGTTACTAAATAGCTTTTGTGGTAGTCATTTGGCATTGTAGTACGCCAATCAAACACATGGAATGATTTCAGATTCAAATTCACGTATTGTAGTATGCCAAACAAACATAGATTTGAACTTACAATTTCGTGATTCTCAAATCAATGAATCTATCGATTCATTGACTTTGACTTTACACCAAGCAAAACGGAACCTTAATCTTGGCTGGATCGCTCTAGCTCCCCGATCCATTTCATGGCTTATGAGTCATAAGCTCGAATATAATCTGTACAGGAATCTTGTAGTAGAAATTTTGTAAAAGAATCTTGGAATGCAAGGGGCTAAACTTTTGGAGAACTGAAGCATATTATCTGGTATATACAGCCAGTCGAGAGGTAGTGTAAATGGAGTGCAGTAAGAATATTTCTAGTGTCGAGAATCAGGTTCACTATCTTGGATATTTTTTGCTAGGAATTGATAGATTGCAGAAGCAGAGTAATTTCATTATGTGAGTACAATCTCATAGCCATAGTATATATAACACATTTCCTGTAGATTAGTAGGGCCTGCTAAGTATCAGAATATCTGTATCTCGTGTACATTCAGTACCTTTGTTTCATTTGGTAAAACCGTGCTGATGGTGAGGAATGGGTTTATGATAAGAAGATAGGCTGGTAGGGAATTGGCTAGGATGGTATTGGATAGTTGACAGGCCCTTGTTAACGACATGATTGACAGATTGAGTTTGTCCTTGAAGGTAAGGAAAGAAGATATGACATTAGTTAACTCAGTTTAAAGGATTTGGACTGTTATGACATTGAAACTTGCAAGTTGCTTTTAATTGAATCGTTGGCAAATTGAAGATAAGGTTTGGCTGCATCAGATTTCTAAATTAGTCAATGATAATGAAAGAGAACAAAAGTTGGAGGGGAGGACTACTTCAGTGCAAATTTGTTGCTTTTCGGATTTAGAAGCTAGTGATAGAAGACATTATGACGATGTCTTCTGACCGGCAGTGACCTAAAACAAACAGGTATAATTTTCTCAAGGAGTGATGAGCTACCTGAACTGATACTTGTTTTAGTGACCTCGGTTGATATTTGCTGCATGTGGGAAATGTTGGGATATTGATGGTTGTTATCCATTTAGTGGAGAAGTTGTCTACCTTTTGGATAATGAGTATGAGTATTGTAATACTAAGAAACTCAAGCAAGCTACATTAGGGTTCTCAGCATATTGAAAAGTTTGAAGGGGAAAATATTTATTTGTCATGCTAACTACAGCTTTAGGATTTCTGAGATATCCTATTTCAAGGAGGTATCACCATTCCTGAAAAGGAAGAAGGTTCTCGGAGTCAGTTTGGCTTACAATCTATTGCTTGTAACATTGACGACCTCTATTAAGTGTTTGTGGAAATTAAATTTTATTGGATCAGAGTTACTTGCAATCTTGTATAAAAGAGCTCTTGTTATAGATCATTGTCTAGAGATATGAATACTCTGTGAACTGATGAAGTACAGTTGCTTCTTGATAGATGTGTGGGACAGAGGCTTGTGATACCTTCTGCCCACACTTCCGCCGATTACTGTGTGAACAGATACTGTGTGAATGGAGAATGAGCAAAGCAAAAGGGAAGGAGATCCACATAAGTCGAACACTCGAGCAGTGTTCGTGAGACTGTAAAATGGGTCGAGTAAACAACCCTGGGGCTGAGAAAATCGTGGACGAGTCTTTGTCTTAGGAGTTCCAGTCTTTCTTCGTTTTCTTCTTAGTGATTGGAAAAACGTTGTAAAGTGATATTCCGAAGCTCTTGTGAGTTGTTCTAATGTCGAAAAATGCTGCTTATTTGGGTGAAGTTGTGGAAGACCCAGAAACAAGGGAATTTTGTGAGGATCCTATTCATGTGGATGTCAATGTATGCGAATATAGTCTTCAAAGCTATTTAGAGAGGAGTATTTGAGCAAACTAACGCAATATGGACAGAGACATGGACATGAGATCTAGTTTGGAGTGTCTTGGTGTACTTTGAGTGTCCACTGCATGTCCAACGTGACAGGGACACGACACCTAGCTATCAAGTTATTTATAGAACGATGTAGCTGGTGCATCCAGATTCTGGACACTACAGGTAGAAGCAGTGCGAGAAACGGAACTTAACTTTTTTATGAGCATATGATATCTTAAATTTGATATATCCGAAATTATCAAACTTAAAATTCCAGATAAGCAATCAAACTGAAAATTGAAGCAAGTTTTGACCCAGGTTTGCCGTTTATGCTTTTGCTCGAATGGTCTGGCTTCAAAGTTCCTTTTAGATCTTCCGGTCTAGTTCAGCTAGATACAATTGCTTGAAATAGGTTGAGGGGCTCAGCTGGTGAAAGTAACTCACACGTAAAAGATAATTTGCGACATAATATTATGTCTTACCTACTAATAGCATGGGTATGGTTTTAGGACAATATGTCAAGGAAAACAAATATGGCCCATTTGCAGATAATAATTTGGGTCTGCACCAATCATAGTATATTTGCACTGAATTGCATCAATCACACAACCTTTCTTCATCATAAACTTGCACCATCACACACACACACACACACACACACACACACAAAAGATTCAAACCAAATGACAGGAGTAGCTCTTTCCAAAAAGGTACCTAAGAGGCCTTCCAAGGGTTTAAGACCGAACAAAAAAACCAAGAAAAAACTTCTCTTTTTTCCTTTCCTTTCCTTTCCTCTGTTCGTGGAAGATTAGATGCGGGTTGGACTTGTGTTTGATCAGGATGATAACAAGCTAGGGCCTACTGAATATCCAATAGATTTTAGACTTGAAGCGGCCCTGGCTTTCTGACTTCTATGACCTCAACGGTGTCGATGATCAATGTGGAGGTGATTATCAGCATTGGGTGGAAACAATGCTCCTCTCTTCACTCTCCCTTTACTTGTGTTTCTTGATCTTTGTTTATACATTTTTTTTTGCTTTTGCAATGTTGAAAAGGCCTAAATTATTGTTCAGGTTTGGATTGGGTTAGCCCATTAATCAAAGGAAAACCTGCACACAAACTTCTAACACATGTACCTTTCTAAGAGTCCTAAACTTGTTTTAAATTGTTTAATATATATAAACTGATGAATTAGGATAATGTTTGGGCGGAGGGGTAGAGAATAAAAGTAGGATGGTTATCATACAATCTGTACAATGGAAAAATTAGGTCTTTTGTGAAGAATGATAATCATAGGGCTGACTAAGTACTTCTCCTTTATTTTCCAAATATGTAGATTTTTTATGAGATATTTATGAGTTACAAGATACTTGAATTCATCATAAATGACTAACAGTTTCAGTTTGACAAGCGATTCTTGTTTTCAATTGTTGGATGTCCAAATGATTTTCTTACAAAAATGTTTTAGGGACACACTTATATTATGCAGATCAATGTTCTAAAAAGCGGATTAACTGGCCAATGAATGCAAACCAAGTCCGATTTGTCTAATGGCTGATTAAGCAGGATTTCCAAATGGACCCTTAATTGTGATTCCTAAGCTGCACGATCTGCTTAACCATTAGCCTTACGTAGACAGAGCACGTAATGAAACCACCTAATATAATGTTGAGTTTACACAATAATGCCGGATTTCAGCATCCCCAGTTCATGTAATGATGGACCAGAGAAAAAAAATGTGCTAGATTTGTGATTCCCTAGCCAGGCAAAATTTGTTTGAGACAATGCAGCTAAGTACTTTATATACTGCTCATTATCTTTATATCCTGCTCCTTATTTCAGTGCAATTATTTATAGATGCATTGAAACATCTTTTTGTTGTATCCTACCAGTGTTCTAAAAGTCACTTCTAGGCGGCGCCCAGTGCCCGCCCGATGCCTGCCTAGTTCTTCCGACGCCCAACTATGCAGGTTTTTTGGTTTTATGGACAATTTCTGCAATTTTCAGCAAGTTTTTTTTTTTGACTGCCTAGAACTAGACGGCCTAGGCGTTAGGCGCCGATGTCCGTCCGACTAGTGCCTAGCAACTTTTACAACCTTGTATCCTACAACCTCGACAATTTCTTCGTCAGAAACTTAAGTTAATGGAATTGTACAATAAATATGAAAACATAACACAAGGAAAATGGTTAATGTCGGTAGCAATTTGGAGTCAGTAAGGAAAATTCCTAAGCATAACAATTATTGAAGATGACAAACAAATGATGCACGGTGGAATATCTTGACCGTAAGAGATGGTCTATAATAATTTAATAGCAGCTAATAGGAAGCTCTAGAGAATCAGATGAAAGGATTAGACAACAACATTGTAGGAAAGGCTAAATTGTCCTAATGACACCCTAACTATAGCATTCAGACGATTTTAGCACTTTAACTTTTCACTGCTCGATTTTGACACCAACTTCATAAATTGCTCTTTTGAAGCACATTTTGTCAATTTTGAAGTACATCGAGACCACTTTAAAAGCATATCTTGTTGTACAAAAACACAATTTAAATACTTGTACTGCCATATATTATTTCTAAGTGGTCCCGATGTACTTCAAAATTGACGAAATGTGCTTCAAAAGAGCAATTTATAAAGTTGGGGTACCAAAATCGAGCAATAAAAAGTTAAGGTGCCAAAAACGCCCAACACTATAGTTGGGGTGTCATTAGGATAATTTAACCTGGTAGAAAATGGACAATGATACTATGCTGACTTGAAAATGATAATAAGACGCATCTTATTTATATGGCCTTTATTATGAGCACCCAGTCATGGTCACTATTGGAATATACTCTCGCATTAATGTTAGTGACATTAACTCTATAAATACCAAGACAAATGTAAAGAGAGGTAGGTTGTATTTCATATATTACTGCAATTATCTGAGAATGTATTTCACGTTCCTCAATATAACATCCTCTTATAGGTATTTAATCATGTTCAAATTTTAGTTTTATATGATGCTTCGGTTTTCCTCTCAAATTCCTCTAGATGTGTAAATGAATGAACCAACTTGCCCGAATTAATTAATTAAGACATCATTATTTTCTAAGAGATCGGGGTAAAGCTTCGACAAGAGACTGTTAATTGATCTGGGGCATAATTCAGACATCCATAATTCTTAAGATTTGAGCATCTCCCTCGTGTTGTGTCTTCTTCATATTGGTGTAAATTCTTGCAGCTTTGGATTTATAGCAAAGAAATTGATGAGATTGTAGAATTTTGTAGTGGAAAAGTGATTCAGTGAACAGATACTCCAGGGACTTTAGAATATTCTGGTATTGAATGTATTTACACATCGATTTGTGATTTCTTTATTTTTCTAATTTTAATTCACTTGGATACCCGTATTATTTGGATGAATTTGAATGTATTTCATGTTCTGTTAGTTTAGCTTAGTATGGGTAGTACAGAGAGATTGTTTAGATTTAGGATTTCCATCTTCTCTTTAACTTGCTAGGAATTATAATAATTATATTTGCCACTTCCATACATATGGGTGTAAGTCTGCATACATTTTGATCTCCCCAAGACCCTATATAAGCGGGAGCTTCGTGGCAGTGGAATGCACTTCCATCTATGATCTACCCTTTTGCTACTCAAGAGTAGTAGGATTGGCCCCATGGTCTGTACCCTAGACCATGCTTTCCATATATCCACAAATCATGTATTCTGTGTCAACAACATTGTACATAATTCTGTGCATCCTCTGCGAATGACACGACTAGTTGATGAGACTTGGGGCTTCAAAATATGTGTCCACAGGAGAGGGGTGCCTTACCATTGCACTAGACATCTTATGATGCCTCTCTCTCGTTACATTCACGACTCGTTGTTTATTGTTTATGTTATTCACTATCATAATTTCATGTAAACTATGTAACCAGAAATTTCCTCCATTTGTTACAAACTTATCTTGTATCGGCGCATTCCTCCGTTTTAAGATTTTTCCTCTGTTTGTACATTACCGGCTCATTTTTAAGAAATGTTGAATTCAACCAAATATTGGAGGGGGGACTTATTTGAGATAAAATGTAATTATATTTGAGACTTCCATCTTTTAAATTGGCAGCAACCAGAGTAATTATACTTGACAACCCATCCTCACTTGTGCTACACACAGTTGCTGGGGCTGATCCCTTGGTTGGTTCCCTGGACCATGTCATATATATATATGGCCCACAAATAATGCATTGCATGTCAGAAACATCTTATGCCTCCTCTGCTTGATAGAGCATACGATAAGCACTAGGGCCTAGGGTCTAGAATTCTACGTGTTCAAAACTGGGGGTCTTATCATTGGACTAGACATCAACTGATGCCTATTTGTTGTAATATTCTAGATTCGTCCTCTTTTGCTTGTATTATTCTCTACCCTAAACTGATGCCTATTTGTTGTAATATTTTAGATTCGTCCTCTTTTGCTTGTATTATTCTCTATCCTAATATCATGCGAACTATATTTCCCAGCATTTTCCTCCCATCTGTTAGAAACTTTCCTGTATCATCGTCTGCTGTTGTTTAACGATCTTTTTCCTATTTATGCATTACATGGCTCAGTGTTAAGAAATGTCTGACTCAATTAAATATGAAAGAGACCTACGGCATTTTTAATATATTACTGAAGCTCTAATCTGTTAGTGAATTAAAATATTTGAAATTGATTATGTTTGTGATTTTCTCCTAGTCCAAGAGATATTAGCATGTTCATTAAGAACCTTGACGTTAATCTGTTGGTTTATTTCATTTTTCATGAAGGGTTTTTCTACATGTGCCCTCAGGGTGACATGTTTAGGAACATCCTCTGGCATAAGGTGCACTGCAAATGTTTATACTTAATTGAAACTTTGTACACTTATTTGGTATTTGACACAATACATGCGTGCATTCATTATCAAAAAATGGTAGGTGACAATAAAAAAAAGACGACAATAAAAATAAAGGTAATTAAGGTGCATTAAATGTTCCTTAACATGTGCCATGAGGGTACATGTAGACATACCCATTTATGATTCTGAAGCAAATTAGCGAACTTTGAAAGGTCAATATGTACTTAATTTCTGTAAAGTCATGCCATTATTAATGTTTTTTATTCTGTAAATCACATTTATTAGTGGTTTCCTCATATATACTGCAACTATTGAATTTTGGCTTTCAAAGTTACTGAAATTTGAATGCTAGTTGCAAGTTCTACGTGTTATTTTTATGCGCTCTTGGTGTATTTCTGTTGGCATTGTATGATATATCTGTGCATGTTGCATGTGTCATTCATGAATGCGTTGATTTGTGTGGGTGTCTGGTTGGGGCTGTCCTTTTTCTTAGTGTATCCATGTGTGTGCATCACATCCACAGTGCACCCTTATTAATATTGACTTATTATACATTGCAGTATTTGCTTTCATCTTCAATGGACAAAACGGTTAGGCTCTGGCACATGTCTAGCAATTCTTGCTTGAAAACTTTTTCTCACAGTGACTATGGTAAGTGAATATTTCCTGCATCTTTGGAGATGCTAACATGTGTTCTTTTCAGTGCCTTACTAGTAATGCTTGGCTTATGCAGTGACTTGCATTCAGTTTAATCCAGTTGATCATGACTTCTTCATTAGTGGATCCCTTGATGAAAAAGTTCGTATATGGAGTATACCAGATCGACAAGTTGTTGATTGGAATGATCTCCATGAAATGGTTACAGCTGCCTGTTACACCCCTGATGGAAAGGTTCCTTGCTTCATTTTGTGATTACCAAGTTATTTTGTGTTTTGTAATTCTATAAATCTAAAAGAGAAAACTGCTTTGATGATTTCCTATACCTTCAACTGTTCATGTATCTCTTGCTTACTTCTCTAGGGTGCACTTGTGGGTTCACACAAAGGGAGTTGTCATTTGTACGACACATCTGGTATGGAGTATCACAACTCTCTCTCTCTCTCTCTCTCTCTCTCTCTCTCTACGCACACACGTGCATGTGAGCACCCCCCCATGCCACCCACATGCAGAGTGCACACACAGACAGTCAATCTATTGCAACAGACATAGATCACTAATTAAGTAATAAATAGTATTTGTAGAACTAGAAGTCTTGTCTAGGGAGAGTTCTAAGAGATCTTAATTCTTTCATCTCCAAAGCCTGACCTTTTACCCTTTTCTGGTTTGTTGCTTTTATGTGGTAGTGGTGACATTTATATTCCTTTTCTCTGACTTCTTTCGAGCAGATAATAAGCTACATCAGAAAAGTCAAATTGATCTGCAAAACAAGAAAAAGAAATCTAGTCGCAAGAAAATCACTGGCTTCCAGGTACTTTTGGCAAGATGCAAATGGTTTTATATTTGATTACTTTTATATTTGTAATGGACAACTATCTTTATATTTTTGAAGGCTTGTTCATTCTTCTCAACAATTAGGTGAAAATTTCATATTGCTTACTTTTGGTGATATATTTCGTTCAACAGTTTGCTCCAGGAAGTTCCTCAGAAGTGCTCATTACATCTGCAGATTCAAGAATACGAGTTGTTGATGGTACTGAATTGGTTCACAAGTTTAAAGGTAAAAACATAACACATGAATTGTATTGCTCCCTGCACCCATTGTTAATTACTTTTTTCGCCTTTCATCAGAAAGCTTCCAGGATGAGGTGAAATAGGAATGTAGACACGAAACTGCAGTCATTTACTCTTGCTTCCTGTGTTTGTTTTTGTGTTCTTTGTGTGTTGTATGAAGAGAGGCAGAGGCTTTGCCTTCCAAAAGAATGAAATAGGCTTAGCTGTCAGTTTTCATCAGTTTACATATCTGTGCCTTAGTAATATTTGTATGCAGCTTCACACACCCGTACAAACGAATGGAATGAAATCAGTGTTCTCCCTCTGTAGGCAACAATAAAAAGTCCCTATGCTGTTAGGTGCCAGTTTGCAATTAGGGCCTGTTTTACTTCCATTGTAGTCATCTCATTCTTTAGATACAAATTTACCTTGAAGGGTTCATGTTTGATCTGGTTGAGCCAGTTGGGTGTGATAAGACTAAATGTCCATTGTCCACTGTTGCAACAGCATGTGCAGTGTAAGTTTTGGACCTGAATTTTGCTTGGTCATTTTTCAATTATTTCCAATTTAATCATTCCTGGTTACTTACTCTCCAAGTTTTGAGCAACTTATGTCTGTGCTGTCAGTGTGATTAACTTTAGCCATGATGCATCTAAGATCATATGATAGTTGCATTTCTTTGCTCCGAGTTATCTAGAAGCTATCTGTTGCTTTATAATCTATTACTGGAATGTGGAAATTACCAAAGGGTCTTTCTAGATGAGTCTTCTGGATCAGCAGTGATTGTCAAGGTATTAATAGCAGTGTTGCTTATGTTGATGCGACAACAAAAGGCAAGAAATGACAAACATTCTACATACCTTTTCTGCTGATGTCCCACAACTCCAATATCCCGAACCTGGAATGTTAGTGTTCTGTTTGATTTGCTTCTGATACTTTATAGGGAAGAGGGTTGGCCGTACATGAGAAATCAATATTGCTGAGATTGGGCGGCTCGGGAATACAAAATCGTCGTTTGCCGGAAGGAAGAAAATCGTTGAAAAGCAGGGGAATGCCAACTCACTGAAGGGAGGGGAAGGGCTTACAAATTAGAAATAGATGAGATAAGCTAAGAAGGCAGGGAGGTAGACTAGGCCACTAGCACTCGATGCGCTCAGAGAGTCAGAGCAATGCAATTAAACTAAGAAAATACTTTTAGGTCTTTATGTTGACTACTTTTTATAATAAAAGAATGTGATACTCTAAAATGGATGACTATCATGACTTCTAGCATCAAGCATGTTTTTTATGTGGTTCTTTCTGTCTGAAATAATTGTTTTTATATGATAATTAATAATTCGTACTCATCACTTGTTTTTGAATTCTCACAAAATGACTAGCAAATTTATTCAATAAGTTTGGGGTTCAACATGATAAAATTCTTATTTTTCCGTTCCAACTTGTATTACTCAATGTTTTGTTTTCAGCTTGCCATACTGTCACTTTCAATCCATTAGTAATGGTGCACTCAAATACAAGCGCTTATTAACTATTTTGTAGGACCACATTAGGTTTTTCTTATCTTACATGAAATACATAGCTTTTTCATACTGTTTAGAAAACATATTGCCTTGGTCCATGTAAGATTTTACTGTGATTTTCAGCTGGTGCGAAGATACCTATCCAGTATCAACTGGTTTCCCAGTGATTGATGTTTGGTCTTTTGTTTTTTTTTCTTTTGTTTTTTTGAGATAATTCTTGCTTTGTTTGTTATATCTCTTATGTTTATTCTCTTTCCAGGATTTCGCAACACGAGTAGTCAGATCTCAGCGTCTTTGGCAAGTAACGGGAAGTATGTCGTTTGTGCTAGTGAGGATTCCCATGTCTATGTTTGGAGATGTGATACAGATTCACAACCTACTAGAAGCAGAGGCATTGTATCTGCCACACAGTCCTATGAACATTTCTACTGTCAGCATGTCACAGTTGCGGTTCCATGGCCATGCAACAGCCCAGGAGTGTCTCTGAGAACTAGTTGCAGCAGACAGAATGGGCTGAGTGGAGTCTCTGAGGCAAATCAAGAGCTCGTGGATGAAGCCAGTGGACACGTAAACTCGCCCTCATCATCCTTCGGATGCAGCAATACCCCACAGCAGAACGGTGTCCTTGGTACAAGAAGTAGTTCCTTCAGTGATAGAGTCACGGCGACTTGGCCTGAAGAGAAGCTGCTCACATCGTCGAACCAGAGCACCCCACGAAGCAGTGTTGACATGAGCAACGGGAGGATGCAACTGCACAGCAGGTCAGCCTGGGGGATGGTGATTGTGACTGCTGGTAGAGGTGGTCGAATCAGAACATTTCAAAATTTCGGCTTCCCAGCTTGAACACAAGAACCCTTTGTCGAATCTAAGAAAAGGTGAAGACGAGTGGCATTTCTTCTCTCGGGGAGATGCTAATGGTACGCTAATTTCTGTGAATAGATAGATAAATATATTGATGATTGTAAGAGTTACAAAGGTTTATTTGGATTTATCCCATGGTGTATATGATTCGTTTGTTGTGTGAGAGAGCTGGAGGCCAGCTGAAGCACCACGCCAATTCATCCGAGACAGCACGACTATTTGTACGAGTCGAGTGTAGATCAACGGCCTGGTGGGACTTTGAAGGGGATTCTTTTAGTTCTTTTTTTTTCTTTCCCTGTTATGTTTCTTGTTAAATTATTTGTTGTAAGAAGAAAAACTGAATGCAACAAAAAAGAAGTTAACTGTTCTTTGGAAAGCTTCTTTCTTGTTTATATTTGTTTACAGATCTACAGAATGGGTTACCTTCTGAAAAGCTATAGTACAAGAACAGAAGGTCAATAGTTTGAAAGTTACAAAACTTTATATCCCATTCTGGACAATCTTTGCCTTCTGTAACAACTAAAGGTTGGTCGGAGCAGTCTTGTCATATTTAGGAATACCAAAATTATTTTGGCAGTTCTAAGCACAAGGATTGCCAAAATATATACTCTCCCAACTATACACAGGATTCCATATAATACTGTATAGTGTTCTTACCATTGGCCTTTCTTTAAGATCGAGACCAGTTCCTTCATTTTGAGGGTGGCTTTGTTAATGAACTATTATGGGGGTTATTTTGTTTCTTCTGCCACAGATTTGGTTTGGTTTCATTTGATGTATGAGTTAATATGCGTCTCAATTATTCATTGCTCTTTGACAAAATCTAAAATCAGAACGAGAGAACAATGAATTAGGCTAAATTATAATTTGATACCCTCTACTAGGAAATGTTCAACTTACTATCCTTTCTTATAACTAATATTTTAACTTGGTACCATCCGTCACCCAAACGTTAGTTTTAACGTTAAAAAAAATTAAATTTCTAAACTACCCTCCCCCGCCACACCCCTCCCCACCCTCCTCGACAGCCGCGTGCCACCCCGCTCGCGCCCGCCACGTGCCACCTCCGCTCGCGTCCCCGTCGCTTTCCACCCCCCTTCTCCACCCCCGCCGCGCGCCACCCCCATCCCTCATCGCGCTTCCCTCTCGCGCACTGTGCCGACGATCGCTACCACTCGTGACGGTGCCCCCCCCCCCCCCCCCCCCCCCCCCCCCCCCTTCCTCCGGCTGCCGGCGTCGGAGAAAGATGGGGGGGGGGGGGTGAGTTTGGGAAGGATAGTTTTGTCATTCTCTATTTCGGTTAACACCGTTAGGACGGAGGGGATCAAGTTGATACCTATCAAAATTGAGGGTATCAAGTTGAACATTTTCAATAGTTGAGAGTATCAAGTTGTAATTTAGACTATGAATTATGTACCGTATGCCATTGAAAAACTATTTGTGAGAGCATCATTAGTAAGGCACATCCCAATTTCTAGATTCTAGATTCAAAATGTAGCGGCTCATTTTGTAGAATAGTAAGTCTCATTTCTAATTCCACTTTCTAGATTTTCGATCTCATTCCACCCATAGTAAGAGTTGGACCTTCCAATTTCTAGATTTTAGATTGTAGGAACTCATTTTGTAGAATAGTAAGTCCAATTTGAAACCCAGTTCTAAATTCTAGATTTTACATTATTTTTTTTTCATATCAATTTTTGACCCCACAAACTTTGGAACCGGAGCTTACTTTATTATCTTCTACTATTCTCGTACAAATTCAACCCATTTTACACTTAACCTTTTTTTTTGAAATTTTGGACCCAAAATGTATTGGAGAGTCCCAACTACTAATAATGTTCTAACCCTTCAGTAGCTGCTTGTCCCATCCCAGTTCTTGACTCGCACCTCGGGCACTTCGAGTGCTGGCTGCTGCTTCGACGTAGCTTGGCCCATTGGCCTTGCCATGTCCAGTGCTTCTCCAATCTATAGCTCACACAAGAATGGAGAACATAATCTCTGAGAAGATGCATAGGGTGTTGTTGAAGTCTCTGCGCCTGCATCTATATATGGTCTTGCATGGAATCTTACTACAGGGGAAAAAAAAACAAAAACAAAAAAGACAAACGAGAAGTTGATAAAATTAGGTTTTTGATCTCCAAGTAGTTTAACTTTTTAATGCCAAATTTTTTTATCAATAATAAATAATCCTTTTAATCAGCTTAACGAAATTTGAGATTGTCTGTCTTTGGTACCATGTTATATATCCAGTTCTAGTGGTCAACGGATGGAGGCATAGAACATCCTAACTTTATGTGTTTGATTCCACGAGAAAAGATATTATTTTTTTCAATTATGACAATATATATATATATATATATAGTTTCGCTCTAATAGACATGCACGTCTACGATATGGAGCAATTCTAGTTTCATTTAAATGACTCCTCCGTAGATTTTTTCCATAGTTTCAAATAAATATTTAAATGATAGATTTAATTCAATCCTAATAAAGTATATTTAAATTTATATTAACATTAATATTTGAAATTTAATATTAAAAATAACATTAAAAACCTTAAAAATAAAAATAAAAATAAAAATAAATAAATGTTAATATTAAATTAATTTTAATGTTAATGTTAACATTAATGTTAATATTAATTTTGGTGTTATTGTTAATATTAATGTTAATATTAAATTAAATTTTAATATTAATACTAACTTTAATATTAATTTTAATGTTAATTAATATTAGTTTTAATATTAATGGTAAAAATAATCTATCTTTTAAAATAATCTATCTTTTAAATAATATATCTTTTAAAAATAATCTATCTTTAAAAACAAATCTAAAAAAGAATCTATCTTTAAATAGATATTTAGATTTTTTTTTTAAGAGAGACAACAAGTATGCTTAAATTTATCATTTAAACCGTAATTTGAAATCTATGGAGGAAACCTACGGAGGAGTCTGTTAAATTAAACCGTAGTATTCCATACTGTAACTGCGCACGCCTATTAGAGCATATATATAAGTTCCGCTCTAATAGGCGTGCACGCCTACTAGGACCGGCCCTGAGCTCATGGAGGCCCGGGACGAACTTTCAAAATGAGGCTCCATACATAATGTGAAAAAAATGAAACAAAAGTAAAATAAAAAATATGCCTCCACCAATATTTGAACTATAAACCTCTTGTGTGCAAGTCTACTATAATAACCATTACACTACAATTTCTTTGGAATAAAAAATGCCCATGATAAATACTAGTTCTATTTTCGGTAGAAAATTATTTATATATTTAAAAAAATTGGGCCCTCCTGGCCCATGGGGCCCTGGACGGTCGCCCTGCCCGCCAAGGGCCAGGGCCGGCCCTGACGCCTACGGTATGGAGCAATTATGGTTTTATTTAACGGACTCCTTCGTAGATTTTCTCCATAGTTTTAAATTAATATTTAAATGATAGATTTAATTCAATCCTAATAAAGTAGATTAAAATTAAAATTAATGTTAATATTAATATTAATATTAATATTAATATTAAAATTTAATTTTAATATTATTGTTAATATTCGTTTTAATGTTAATTAATATTAGTTTTAATATTAATGCTAAAAATAATCTAGATATAATATATCTTTTAAAAATAATCTATCTTCAAAAACAAATGTAAAAAATAATCTATCTTTAAATAGAGATTTAGATTTTTTTTTTTTTAAACAGAGATAACACGTATGTTTCAATATGTCATTTAAACGGTAAATTGAAACCTATGGAAGACACATACGAAGGAGTCTGTTAAATTAAACCGCAGTGTTTCATACTGTAGACGTGCACGCCTATTAGAGCATATATACTAGTAAATTCATATATACTAGTAAATTCACGTACGTTGCACGTAAAAATTTACGTTGCATGCATGATTTTTTTATAATATTACTAAATATTAGATATAAATTTATATTATATTTGAATATGTTAAATATAATTTGAATATATTTTAATTATAACTTGTTGTAAAATATAATTTTTGAATTTTAGATATGTGTTTAATTAGATAATACCTTGTATTTAGTTTAAATATAATTTAAATTTTGAATATATATATATATATATATATATATATATATATATATATATATATATATATATATATATATATGTGTGTGTGTGTGTGTGTGTGTGTGTGTGTGTGTGTATGTGTGTGTGTTTGTAAAACTGTGGATATATGTTTAGATATAAAAATTAGTTTAAATATATTTTGAATATTGAATATATTTTTGTTTGGATTTGTTATATATATCTTTATATACATTTGAATGTATGTTTAGGTAATTATAATAATTTTAAGATGTTTCTATGTAAGGAAAACACGTACACAAGTAGTTCAAATTTTTTTAGAATTTTTAAATTATTAATTATTGTAGGAACCATAGAGGGGTGTGAATAGGGTTAAGCTAATAAATCAAGCACAAATAATTAAAAATAGGCAATTTAAAAATTAAGTGTGCAAGAAGTAAAGCAATAAGAATACTAACATCCAATGTATCCTGGTATTTTCCTCGAGGCACTCCAGTCCCGAAAACTCTTGTCCGGCTTGAATCCACTATTAGCAAAATAGTTACACTACGAGATTTGATCCGAAGGTGTAGTATCCCGCTCCGCGTCGGCACAAGAGATATCGATGTGCTGACTCAAAATGATAACTTCCTTAAGAGCTCCTTGTTGAAGCAGGAGATGACTGATCAAGGTGAGTGGGCAGAACTTCGTTCTCTGATTCTTGCACGCCTTAATAATGAATCTGAGTTTTTGAATGCTTGTTTGCTTAAGAATATAGTTTCATAAGAAGAATGATAGAACCTGTCTTGCATGCTTAATAAGAGAACTCGCATAGCTTGTCATTGAAACGAACATGTCTGCTTAACTAGAGAACTTGAAACGCTTGTCTAAGAGTAAGAGTTTGCTTGAACATGTTTCACTATCGCTTGTGTTTCGAGAGAACCATATCATGCTTGAACTTGTTCAGAGAGGGCGGCTAGTCCGCACAAGAGATATATGGTCTGCTGGTTCATCTCGTCTGCATCCTAGCGTTTATCTGATAGTGTTTCATGCATTCGCATCGGTCGGACAATGGCTATTGGTGAAGGGTGAACCTTGGTCACGGCTGCTACAGAGATAGTAGAAAGCAACCATGAGTCACAGCTGCTAATAACATCAGATAAATGAGTCATTGGTTAGCTGGATTACCGCTACCGATCCTGAGTTTCTCGGGGACCGAAAAGCATATAGTTAGTTCATTGTGTTGGCTTGATAGAGAATAGTCCCTAGATGTGCATTTGTCCCTAGAGTCTTTGAGTATAACTCACGAGACACGCTGCGCACACCCTGATAATAGAACAATCAGCTTGTCTTGCCTGCTTGCTTATATCGAATATGAACTCTGTTTTCAAAGATGTTTCCAAAAGAAGTAATATGACTCCGTTCTTGTGCTGCATGTAACGAACATAGGTAAAACTAGAAAGATCACTAGTAATATAATATTTTATAACATAATTACTTAGTGTTGGTTTTAGTGAATGTTGCTTCTGTTCAGTTGTTTATACTCACGAGTACTTATAAAAGTGCTGACCCACCAACAGTTTGCTTGTTCGCAGGTGCTGGATCGTCCGAGGAAGCGATAGGCGTGCCTCATCCCCAAGACCTAAAAATCTGGTTTCGATTGCCTTGTGTTGCTTTCGTATAAAGGGGCATAATGTATGGAACGATGCCATTATAATCAGAGAATCATGTGCCTCGATTGTCCCGTATAATCAGATGGATAAATGCTTGCAACAATGTCCCTCCGCTGCTTACTCGATAGATGCGATGATAGCCAAACTTTAACGATGTTGCCTTGTGCGTGTAATACCCCGTTCCATTCAAGCGGACTGCTGATTCAAAACGGCAAAAGTGCAATGTCCCGACCCGCTTTGCCTCAAACGAGAAGCAAAGGATATCCAGACTTGTCCCTACAGGATTCAGCTTAGGCTTTTAGAGGCTCGCTTGACGTATCGCTCGACCGATGCGAATCATCGCTAAGATGGGTGGCTACGGTGAACTTGTCTTTGCTTAGCCAGCACATATAAAATCTGGAACGATACATGCTAATCGCTAGGTGAATCACCCCCTGCATGCTAATAAGAATCCAACGCACCTAGCTAAGGGAATAATCCCAACTTGTATTGCTTGCTAGAACATGGAAATGAAATATTGCTTACATTCAGACCTCGCATGCTAAAGTCCTTTACGGTTTCATCTCTCGGCTTACCTTCGGGTCCGAGCAAACGTGTCTGCTTATGTTCCTTAGAAACACATGCTTGCCTGCTTACGATTGTCTAACGTTATTGTATTGTACATGCATTCTTGTTAGCCAGGAGACTATCAAATAGTCCTTCTATGCAATTGAACCTGCAAGTATTCAGGACCATTGGGTCGCTAAGGCAATCCCCGAACTAGGGGCACGCATCAGGGCAATGAATACTGAACGAGAATTCTGTCACGTTACAACTGATTGATAATCACATCAAGTTTATATCTGAACGAGAATCATGTTAACGAATCCAAGAACGAATCTCAGCTCATGGAGCAAACGCTCGGTTCAGATCACGAATCATGGATTATCATATCAAGTTGTGGATTTGGAAAGACCCTGACCTGCATGTCGCGGACAACTTGAAAACAAGGTCATTCAGTTCCACGGGCGGTCACCGGGGCACTGGGACCGTTCCGATCCGGATGGAACTTCACGATAGTCTCACGTGCGGACAGGATGGCGTGTAGCGCCTCACGTGCTTTGTTGCGTACCATCCTTGTTCAAGACTATAAACGGTCCTTTATGGCTATGCCAGCGACTCATGTTCATATAGATAAGTCATCCACGCTTAGCGGCTATCCGCGTGCGAGTCATTGCATCGCATCAAAGAACAACTGAACACCTGAACGATCTGGATATAACGACTCTCATGTTTGCATGTGCTAGTGCCTTGGTTTTCATTATGAATGCCCCTGAATGTTTATACTTGCCCGTGCTTGAATTAACAATGTTTGCCTTGGACAGGGAAGGAAATGGTAAGTTGGTAAGTCTCGCCGTGTTTTCCCTCATGTTGCACGGCGCACTGCCACACGAGTTAGGCTATTCAATATTTGCATGAAACTGATCCTAAGGCAACTAGAAAGACAACTTAATAGTTGGTGCACGGAACCTATGTTACGTGTTTGGATTTGTCGAGCGGGCGAGTAGTTTTCCCACCAGTGCATTCAATGTTCTGATAATCCACCAGTTCGTTTGCAGGGTGCGGGAGAACCTCGTTCGGTGCGGATGCCTCCTTCGTGCGTGCTAAGGCGTGGAGATCACTCCGAAGCATCGCTGCGTCCGGAACTGAAGCACATATACAAGACATAATGTTGTGAACATTGCCTGAACATCGCCTGTACAATCATTCCACAATTGTAGCCACTTGGCATGCTTTTACTGTTTCAGAGAGAGAGGCTTGAGCGAATTGTAATCTCAGCCAAGCGCCACATGTAACACTTCTTTATATCAATAAAGAGTTGCTTTACTTCAACTTGTGTTATTCAATGCTTCTGCTATATTGTCGACTCAGTGAACCTGTTATCAATCACCTATGCGTTTATGATTCCGCTGTACTCGGACAATCTGTGTGACTCTATGGCTTAGAACTCTTATCGCCAGCCAATGAACCACGGCCTTGCATGGGCGCGGTTCACGATCGTGCGACATCACGCCCGGATGGGTTAAAGCGATCGTTCCGCAGGAGTGCTGGCGCGGTGATTCTCGCCTAGCGGGAACGGCCGATTTGCCTGCGGGAGATCGGGACGTGACATAATGGTATCAGAGCCTGGCTTCTACGCCTTTGGATTTTATTTCGATTATCTCAGTTTCGAAAGCTCGTTCGTGGGTTATGTGCATGCTCTCTCTCAATGTCCCAACGGAATGTTCCAACAATAAGTCTAAATACTTTCAAAATGCGTTTTGAATGATATGATTTCTTATATGATATTGTGCTGCGAGTGGCCTTTGTGCCAACCTGAGTGAGAACCCTTGAGATTATCGCAAGTAGCTTGTCCGATTTTACTATCTCTAAGTTTGGTTGAATGCATCCGTTTGAGGGACGCCTTGAACTTGTGCACGATCCAAGACTTAGAAAATGTGAAACTCGAGTGCTAAGACTTCGCTATCGCTAAGGGCGTGCATGTGTCCGGAGCGCTACGAATACGTGTACGATCCAGACTAGCGATATGTCGATCTCGAACGCTTGTGCAAGTGAATATCCAAATGAAACAAGTACAACGACTTGTATAGGTTTGCCTCAGCCTTGTATCGTTAAATCAAAATTGATTGAAACGTACTGCTTGTCCTCAGTAAGTCTCGAGGACGAGACTTTTTCTGAGTTGGGTATGATGTAACACCCCGTTCCGTTCAAGCGCACTGCCGATTCAAAAAGGCAAAAGTGCAATGTCCCGACCCGCTTTGCCTCAAACGAGAAGCAAAGGATATCCAGACTTGTCCCTACAGGATTCAGCTTAGGCTTTCAGAGGCTCGCTTGACGTATCGCTCGACCGAGGCGAATCATCGCTAAGGTGGGTGGCTACGGTGAACTTGTCTTTGCTTAGCCAGCACACATAAAATCTGGAACGATACATGCTAATCGCTAGGTGAATCACCCCCTGCATGCTAATAAGAATCCAACGCACCTAGCTAAGGAAATAATCCCAACTTGTATTGTTTGCTAGAACATGGAAATGAAATATTGCTTACATTCAGACCTCGCATGCTAAAGTCCCTTACGGTTTCATCTCTCGGCTTACCTTCGGGTCCGAGAAAACGTGTCTGCTTATGTTCCTTAGAAACGCATGCTTGCCTGCTTACGATTGTCTAACGTTATTGTATTGTGCATGCATTCTTGTTAGCCAGGAGACTATCAAATAGTCCTTCTGTGCAATTAAACCTGCAAGTATCCGGGACCATTGGGTCGCCAAGGCAATCCCCGAACCAGGGGCACGCATCAGGGCAATGAATACTGAACGAGAATCCTGTCATGTTACAACTGATTGATAATCACATCAAGTTTACATCTGAACGAGAATCATGTTAACGAATCCAAGAACGAATCTCAGCTCGTGGAGCAAATGCTCGGTTCAGATCATGAATCATGGATTATCATATCAAGTTGTGGATTTGGAAAGACCCTGACCTGCATATCGCGGACAACTTGGAAACAAGGTCATTCAGTTCCACGGGCGATCACCGGGGCACTGGGACCATTCCGATCCAGATAGAACTTCACGATAGTCTCACGTGCGGACAGGATGGCGTGTAGCGCCTCACATGCTTCGTTGCATACCATCCTTGTTCAAGACTATAAACGGTCCTTTATGGCTATGCCAGTGACTCATGTTCATATAGATAAGTCATCCTTGCTTAGCGGCTATCCGCGTGCGAGTCATTGCATCGCATCAAAGAACAACTGAACACCTGAACGATCTGGATATAACGACTCTTGTGTTTGCATGTGCTAGTGCCTTGGTTTTCATTATGAATGCCCCTGAATGTTTATACTTGCCCGTGCTTGAATTAACAATGTTTGCCTTGGACAGGGAAGGAAATGGTAAGTTGGTAAGTCTCACCGTGTTTCCCCTCATGTTGCACGGCGCACTGCCACACGAGTTAGGCTATTCAATATTTGCATAAAACTGATCCTAAGGCAACTAGAAAGACAACTTAATAGTTGGTGCACGGAACCTATGTTATGTGTTTGGATTTGTCGAGCGGGCGAGTAGTTTTCCCACTAGTGCATTCAATGTACTGATAATCCACCAGTTCGTTTGCAGGGTGCGGGAGAACCTCATTCGGTGCGGATGCCTCCTTCGTGCGTGCTAAGGCGTGGAGATCACTCCGAAGCATCGCTGCGTCCGGAACTGAAGCACATATACAAGACATAATGTTGTGAACATTGCCTGAATATCGCCTGTACAATCATTCCACAATTGTAGCCACTTGGCATGCTTTTACTGTTTCAGAGAGAGAGAGGCTTGAGCGAATTATAATCTCGGCCAAGCGCCGCCTATAACACTTCTTTATATCAATAAAGAGTTGCTTTACTTCAACTTGTGTTATTCAATGCTTCCGCTATATTGTCGACTCAGTGAACCTGTTATCAATCGCCTATGCGTTTATGATTCCGCTGCACTCGGACAATCTGTGCGACTCTGTGGCTTAGAACTCTTATCGCCAGCCAATGAACCACGGCCTTGCACGGGCGCGGTTCACGCTCGTGCGGCATCACGCCCGGATGGGTTAAAGCGATCGTTCCGCGGGAGCGCTGGTGCAGTAATTCTCGCCTAGCGGGAACGACCGATTTGCCTACGGAAGATCGGGGTGTGACAATGCGGGCGCAACCCCAGGCTCGCACGGCATCACGTCTCGGTGGCAAACGACTATACGCCCCGCGGGAGCGCCGATGCGCGGTGATTCGTGTCCGACGGGGGCGTGGTCGGGAGACCCTCGGGACCGGGGCGTGACAGAAGGCCCGTTGATTTCTTACACAAGAGCTTTGATCCTAAGCCTCTCTAACTTCACACAAGCTTTGATCCGAAGGCTTGTACACTTCAACATCTTACAAGATGGTTTTGATCTTCTTACAACAAATATAAAGATCTAACTTTTACAACCCAAGAATACTCTAACACAATTTGTGGATAGACAAATGAAAGCTTTGGTAGAGTGTTTATGGATGGCCTTTGGTAGATAGAAAAATTTTAGGCTCAAAGGGATCAACCTTGAAAGAAGGGGTTCAAGGCTTTATATAGGCCAACACAAAGAAAGAGTAAAAATGCAACTTTCAGCCTGCGGTATACCGTCGGTATATCGATCTGCAGTAGCAACGACTATAAATATGGCCGTTGGGATCATTTAATGCACATAATCCGACCGTTGAATTGCTAACAGTGATGAACCGGTATACCGTCGGTATAGACCAGTATACCGTCGATATGCCGGTCCAAACGACATAGAGCAATATTTATATAAAATTGCTATATATGTCGGTTTTCATGCAAAAAATGATCATGAGTTATTTTCTATCCTAGCTTTCGATTTTGCCATGCATTACTTGTGTTTATAATAATTCCTATGACTTATTACAGACTCTAGACAGACTATGGCAGGTGCATGCTTCTTTAGAGTCTGGAAAAGATGATGGCATAGCTTGGCTTCTTCCCTTGATAGATGATGGATTTTTTTCTTGACGGTAGTTGTCCTGAGATACCCAGATTGTGAAATATGAATACCTTTCGGGGACTTCGCCCCCGAACCCCTACGGGGGGCGCTGTCACGACCCGCACCCTGATATTCGGGCACGAGTACGTGGCTACGCCCAGCCTACGCCGCAGAATCGATGGTAGAACGCTGTCTGGGTCATTTCTAACTATCTAACATCTCAACAATATAATATGGTACCTGTCAATCATCTCAACTCCAATCGGAGGAGCAATATGGTATCTCACAATATATCAATCTCAATCACAAAACAAACTAAGGAGGAAATAATGCACGAATGGAAATAGCGAAGGAAAGAAGATACAATCCACAATATGAAATAATGGTACATCTGTGAATCTCCACAAAAATAGTCTAATACAACATCTAAACAAAACTAGACCTCCTCGGTCACTGGCACTATGTCCTCTGGCTCTAGGAAAGTGTCCTCTAAAGTCTCACCCTCCTGAGGTCCGTAATGTGTGGGACACAGCTCCTCTAGCCAATCATTTGGGAAAAATATATCCAGTCAGGATTGGAGCGAAGTACATACCTCTGAAAGCAGTTCCAATAACATAATCGAGCATATATAACAAGCAATAGAAAAATGATACAAGGTGCACAAGTAGGAAGAATAAACTGTACAAGTGAACAGGCAATAGGCACAATAAAGCTGAAAGTAAATACAAGAAGAACTGCAAGTAGAGAACAAGAAAAACTAACTATGTGTTTTAGAATGAGAGTTCGTTATGTGATCGGTTTAGGTTGCACATGAGGTATATAGGTAACTCCATTATACGTGAGGTGTATAATCGACATGCACATGAGATCAAGAGGGGCTTTGATCACATAACCAACTCCTACTCCCCCTCCCCAACCAATACTCATGGATCCAATCACGACACGTTACGTACATGATCACGATAGTCACACTAGCACACAAAATAGTGGATGCACAAGAAGCACATGAAAGTCAATACCCGATGCACACGATGAAATACATGTCATTGGGTACCCGTTGCACACGGTAGGGGATAACACCTCCTGACGGGATCCATATAGCACCAGTCCGTGAAATCACTGTGTCGGGAATCAATGTATACTAATCTAGAACATGCATATATACAACATTATGAATTGAAAACAATCAGAGAAATGTACTTGCCTGAAGTCCTGAGCAAAGTGTGTCTCTTGATGCCCAAGCTGGTGTCTCACAACCTATATATGGTATGTTATATCAATACATGGTTCAATGATGAAAGTAAATGAAGTTGAAGAATTTCTAGGTCAATACGCCGTTTCTAAGTCAAACCAATGTATTTCTAGGTTGCAAGAGTCTAATGCTAGTCTCTAAGTCAATACACTATGAAGCTATGCTATACTAGCTAAGCTAACACACCCCAGTGAAATCAAGAAGCCGTATCCTAAGATACGCAAATTTTCTAATATAAAAATAGGTTTATATACATATATACATAAGTCACATATAGCAACAATATCTCAAAACAATATAAATGGGATACCTTGGCCTTGTGCCAATGCGTATCGCAAAAACCCTTGATACCCAATCTCAATTACCTTGGGTATCGGCCCGATACCTTGGGAATACCCCGATATCTCAAGGTAACTAAATCTAAAACTAAACACAAGATATAAATAGATATCCCAAACTAATACTAATTATCTAACTAACACTATAATATCTAAACTAATTAACCAATACCTTAACTAAAACTAATTGCTTTCTAACAAGTATACTAACTAATATTTTACTTATACTAATATACATATCTAACATAATCCCTAGTACCTCTACTACTCACTAACCTCTAGTATACATAGTTATAAACATACTAACTACACCATGAACAAGATACTTGAAACTAAAACTGATAATAATAACTACTAACCAAGTTCATATATATACCTATAATTAACTAGTTACTAGGTAACTTAATAATTCAACTAATAACTAACTCAACTAACAAAAGCTAACACTATAAGAGATTTAGCCTCAAACTGATGCTACTGCAGAAACTAAAGGACCAAACTGACAACAACACCTAACTGGAACCGAGCTCACAACAAGAGACTGAGCTACACAGTCAAATAGAAAACATAAACTGTCACTGTGTCGAGCACAGCACAGTGAAATCTGAAACATACACTGTGCAGGCCCGACCCCTCTCCTCTGGGTGACTTGCAAAAGAGCATCTGAGCTTTCCTTCAATCTTGTTGTTTCCTCCAGCTGATGAAGTAACTATTTCAGATTCCAAACCATAACTGTCCTTAGAAATAACAGTAATACCATGTTCGATGAAGCCACATTTAGGTTCCTCGGTTTTCCCTTTTCATGAACACAAAGACAGGGTTGGAATTGATTAAGCTTTCAATACGGGATCTCAAGGCAGTACTAAGGCTACCTGATGAGTCAAGATACCTCCAGGCTCGAACCTCTGCTACAGCTGCTGTGTTTCAGTCCCTTGCTCAAAGCTGTGTACATTGCAGATACCTCTGCAGTATGCAATCTTGAGTCTTCAGGTCAGATAGGTGCAGTTCAGTCCAGGTAAATCTTCAGTCTTTGCTGTGCTCAGGTAGGTGTGTCTGCAGCCTCTGCAGTTCAGTCTTTGCCGTGTTCAGCAACACAGTCCCTTGCTGTGTTCAGCAACAGTCCCTTGCTGTGTTCAGCAACTGGTGTGTATCTGCACACAGTGCTTGCTGTGTCAAGTTCACCCCCTCTTATTCCATATATCCAATGCATCCACCCTCACTTAACAAGGTAAATATCAGCCACATATCTACTGAGAAGTATCAGTTGACTGATACCAACTTGAGCACACAACACCTAAAATCAACACTTAACACTAACTCACAGATCTATACCTGTACACAACTATGTATACTAACATAACCATATATATATAGCTATATACACCAATCTATATATATATATATATATATATATATACACACATGTAGATTTATGTAGACACTCTAATGTATACACATAGACACACATAAACACAAAACCCAAATACACTATTATACTCCAAAACAGTATTCCTATATATACAAACATATATATATATATAGATATATATATATATACACATAGTTATTTATATATCTAGATACCCTCATAAATACACATAGGCATACGTATATACATAAAATCCAAATTCCTCTATTATATACTCCAATTAAAGTATAGATAGCATATACAAATATATTTACATATGCATGTATAGTACAAAAACCAAAACACAAACACATGGGGTGCACCGCACCCGTATCACACTTTTCTATGATACGCTTGCGACACGGCCCCCAACTCACAACCAAACGTATCCCGGAGGACACGTACAAGTCTAACACATAATTTATGATTAATACATATATAAATTATAGTGTCTACGTATCCGTGTCACCATATGATATGCACATGACCCCGTGTCGGAGGAAAACCCCCAAAATCGACCGTTTCGTCAAATCGACGAGATTCGGCCCACACGTATCCAATTGTGGACACGACACAAGCTACAAACAAACAAACAATGGTCAATTAGATCTATTAGATCCATTGACAAACACTACATGTGCCAATTTCAGAATTCCCCCAAAATTGGCACCAAAATGGACATAACTTCCACCGTAGGTCTCCAAATGATACCAAATCAAATCCTATGGGTAACCTATGCATGTGGGGTAGTTTCTTATGGTAAAATCTCATATCTATAGTCTATAGGAAGGGGAAAAACTGATTTGTACCTATTGGGAGATGGATTCCCAATGAAAAGGTCCCAAATGACAAGTTGCTCCTCTCCTTGAAGATCTTGGCCTCCTCCTCCTTGTTCCTTGCTCCTTGCTTGTAGATCCTTGATGTAGAGGCTTCAATGTTGAATTTAGAAGGAGATTTGAAGAGAATTGATGGTGAATTGATGGGGAATTGATGGGGAATTGGAAGGGGGAAAACTAGATCTAGAATTTTGGGGAAGAACTAAAATGAGAGCACTCTCTCTCCTCTCAATTATGGCTGGAAATAAACCCTTCCTCAAGCAATGTACAAAGTCAAAAATACCCCTTGGGGCCTCTCATGAAGAAATAATTAGGGGGGAAGGTTCTAGTCTAATGGTTTCACTAATTAATCATGTTTCCTAATCCATGGGCCTAATTCATGGGCTCAACTTAGACTAGTCCAAAAGTTTATTTCATGCTCTCTAATTAAATGGTTAGGTCCACTACACAAGTCCAAAATAATTCTACACTAGCAATAAATAAAATAAATAAATTAGTCATGCACAATTATTAATTATAATAATCCTAAAATAATTAATACCCATGCTAATTACCAAACTACCCTTAGATGGAAATGTGAGGGTGACAAACCTACCCACCTTAGAAAAATTTTGTCCTCGAAAATTAAGGAAGAAACTATCTACCAAAACAAACAATATAATGCAAGAAGGAATTATACCTCACGGCTCGAACAGATACGGATATCGCTCGCGCATCTCGGCCTCTCGCTCCCAGGTACTCTCTCCTGGCGAGTGATGCCTCCACGCGACGTGCACCAAAGGAATGTCTGGTTCCTCAGCACCTTCTCTCTCCGATCCAGAATCTCCACTGGCTGCTCTGGATAGCTGAGAGTAGGGCCCACCTCTATCTCCGAATGATCCAACACATGACTGGGATCTGCCATGTATCGTCTCAACTGCGACACGTGAAACACGTTGTGTATTCCCTCCAGTGCAGGTGGTAAGTCTAGTCTGTAGGCGACTGCACCGACCCTCTCAAGAATGCTGAAAGGACCGATGAATCGCGGACTAAGCTTGCCGCCTCCACCGAAACGAATCGTGCCACGTGTCGGAGAAATCCTCAAGAAAACCAGACCGCCAACCTAGCACGAAACACAAACTTAGCACTCTAACAAGCAACAATCAAACACAAACAAGACAAAACTAAAGCTATACCTCAAACTCCAGAGGTCTCCGGTGGCTATCGGCCCAATGCCGTTGCCTGTCCTGCGCCACTCGAAGTCTGTCTCTGATAAGCTTCACCTTCTCTGCTGCATCCACTACCATCTCTGGTCCCAATAAAGCCCTGTCACCAACATCATCCCAGAACAACGGAGTGCGGCATCTCCGTCCATACAACGCCTCGAATGGTGACATCTCAATGCTGGCTTGGTAGCTGTTATTGTATGAAAACTCTACCAAGTGAAGGTGATCCTCCCAAGAACCTCCAAGATCCAAAACACAGGTGCGTAGCATGTCCTCGAGAGTCTGAATAGTCCTCTCTGACTGTCCGTCCGTCTGAGGGTGATAAGCGGTACTGAACTTAAGCTGAGTGCCCAAGCTAGCCTGCAAACTCCTCCAGAAATGGGACGTGAAGCGGCTATCCCGATCCGAAATAATGCTCACTGGAACACCGTGCAATCTGACAATCTGGCGCACATACATCTCCGCAAGTCTCTCCGTAGATGTACCCACTTTAAATGGCAGAAAGTAGGCTGATTTGGTCAACCTGTCCACGATGACCCAAATCGCATCCTTGCCTCCTGGAGAACGCGAAAGCCCTGATACAAAATCCATAGTAACATGCTCCTATTTCCACTCCGGAATGGGCAGAGGCTGAAACAATCCTCCTGGTCTCTGTCTCTCCACCTTGACCTGCTGACAAACTAAGCATCTGGACACGAAGCTGGCTACCTCTCGCTTCATGCCATACCACCATACATGCTCCCTCATGTCCCTATACATCTTGTTGGCACCGGGATGCATAGAGTATTGGGAACGATGCGCCTCCTGCATGATCTCCTCGCGCAATGCTCCCTTCGGTACGCACAACCTGGTACCGTGTCGCAATGATCCATTATCTGCGACGGTAAAGTCCTCTGCCAGTCCGACCTGAACCTGTGCTCTGATGCTCCTCAGAGACTCATCCTCATACTGTCCGGCTCTGACTCGGTCTATCAGCTCCGACTGAACCTGAAGTCCCCACATCTGCGCTGCGACTCCCGGAATCAATACCTCAATGCCCAAACTATCGAGGTCTGCCAATAGATGCCTGTCCCTAGTCAAGCACATAGCCACGGGATACCTGCTCAAAGCATCCGCGACTACGTTGGCCTTCCCTGGATGGTACTGCAAAGATATGTCGAAGTCCTTCATCAGCTCCAACCATCGTCGCTGCCTCATGTTGAGCTCCTTCTGTGTAAACACATACTTTAAGCTCTTATGGTCTGTGAAGATCTCTACTCTCTCTCCATATAGATAGTGTTTCCACAATTTGAGAGCAAAGATAACCGCTGCAAGCTCCAAGTCATGGGTAGGGTAGTTCTTCTTATGCGGGCGTAATTTCCTGGAAGCATAGGCGATTACCTTCCCGTGCTGCTGTAGTACACAACCCAAACCCTTCCCTGATGCATCACTGTAAATGGAAAATCCTCCTACTCCTGATGGTAGTGTCAAGATGGGAGCTGTAGTTAATCTCCTCTTCAGCTCCTCAAATGCTGACTGGCAATCCTCAGTCCAGACAAATTCCACGTCCTTTCTGGTCAGCCTAGTCATCGGCTTTGCTAGTCTGGAGAAGTCCTGAACAAACTTCCGGTAGTAGCCTGCTAATCCAAGGAAGCTCCTGATCTCTGCTACTGAACTCGGGGTAGACCACGATTCAACTGCTGAGATCTTCTTCGGGTCCACCGAGACTCCATCTCCTGTAATGACATGCCCAAGAAATTCAACCTTATCAAGGAAGAATTCACACTTCGACAACTTGCCATACAACTTCTCCTTCCTGAGGGTCTCCAGAACAATCCTCAAGTGCTGCTCATGCTCCTCCGGGGTCTTCGAATATATCAAAATATCATCTATGAAGACTACAACAAACTGATCCAGGTACTGATGAAATACCTTGTTCATCAGATTCATGAACACTGTCGGGGCATTGGTCAACCCAAACGGCATCACCAAGAACTCGAACTGTCCACAACGAGTCCTGAAAGCCGTCTTCGGGATGTCTTCCCTCTTCACCTTCACCTGGTGGTACCCTGACCTCAAGTCTATCTTCGAGAATACCTTCGCTCCTCTCAGCTGGTCGAATAAGTCATCAATCCGCGGCAACGGGTATTTGTTCTTGATAGTGAGGTTATTAAGTGCCCTGTAGTCGATACACATACGTACCGACCCATCCTTCTTGGGTACAAACAGTACCGGAGTACCCCATGGTGACGAACTGGAACGGATAAAGCCTTTGTCTTGCAACTCATCCACCTGCTTCTTCAACTCCGCCAGTTCACTGTTGTTCACTCTATAGACGTGCTGAGAGATTGGCTCTGCTCCTGGCACTAAGTCTATAGAGAACTCCACATCTCTGTCCGGCGGCAACCCCGGCAAATCCTCTGGAAAGACATCCAAGAACTCTGCAATCAACGGATGTGGCGGCTCCTGCTCTTCTACCAAAGCCCCACAGAAATCGCCTTCGCTCTGCTCTGCTCCTCGGATGAACTCGAACTCCGGCTCTCCTGGCGTATGAAATAAAACTCTGCCTCCACGACAATCGATACTAGCGTGATGTCTACTCAACCAATCCATCCCGAGTACTATATCGTAACTCGGAAGTGGCATTACAAGTAAACATACACTCAGCTCACGGCCTCCCACATAAACCCTCTGGTTCTTGCAAACATCACTGACCAGGATGATGCCACCCCCGGTAGTGATCTTGCAAGTCCGCGCCAACGGTTCAGACTCAAGACGATGTCTCAAAGCAAAAGATACAGATACAAAGCTATGAGATGCACCAGAATCAAATAAGGCATGAGCTGGAAAAGAATCGAGTAAGACTGGACCTGATATCACGTCTCCGACTGGCTCTGACTCCTCCACGGTCAGGGCAAAAGCTCGCCCCTGATGTGCACCCCTCTGCTGGTGCTGGTGCTGCACGAACTTCTGCTGCTGGGGCTGTAAAGGAGGTCCTCTCGGCTGTCCCGTCGGATGTCTCGCAGGTATCCTCTGGATAGGAGCTACGTCCTGAACTGTCCGAGCTAAGGTCTTGGGGCAATCCCTCAGCTGGTGATCTGATGAACCGCAAAACAAACACTGACCGAGCCTCTTCCTGCAAACGTCCCATCCGTGTCCTGTCTTCTTACAGAAGGGGCAAGCACGAGCTGTCTGGGCTGGTCTCTGCATCTGGTACGTCTGCTGTACAGGTGCTCGGTTAGGCACATTGGACTGCTGCCTCTGGTGCTGGAAATATGGCTTCTTCGCTGGACCTGTGCTGCTGCTGCCACCATAAACATCTCGGTCCCTCTTGTGCCTCCCACTCAGGTCTCTCTCGACATTGCGAGCCTCCCTCAAGATGTCGGTATACGTCTCGTGGCTCGAAGAAATGAGAGCCTTCACTTCCCAGTTCATACCCTCTCGGAACCTACTAGCCCGGTTCTCTGGGTCTCTCACCATATATTCGGCATACCTGCTCAACCTACCAAACTCGGCGGCATACTCCTCCACCGGCATGTTCCCCTGGTAGAGGTTCTGGAACTGTCGCTCCAGGTCAAGTCTCTCAGTAGGCGGGAAGAACTTCCGTCTGAACAGGTCCCTGAACTCTCCCCATGTCAATCCTGGATCGGCGATCCGTGGCTCATTCCGGAACCACGTGCTGGCGATGTCCATCATCTGCAATCCCGCTGCCTCCACAATCAGGTCCTCCGCAAGGCAGGATAAGCGCATGACGCGCTCCATGCTCTCCAACCAATCATCCGCATAGATGATGCCCTCTGTCCCCTCGAAAGGCCGGGGATCCAACTTCTTGAAGTCCTGGATAGTGCCGGGCCTAGGCTGTACCTCCCGTGGCGGTGGTGGTGCGGTCCTCTCTACGGCGGTGATGGCCACCTGGTGAGCACTCTCGATGCCCTGTCTCATCACCTCGGTCTGTCGGTGCTGCGCCTCGGCCTGGGCCCTCTGGGCCTCCATCATCATCTGGAAAAGTGCAAACAGCTGTGTAGCATCAGCTGGTACTGGCGGTGGTGGCGGAAGATCCTCGGGAACAACTGGAGCAACCCTCGGAACCGGAGGAGGAGCACCCCCAAAAGCGGCTGCTGAGACTCCCACCTGGACCGGTGAGGCGATCCTCTCGACGGAAGATGTAACAGTAGCAGCTGCTACTCTATCCGCAGCAAGCGGGGAAGTAGCTGAGGAAGCTGCCGCTGCTCCTGAGCGATAGAATCTGACCTTCGGAGGCATCCTGAAGTCAGATTGAAAATACGGAATCAATTATTGAATATAATGCGATATCATCAAAGAAGGACAGAACTTAATTCAAAATGAAAGACAATATCAAATAGATAAAGATGTAGAACAGATATTGGAGTTTTTCCTAGTTGTGATTGAGTAACTCTCAGCCTAAATCCTGTATCCTAAAGCAGGCTCGTAGCAATACTCTAGTCGAGCACAACTACGATATCTATCTAGACCCCCGTCCGCTGACCGGGCAGCGAAATTCCCAAGTGTGTGACTCCGGGGATGTCATAAGCAGTTCAGAAAAATCTTGTGGGATGACGTCATCTTTGGTCCATCATGATTTCTTCATTGCATATGTCCATGTTTGATCTTGCTTATTATTTTTCTGTAAATACAAGTTAGGCAAACAAAGCAATATACAAAGTAGCAAGTATGATAACATTTAATGTATATTTGGACTATTCTAAGTTTAAGTATTCAAAGTAGTGATAGCATGAATATTAGTGATGTCATAATGTTAAACAGAATAGATTAACCATATTCAAAAATATAGTTAGATTATTGGACTAACAATTACGTGATGATTAATAATTATTAATTACGGAAGAAAATAGTGGGTTACGGATGATGAGAGGGTTACCGATGATGAGAAGAAGTTGGTTTTAGATTTTTTTTAATCTCCCGTTAGTTATTTTTTTTCTTAAATAAATTGGTTGAGTATTTATTAATGGTTTGAATGGATAAGATGGAAGTTGGTTTAAGATTTTATTTATCTTCTGTAAGTAATTTTTTTAAAATTTAATTTGTTGAGTATTTACTTACGACTTAGGCGGCTCACTTTTGAGTCGTCTAGAAACCGCTTTATATTATAATTTATATATATATATATATATATATATATATATATATATATATATATATATATATATAATCAATTGGTGGAGGATATACATAAGACTTAGACGGCTCATTTTTTGAGTCGTTTCTAAGCCGTATTATTTCTAAGTCGTATTATAATAGTAAAGATTAGAAATTCAATTTCTACAACCATATTTTCTTGCACGATGCATGATAACATGACAAACAAATATATATTTTTTGCAGCTACTACAAATTTGTTGTCTTGACATTATTTTGTTAAAGGAGATTGTCTTAACATTCATTTATTTTGAGTAACTATATTTTTTCTACGAAATTTGAATTGCATATTGAACATCTTTGTATCAACATTTATAACTAAATAAAAAAATGCAATCCACACAAAATGTGTATGTCCCGATCATAATGCAAAGACTAAGATTAGTGAGGATTAATACAAAATTATTTATGTACAAAAGAATGCGCTGCACATGCAACGCATGTGCGTGACCACGAGTTATAATATAATCAAATCTTGTTATTTTTGTCATTCTAGTTTTGTTTTGTTTTGTAATTTTTGGCCAAATTTTAACTTGATACCCTCAACTATTCAAGTTTTTCAACTTGATACTCTAAACTTTAATATTAGACAACTTAATACATCAACTATAATTATACGACTTAATATCCTAACAGTGTTAACGAAAAATCTTAAATGACAAAAATACCACCCCTCATTCGTGGTCACTTCAAATAAGCCCAAATGGGATGGAAAATATAATTTGGTCAAAAAATATTATTTATTTTTGTTCAAATAAAAAATTAATTTCTGACTAGCGGAAGGTAACGACTTGAAAATATTCAATAGTTGAGGGTAGTGATAAGTATGACATTAAAGTTTTGGATATAAAATTAAAAAAAATTGAATAGTTGAGTGTGTCAAGTTGAAATAAGTCTTGGTTTTGGCAAATTCTAAAGGCACATCAAAAATTGTTCAGGATAGCCCATTACTTGGTACTAGTTCAGACTGAAGTAAAATTTATTCAGGACAGCCAAAAAATTAGTTTGGGTTGCCCACCCCCCATTGCAAGGAGGACCGTTGACCCCCTCCCCGCCGTGCTGTTCCCCTTCCCCGCCCCGCCGCTGCTGTTGCTCGTCGCCGTTGCTACTGCGATCGCTGTTGCTGCTGCTCGAGGAGGAGGAGGAGGTCGAGGAGAGGAGGAGGAAGAGGAGGAGGAGGAAGAGGAGGAGGAGGTCCTTGGGAGGACTGTCAAAATTTTGACAGACCTTCCTATTGGAAGTACTATCAAAAAAATTGACAGTCCTTCCTATTGGAAGAATTGTCAAAAATTTTGACAGTCCTAAAGAAGGTATAGTGTCAAAATTTTTGACAGTCCTAAAGATGACGGACCGTTAAAAATTTTGACAGTCCTTCCAATAATTTTTAACAATTCAGTATATTGTTAGGACTGTCAAATTTTTTGATAGTCCTAAAAAAGGGCCCTTGATAAAGGCACTAAAAAAAACACTCAGGGCTACTCCAGTATTGATGCTAGCCAATTAATGAAAAACTTTCACTCATGGCTGACCAAATTTGTCTCAGGGCTGCCCAATCTCATGTCCTCTCCGCCTCCTCCTCCTCCTCCTCCTCCTCCTCCTCCTCCCGCTCCTCTCCAGCTTCCTCCTTCGCTCCTCCCTCTCCTCCGCCCCTCTCTGGCCTCCTTCCGCTCCTCTCCGGCCTGCTCCTCCTCTCCAGTACCTCTCCTCCTCCTCCTCCCGCTCCTCCGCCTCCCTCCGGCCTCCTCCTCCCGCGTCGTCTCGCTTAGCCCCGCCCCCCTCCCGCCTCCGCGCAGCCCGCTCAGACCCGTGCCGCCCTGCTCAGCCCCGCCTCGCGCACCCCCTTGTCGCCTCGCGCACCTCTTCGGACTGTCAAAATTTTGACAGTCCTACCTATTTGAAGGACTGTCAAAATTTTGACAGTCCTAAAGAATCAACAATTTTTTTTAGGATTGTCAAAATTTTAAAGTTCTTCCAATTGGTAGGACTGTCAATTTTTTGAGAGTCATTCATATTGTTAGGACTGTCAAAATTTTGACCGTCCTGAAAAAAAAAAATCAATTCGGAGTGGACAGCCCGGTGAGTAATTTTTGGAAGTGACAACCTTGTAATTATCCAAAAAAAATTGGACTGCCCTGAGTGTATTTTGTAGTGCCTTTATCAAAGAAAAACAAAATTGGACAACTACGAATACATTTTTTACGATGACAAACTTGTAAATAAAAACAAAAAATTAGGACCGTCATGAGCAACTTTTAATGTGTCTTTAGAATTTATTATTATTATTTTTTTATTGGAAGTTTAAAATGGCTAAACGCTGCCTAAACACCCTCGTCCAACAGATCTCTGTTGGGCGCGAGTGTTCTTGTTCACTGACTCCTCTCTCCTCTCTCTTCTCTCTTCTCTCTTCTCTGAGAGATCCCCACGCTTCCAAAGGTCACTTTTATCTTTATTTTATTCCATCTATTTCATTTTCACCAAATTCCCCAAAAAGAAAACGTAATTGTCATGGAACAACGATTGATGCTATTTTTGTTGTTGTTGTTGCAATTTAACATTTGACAATTGTAGCAAGCTTCCTATTCCTACAGAGTAGAAACATTTGAACTGTAGCATTAGGATCCGATTGTTACATCCTAAGAACAGACCCAAATCTCGTCCCACGCGTTTGGATCTTGATTGCAGGCCTATGTTGAACGGACACTGGCGTGTGTGCTAAGTGTATTTTGGAGTGTCCATGTTGTCTCGGGTACGTGCCTGATACGTGTCCGACACCGCACGGCCCAGATTTATTGGAGCGTCCGTGCTTCCTAGATTGCAACTGTATGGTTGACACAGATTTTTTCTTAGATCAAGGGTTAGTCACAAAGGAGTTGACCAATGGGTTTTCAATCGTTGGTCTGGGCTTAACCTTTTTTATTTTTATTTTTAATTAATTACACCCAGAGATTTTTAGGGAAACCTTTCTGTACAAGTCCTCTCAAGAACCAAAGCAAGGTTTAGGGGTCCCAGTTTCAGTTGAGATCAAGGAAGAGGGGAAGCTAACATCCTATCAATCCTCAATAGGTACACTTCCATTGGATTCAAATCTCTCATAAGTACCTCTAACAACCCATTAGCCTTGGTCTTTGTGTGAAGGGCATCAAACTTGATCTCTTTGTGTATTGTTATTTTCTTTGACTTTTTCCTATTGATTATTAGATGACAAGTTTGTTCGTTACCAATTTTGATATACGTAGATTACACCACTAACATAGATTGGATTCTTGCTCATCGGGACTTTTATTGCTGTAGGGATCACATCTCGACTATCATTTCGGCTTTCCTTTTGTGCAGTAAAGAGAACCAAAATTTTAGCTTCCCCTAACTGCAATTTGTCATCAATGTTTTTTTTTAATGTGCGGTTAAGATAGGTACAACCAAATGTTCATTATTGTAAGAATCAAGAATGGACATAGATTTCAGCGGAAAACTCCTCAGGCTGTATCGGATGGCTGTCACTTGTCCTTGTTGGGTGTCATGCACGCATGGTTGGTTGACGTGCAGCCATCTACAACTGCTGGTGTTTTTGGACTCCATTGGTGGTGTATAAAATTTAAACTCATTGACTTATTTGGCATCAAAAGATAGTAAAGTCTTTAACTCCAATAATAGTCCACATTCCCCAAATGTCTTAAAGGAATAATTTCATCCTCCTCCGGTGGATTTTTTGGATTCTAAAAAGTCAATGGTTGCTCTGAAATAGTGACATGTGTCCGTGCCCACGGGATAGATGATAAGTGGGACACATTGCAACTTTGAAGCCGCCAGTGGATTCTAAATGATCGAATGGATGGAGGTGGATGGAATAATAATTAAATGTCTTAAAAGTCACTTAAGTTCTTGTTGCAAAAGTGCTCATGAAGAAGGGCATGCAGAAGAACACTTCTCCAAAGTAAAATCAATGCCAAACACACCCTAAGAGTTGAATTTGATCAATAGTTTGGAAGCTAACAGTAAAATCTAACTTATTTTGCTATTGAGATCCAAATCCTATAGCTGAACTTTGTTTTTTTTCTCGCTTCCTTTCTTATAGAAGAGCAAAGAAGCCAACAACCAGAAGGGAAAATGGCCTGGATATTGATAGCCATAGCTGTGGTCACTCTATGGGTGGTATCCTTATACAGAATTCTTTCTTCCTCTTCAGCCTCTGTGCCTTCAAATCCTAGATTTCTTTCCAACGGTGAGAAAGTTAATTTCGTCTCTAAAAGAAATTAGAATCATGTAATTATCCATTTGTTATTTTGAATTGCATTATAGTCTTTCATTATCAATCAGGTGATGCCTGCAAGAAAAAGAATGTCCTGGTGGTGGTGGCCCATCCTGATGATGAGTCCATGTAAGCTTCGATTCTTGGTCCAACAGGAAGCATATTTCTGTTTTGAAAAGATCCATATTTCTTCTTGTTGGTGGTTGTGCCTTTACTTGTTAAAGATTTTCTTGTGATGAACTATGTCTAAGAACATAGGATGCTATGTTGCACGGATATAGATACGACACAAAAAAAAATGGACACAGTGAGTCGGTGACGCGGACACAGCACCATCCTGTACGAGTATATTTGGAGTGTATGTTTCGTGTCCAATATGTGATTGGCACGGATACTTCAAGACAACCATTTTGTAGTGTCTGCTTAGTCCTGTAGTTAATGTGTATGCTTAGAGTGCGGCTGGCTTGGCTTAGCTTGCCGTGAAAGACTTTGATTTTTTTACCGGAGATCGAAATATAAGAAAAGAAATGATCAAGCCCTGGTATAGTAGCGGAATAATGCTTGTCCTAGTAATATGTCATTTTCTGTTCATACAGTGGATATAGGATGAATTTTTTTTTTTCATGCGTGGCTTGGATCCCTAGGCCAAGGCCGCAAGGAAGCTTTTATTTTGACATTTAGGATTAGTACACATTTTCGACATGCTTATTAATGAACAGACACACTAATTACACAGGCGGGTAGGGTCACATTTTAAGTTAAGGCGGGTGATGCAGCCACCTAAAGGCAACAAAGGATCTGAGGTACGTAGGTGGGTGCCTGTAAAAACACTTTGGGTTCTCATTATTCCATTAACTTTGAGCTTGTAACTATGCCAATACCCTTTCCCTTTTTCTTCCAAATCATGTAGAAGAAAAATCCCAAATTGCAAATAAGGATATGGTTCTGGTGGATAAAAGGTGAGGCTAGTGTCAAGATTTGGGATGAGGTAGAGATTCTTATGGTTAAAGTTACAGTTGAGGGTTGGGTTGGGGTTTCCGGAGAAATAATAAGAGAGCATGGAGCAGCTCTGTTGGAAGTTCTACTTTCATCGAGGGGATAATTTCTAGAAATTACAATGTCCACATAAATCTGTCAAAATATAAATGTCCACTTAAATACGTTGAGATATGTTCTAAAAAGTGTTCAATGTGTAGCACTAGGAGGTAAAATAATGAAAACGGGGAAGTTGTAAAAAATGGCATTCCTGCAATTTTTGTGCATTGTTTGTCCAATCATGGAAACAATAAATTTCTAGTGTACCATGGAGATGATAGAAATCTCGAACTGAAAAGTTATTTCTTTCTATTACAGGGACCTAAGTAAGGCCCAACTGTAGGAAGTCTTTTAGGACTTAATTTATAAATATGAGTTGAAGACAATCCATACTAAGAATATAAATCAAACAATGACCTAATGTTCTGATGGTAGAGTGCTTGTGGAAGAAAGAGTCGTGTATCTAATTTCCTTGAGCTAAGTGAAACTACTTTATAGTAATCATTGTCATTAGTGTTATGAGTAAAAGAGTGAATGCAGAAAACATCAAGTTAATTCTCAAAATGTTGGATAGGTGACTGAGTGGCATCACAAAGCGTGGTAAAACCATAAAAATACCTCACAGTTACCAATATTGGTTTCAACACGGGCCTTCACATTTAGCTATCTTATATAGTGCTGCATATTAGGAAGCTTGGTGCACTACTAAGTGCTTACTTGTTGCATAGTATATGGTGCTTACTTGGTGCATAGTATATGGTGCTTACTTGTTGTATACTTATTGCATAGTTTATGGTGCTTACATAGTATAGTTTTATGAGCTTCACTCAGTAATCATTTCCATTGATGTAGGTTTTTTGCTCCAACAATTCTTTTCTTGGCATCAGAAGGGCATATTCTTCACATTTTATGCTTGTCTACTGGTGAGGGACACCGGAGATTTTTCATCTCATCTATATGCCAGCTAATGATCCAAGATGCAATTCTATTTTGATAGTGTGCTTTATGGACTGTAGTCTCTGTAGATACTAGAATAGCAAGGCAATGACATGTTCTAAAAGTAGGACATCGGACATCGGCAGCTGAAGTTTACTTACAGAGGATTGGAGCTTAAGAAAATTTTATGTTTCAATCACTTGAAGTAATATTTCCTTCTACCCAATATACTATAAATTAGAGAAGAACTTTTTCTTATCCATGATAACCTGAACGTCACTAGATTGCTTAGTCTTATCTAATGTTTTATACATAAAGTAAATCAGCAACTACCAAATGTAGATGCAATTCTAGTATCACCAATTTACTAACATGGACCAAGCTAGTAACAGGAATACCAACTGATTGTCCGATACATGATTCCAACATATGAGAGTGAAGCAGCAATATATATATATATATATATATATATACACACACAACAAAGTCTGGTAGTTAGCTTGGTGCTTGCAACCTGGAAGATGCAGGTTCGAGTCTCTGAAACAACTTTTCTATTAAATGTGATAATGCTGAGTACATCTTGTCACTCTCTAGATAAGAGCCTTCTGGAACTAGGCTACCCGTTTAAGGTAATTGGTGGAACTAATACATCTACTGGTAGGTAAACAATAAAAATGAGAGATTTATTTACTGTTATCAGAAAGTATTTACTTGGCAAGCTTATTCATTGATGTGATATTAATTTGAGCAATTAAATCATCAATATTACTATCTGAAGGTTTTACTTCGTACCTTCTTGATGTTTATTTTAACTATATAGCAAAACCCAATATTGTGTAGGTAATGCTGATGGAAAGGGGAATGTCCGAAAGGAAGAGCTTTACAGGGCATGTGCTGTCTTCAAGGTAATTAGTCTTTTTTGTCTATGTATAATACAATTTTAAATAAGTACTTTGTAACTAATCCTTAGCAGTCTTTGTAACATTGAGTTACTTTGCAGGTTCCACCACAAAAAGTTAAAATCTTGGACCATCCAAATTTGCAGGTTCCTGTGCAAGCTATAAAAGTTATCCTCTAGCCTGATAGTTGACTATAGTTGTTTATGCTAATTATTCTAATTTCTAGGATGGATTTGGCAATCAATGGGACCATCAATTGATAGCAAAAATTGTTGAAGAGGAAATCGAAATGTACAGTATTGACTCGGTAAGTTCTTGTCTAGCTAAAGTGATGACAGAATTTTCTGTTTCATGGATATTTATCTGGACCATTATGGCTTTCCATACATCTGAGGATATCTTCTAATGTTCTTTTCTGTTTTAACTTTTTAGCCTTGACTTTAGATCCTTCTCCAGTGGGAGTTTACATATGCTGTTTATTTTTATTAATTGTTTTATCCTTTTTATATTTTATAGGGAAGTATGCACCTTGAACTCAAGTAGAAAACTTGTGTTTGTTTTATATCTTTCTGATTATGCTCATCATCGAATTAAGCTGGTTTTCTAATATATTCTCTCACATATGAGTAGTATGCATTGGGCCTTATGGAGGTGACTGGATTATCGCAATTCATGTAGCTGACCAAGAGTTTGGAATAAAGGGTTTGTTGCTTTTGTAGATATATGCAATATGCCTCCATATTATGTTTACTATTTATTCAATATGCATGGAAAAGTTGAAAACTTCCTCGCCAGAGGTTGCCACACTATGTGATGAATCCAAATGAAGAACCCAACAAAAAATATAATCTATGTATCATACGTTCCAACGGTCGTAGAGAGGTCAATCTACAAATACAACAAAGATGTAATTTGTGACGAGTTCGAGGATGCAATATAGTTGAACTGTAATAGGGTGTTGATGAAATTCTATATTACAGTCTTATTGATGTAGATGCTCATGGATTTGCTTACATGAAGCACTAGACTTTATTACTTGTGAGAGAAAGATTACTAGAGTTTATTACGGTCTACTTATACTTGTGAGAGGAAGATAATAAATAGCAAGTGATAACTACAACAATAGCATACAACTGTTGCCATGATAAGGCATCATTACTGGTACAAGCCACAACTGTATGATCAATAGTAGTTTGTGATTGTGGTTGATGAACCCCTTTGTAATACTGTTTATTTATGTCTGTGAGTATGCCACTTTTCACACAGACTGTAAGCCACTTGGTGTAGATGTACAAGTAAAAGATCTCTGCATCTTTGTCAAGCGTTTGATAATGATAAACCTTAAATGAAACAATGGCTTCAAAAGGAATACAACAAAATGCAAAGGTCTATGTAAGGAGAAATACTTGAATGGAACAAACCAAGAATAGACACCACTGGAGTTCAACTCCAAAGCTTCGCTGTCCAGAATATGAATAGTTCCATAAAAGCAAATAAAGGTCTCTTGTCCAAGTGACATACAAAAGCCTGAATCTTTCCAGATTAAATTTATGAGGGAAGGACAAAATTATTTCGAACTAGATTTTTTAGGAAGGAAAAAAATGTACTAGGAACTAAATCAAACAAAATTGAAAAACCTGAAATCTTAGATGGTTATATAATGGCCAAAGAGACTCAGAAAAAAAATTGGAAGAAGGTTCCAATGAACTGAAAAATGACCCTGGATAATTGTGTGGGAAAGGAATGAGCTTTACAACAGTGACCAAGTAGTGGCTGCTGTGTTGAGGAAGCATTGGTATGGCATGGTAGTGTGTCAAGTTAGAGGAGAGCATTTGGGAATTATGTAGGTATTCTTGATGAAAGAACTCAAATTTGAGCTTCTAACTGTTTGATTTTGAAGCTATTTGCACAAAATACGAACACGGGTACGATTATGGACACGATATAGATATGAGATACAAACATTTTCAAATAGGTACAAGTGTAGTTACCTATGTAGCACAAATACGGACACGGGTAGTGGTACAAACACCGTACATATATGGAACCATTTTGCCATGTTCGTGCAACATAATTATGAACTCTTATTTTCTTCTTCTGAAATCCATTAGTCCCCACCTGCGTTTATGTTGGGTACTCTTGTTGTATGAGTACAATCTTCCAATAATTACAACTGGGGGCCGTCTCATGATACCCACTGTTTGAGTACTTTTAAACAATAGGAAATAATGATTCTTTAATAGTTGGTATCTAGACAACTGATTTTTAGTTACTTTCTTCTAATCAGTGGATTTACGTTTGTCATCCTATACTGCCAAGACAATGCTCCAACACTGACCTTACAGTTGACTTCAATCAACTACTACTTAACTTGAACTTCATTCCATGAACATTCCACGGACTAGTATATACGTATCTCTTCACAGGTGGAAGATTGACTTGATTTTTCTATATTCTTGAATAATATAAGTATATAATCCTCATCAGTCATCCCTCACCAACACTTTGAGTTTTGGTGCAGTGGCAAGTACTTTAACATGGCCTCTCCAGAGTGCATCTTAAGAAAATTTTAAAATTTTTTTATACTTCTGCATGAGTCCATCTCTCAACACATAAAAATGGGTCTTCGACCTATGGGGGTTTGTTGAATATATAACCCTCATCCCTTACCAACACTCTAGTGTTTTGGTTTTAGTTGTAGGGACCTAACACTCATGAATTGCAACCTGTAGATTTCTGAAGCTCGATTCGAAGCATGGGGTTAAATATATGTGCATATTTATCTTTTGAGACTGTGACAGGTTTTGATGTAGAAATAATTACCTTTGTGTGATTATTCTTTAAAGTGTCATGATCACATAGATGGTCAGCTCCAAGAATGCTTTGCATAATAAATTGCTTTATAGATTTTCATAGACAAATAATTACTGTTATAATGCATGGTTTTGAGTAGTATGAATCATATTAAGGTTACTATTGTAGCCATTATGATATTGGAGAAATCTCCTTTAAATATTTTCAATTTCTGGTTACAATTTCTAGCTCACAAACACACACACACACACACACACGCACACGCACACGCACGCACACACACACAACACATACAAACACACAAATTATGTATGCCATTACCACCCATTCATCTCACACAATTGTTTTATTCCAGTTAATCACATTTGATGGATTTGGAGTTTCGGGTCATCAAAATCATCGCGATGTTTATCACGGACTATGGTCAGTTGATTTTTTTTGCTGAAGTGGAATTACTTACAATTTCAACCTTTATTTTTCTTTTCTTTTTATTTTGTTTCTTGAAGTTATTTCTCCAATAAGATATATAGATTTCTGCACTATTTTCATGCTCGGAGTTGTATATTATTTTAAATTTTAGGCTTGCACTTTTGTTAGGTATTCTTTTGAACTTCTTGAAAATAATTAATCGGTTATTCTTTCCTTCAGTTGCTACACTAAATCATTCATTTAGTGTAAAATAGTATTTTGAGTCTTCATTGGAAAATTATTTCTCGTTTGTAGTTTGTACCTGCCTATATTGCTAGGTTCACTTGTCACATTTGTTTAACATCCATGTTGTCCCAGATTAGTTAGTCGGAGGAAAGTTAGTATATTATTATGATGTTTGGCCTTTGACTAATGGGCTTAACCTTTTTTGTCCAAACTGGTTCCAATTCATGAATTTAAGGTCACTTTTATAGACTTCCTCTAGTTGTTTCTTCCTAACTGGTTTCAGAGGAAGGCTGCGAATTGTGTGCAAGGGGGGGGTGGCTCAACTATATCTATTGCTTGTTATTTTAAGACCTAGATGGCATGTGGTATATATTGCCATCATTGAAGGTTGTCACAAAGGTGGAAATCACCAGTTCCATTAGTACAAGGGGCTGGCTCATTCAGCGTGTTGGAAGGCCATATGTCCCCTTGTTGGGAATAAAGATGCGTTGGGATGGGACACTGGTTGGTATATGCACTGAAGTTGAGCCAAGGGCTGGAAGGCCATATGCAACACCAACCCCCCCCCACCACCCCCCCCCCCCCCCCCCCCCTCCCCACCCCCCCTCCCCCCCCCCTCCCCCCCCACACCCCCAACCACCACCACCACACACACACACACACACACAACAACACACCCCTCTTCCAGCCACAAAAATCAATGGTTGGTTTGTAATTGTTTCTCCGGAGCATGTAGTTATATGGCCCTTAGTTCAGCCAAGGAATTTTAAGTTTGTCCCAACTGATTATTATGGTTTGTAACCATAAATCTTATAGATATGGAGACATCATAGCCGTATTTTGTATGTGCTTACATTATATACCTGTGATGTTTACTGGATATGCTTACATGTGATTTGGGTGGTTGGTTCAACTTTATTCAATACAATTATATTTCTGTAATGAGTCTCACTAAAGCTTAGGAGAAAGAAGGAAACATAATTAGTTCCTTGTGGTAGCCATTTTCAAGTAGACGCACATGGTAGATAATCTCCTGTCTCCTTTTAGTAAAATCCATGTATTAAACAGAACTATCTACTAGCTATTTTTGGTTAGTGGACACTGGTTTTGCAAATATGACCACAAGATTGCATACGTAATGTACAAGTATAGATGTACTTTTAACACAGTAAAGTTATTGATTGAATCACAAGCTCAAATTGTTGCTTGCAGCAAGTTTATGAGTATTGGGATGTGTCCAGGTGGCGCAAACACTTCCTTCATTGTTAGGAAGCTAAAGGATTTTTTGCATGCTCATGTATTCTGCATATAGGAAGGAAAATGTTTTCAGTGGTACAAGGATGTTTCTAAACAATGTATTCTTTTTGAACCCTTACAAAACAAAGTTGGAATGAACCTTCCAAAAAAAAGACCCAAAAAACATAGAGAAGGCCCAAGGAATCCAAATAAAAAGTAGCACATAGAAATGTTAAAAAATCATAAACAAACCTTCCTTATTTATTTTGACAGTTATTGAAGCCGTTAGGTGCTAGATGTCGTCGTTGAAAATGTTGGAATTTTGGAAACAAATGAAGGATGCTGGAAAAGAGATGCTCGTCCAAAGGTTTTGCTCAGTAGGGAAGGTTGTTTGGAACGAAGAAGTTGATAGGTTTTAAAAGGCTATTTGGTATCAAGGTCAAATATTAGAGTTGAAGGACGAGTTATACTGTTAATTTATAACTGCTTAAAAGTCTACTTTAATCTTCTTGGGTAATACATATTCGGTAAGACACATATCTAGTAAATATACCTCGTGTCCTCCATATGGTAAGTGTATCGACCGATAAGTTACCCCCCTCTATACCGTTAAACAAATTGTATCTTTTATAGGTGTTATTGTACTGCATCCATATCGGATGATATATATCTCGTACCTGAGATACTGACTTGTCATGCAATCATCTAATTCTTTATGGATTTGTTGTACCTTGTCCACTTACATGTCAAGTCCCGAATCTGTGTCCAAGTATGTGCTTCTTAAATCTCAATAACATGAGTTTAATTTTATTTTGTTCATATCACCTTTCTGTATGTATGTGTGTGTATGTGTGATGGACCAAAAAGGATAGCATCCGTCATTGTTGCAAATGCTATGGAAATATAAAGAGTGTGTAGATATTGAAAACCAAATTTAGTTACTTGCAACTTCATATTGCTTCTCTAATGCAAAATTAATAATTAATGTCAAATTGTTGAAAGATATTTAAGAATTTCATTCCTTCACAATTTCTAATTTGATAAAACATTAAGTCTTTACTTAATTGAAATATAACTATATAAGTACTTAGTAATTTTGAATTTATAAGGTGTGAGATTTTATGCTTGGCACATGGGTTTGAACTTTAAAACCCTTTTATGTTTTGCCATAGTATATCTGTGTTTGCTTCAGAGTTTATTGGACAAATAATTCTTTTCACTTTCATGTGATATTCATTCAATTTCTGTTTTATTGATTTGTGAACAGCGTGCTCCTATGTGAAGATTCAAAAAGAGATATTGAAGCTTGGGAAGTTGTATGATTCTTTTCCCCCCAAATGCCCATAAGTATTTATGCTTATATGGGAGTGATTTGCTAATTAGTTTGGCCTTTCTTGCCGTCAAAGAACAAGTTTCTTTTGTTTTGCATATGGCTTTGCTTCTATTGATGGAATGTGTGTGCCTATTACCTTCTGTGAGTTGTTGTTGTTCATGAAGCTATTACTTAAATAATGTTGACTCTGCGACCTAAGCATAGCTTTTGTTTTGGTTCTCAATAACTTTCTTCTCGTTGATTTTTAGGTTTTTTTTGCACATATACCCCATGAAATGACCAGTTTTGCATGTATACCCCTGTAAAACTTCAAAGGGCGTATATACCCTTTAAGAAATTATTTGGATTGATGTTCTTGTCTTGAGTATCTGTGAACATCTATAGGTTTCTCATTGTAGTGCCTCAAATCCCGATTCGACCGGGATGTGCACTATATAATTGGGCTTGTGGCTAGTCCGTCAGAGTATGCTTAGATCTTCGGCATCTTCTTGCCACGGACGAAATGCGATGATCTTTTCCAACTCATGGAAATGCCTCTATTGAAACGAGTCCAATAGTTATCGTGTTTGGTTGCTTGGTTTTCTTGATTGCCGCTTTGGGATTTTGATTTGGTGTTGCTTTCGATTTGCTTGGTTTTTCCTGCTGGTTTTATCGATTTGGAGCTTGAATTTTGGGGAGTTCGGCAAGGAAGGATAGGCAAGAATTCTAACTCGGTGCTCGTGCTGTTGCAGGTCCGCGTAACTGACGTTTGATCGTCGCTAGACGGGATTCCTTGTTTCAGCAACCTTTTCCCTTAACCAGTGAGTGGTTTGGACCCTTCTTTCCTACTTCTTCACGCCCACGTCTCTAATGTTTCAAACGTTCACTCGATGATGCCCGGTTGGACGCCTAGGAAATGCTTAGCCACAATGCATGCCAACCACTAAGAAAGGAACATGGGAATTGTAGACTAATTTTACTATATGCTTGCACACCTTATAACTTGAGTTGGTTGGAAATGGAATTGGTTGTTGGTTGCGGCCTGGTGCCTCGGATAGAGTTTGGACCCATGGGATATCAAAATCGGAACACCGTATCGGAGAAAATATGAACTGTTGCATAAGATATATATTGCTGCTTTACTTCTTCTGTTTAATTCGATGCATTGTATGAGATATGAAATGTTCATGCATTTGCATGGTCTGGGACAACTTGTGCACAAGGTTTATCATTTCCTCGAAACGGCTTTCCGGGACACTGGAACCGTATCGATCCGGAGGGAAATATTGATTCGTGCTAGTCACGATGCATTGCGGGACCTCCAGCAGGGCTTGCTACCCGTGCTGATAGGGCGCGCCGCTAATGCTTGGAATATGTCCCTAAGGTGTCGATCACACCAATGACCGCATAGAATAGAACACATGCTAATTTATTGTCTTGTGGAGATGGTAAGTATACTTGTGTTTCGTTGCAGGGAAGGCGTGCATCGGTTGAGTAAGCAACCGATGTACTGGTTGGATTCGATGTTATTTTCATTCTTATCAAAACATGCAACTGATATGAATTGAATTCACTTGCTTCTTTATAGAAGTTCATCTTAATGCATGCTCGCCCCTAATAAGCTAGTGTCGATTTAGTCGAGTGGGTTCATCCCGCTCACCAGTACAAGTTGAGTACTGACCCACGTTGTGGGCAACTATTTCAGGCACTCAGACGGTGCAACGCTAGTGGATAGACGAAGAGGCGTTAGGAGCACCTCTATTTTGAAGTATAGTTGGAGTCGGTTCATTTTGGAGGCTTGGACTTTCAACCTATACAAGGGCGTAATGTATGGACGACGTGGACTATCTGATGGAACGCGCCCTGCATTTTGAGTTATCTTTTGTAATGCAATTCAAGTAGCCGAGAAGGCGCATCAATGTAGACTCTATGTAAATTACTCTGAATTATCAATGAAAAAGCATGTTTCTTCCTGCACTTGTGTTCAATTATCTGTGAATATGTTTTCTAAATTGTGTTTCAAAATGGGTTCCTATAACTGCAAGTTCTTGCCTTGTACGAGCGCAACTCCAGGCTCGTACGGCATCACGCCCCAGCGAGGACGAATCGGTTCCGTGAAGGATCCAGCGAGGACGATTGACCCTTTCGGGATCGGGGCGTGACATATTGGTATTAGAGCTTAGGCTTTACATCCTTGGGATTTCAAAAGATTATAAAGGAGTTTGATTCGCCTCTCAATTGAGTTGCGTTCGGCGTCCGCTGCATGAGATGAGTCGCCTATACAATGAGGCCATAGATACAAAATCTATCGTTTTTGGAGTGTTAACAAGCTACTCTCTTTTGTAGCAATGGCTAAGAAAAATACTGCCGCTGCAAGCAGTGCTCAGCCCATCCAGAACGATCCGGCAAGTTCTGGAGAATCCGGAGGAGCGGTTTCAATCGATATGTCCGAACGGCTTATGCATCTCATGGAGGTGCAGCAACAACAAGCCATTACTCAACAGGCGCAATTTGCTGCTCAACAAAAGCAGATGGATACCATGATGCAACTGATTGCATCCTTGGTACCCAACAACGGGGGAGCTACAGTGACGCCTGCTACACCGCCGGCTGTAGCGGTAGAGGATGAGTCAGAAGAAACACAGACTCCAGCAAGGAACACCTGCCGTGCAGCAGAGTTCACTAAAATGCATCCACCAACGTTCAACGGACGAGCAGAACCAGACGTGGTGATGGGATGGATTGCAAAGCTGGAGGGACTCTTCAATCTGGTTGGCATTAGGGGATCCAAAAGAGTGGCCTGTGCATCAGTTCAACTGGAACTGCGTGCGCATGATTGGTGGGAAGCCACTAAGCAAGGGATTTATGATGCCAATCCCAACTGCAAAATCACCTGGGAAATGTTCAAATCTGCCTTCATTGAACAATATATTCCCCGGGCCGTGCGGCAACAGAAGGAAGACGACTTCAGCAATCTGGTGCAAGGGAGTTTGTCTGTTGACGATTACGACTCAGTGTTTGCTAAACTGGCTAAGTTTGCTGGGCACTTCTTGCCTAACCAGCAGGCGTGGTGCTATCGTTTTCAGAAGGGTTTGAATGACGATTTGCGTAGGGACGTCATCAACCAGAAATGTCAAACCTACAGGGAATGTTATGAAGCTGCCCTGAACAGCGAGCGGATCTTTGGGCGATATCCACCAAAGGTCGACGTGCAAACCCCCCGTACCAACAATAATAAATGGCCTCAGGAAACGGGAGGGTCTGGAGCACAAAAGCGTTCGCACACATCTGAACATAGGGGTCCGTCCCGTGCACCGTACTGCAATAGGTGCGGCAGGTTAGGGCATCGAGTGGAGGAATGCCGAGTTACTGGATGTTTTAAATGTGGCCGTCTAGACCACAAGCATTTTAACTGTCGTGAGCCAAAACCGAACCAGAACAACGGGAATCATAACAACGGAAATCAGCACCATGGGAATCAGAACCATGGGAATCAGAACTACGGGAATCATAACAGGGGGCCTCCAGCAAGTGATGCCAATGCTGTGGCGGTGAACCCACGACGCCAGGGTGCTCAAGGACGAGTCTATGCACTGACTCGGGATGAGGCATCCGTCTTTGAAACTGTCGTGACAGGTACTTTACTTTTCAGAGAATTGCCCGCTAGAGTCTTATTCGATTCAGGTGCTACGCATAGTTTCATATCTGCTGATTTTACTGTTAAGCATAAATTAGCTTCTACTCCCTTAAATATGAATCTTTGCGTGAGCACACCTTCGGGAGTCGACATGCCCGCCCATGCGATCTGTAGGGATGGTTATATTTGTATCGGAGGAAGGAAGCTTTCCTTAGATGTCATTGTATTAGACATTAAGGATTACGATATTATTCTCGGGATGGACTGGTTGGGTGCTTGCCATACAACAATCGAGTGCGCGGAGAAGCGAGTCGTATTCCGTCTACCCGGCGAGGCAGACTTTTACTATTCGTGCAGCGCTGCACCGAAGACGACAATGATGATATCAGCAATTTTGGCTATGCGTATGTTGCATTCGGGTTGTGAAGGGTACTTAGCTTCTGTTCGAGACACCCGACAGGAAAGTGCAGATGCAGCTCAGGCTGAAGTCATAGCAGATTTCCTCGACGTTTTCCCGGACGAGCTGCCTGGAATGCCTCCTGATCGTGAGATCGAATTCAGCATTGACACTTTTCCGGATTCGCGACCGATATCGAAGGCACCTTATCGAATGGCCCCAGCAGAGCTGAAGGAACTTAAGATTCAGTTACAAGATCTGTTGGACCGAGGATACATTCGTCCAAGCGTTTCTCCGTGGGGTGCTCGGGTGCTGTTCGTGAAGAAAAAGGATGGATCCATGCGGCTGTGTATTGACTACCGAGAACTAAATAAGGCGACCGTGCGAAATCAGTACCCATTGCCAAGGATAGATGACTTATTTGATCAGCTGCAAGGTGCAACAGTTTTCTCTAAAGTTGATCTCGGGTCAGGGTATCACCAGTTGAAAATCAAATCAGATGATGTTCAAAAATCTGCATTCAGGACCCGATACGGAAACTATGAATTTCTTGTGATGTCGTTCGGTTTGACGAACGCCCCTGCAGCTTTCATGGATCTGATGAACCGCATGTTTCGGCCGTTTGTGGACAAGTTTGTGGTCGTGTTCATTGACGACATACTAATCTATTCCAAGCACGAGGCGGAGCACAAGGAACACCTAAAGATCGTGCTGCAGACACTACGAGAGCATCAGTTGTTCGCTAAGCTCAGCAAGTGTGAGTTCTGGTTGAACAGCGTGGCATTCCTTGGTCACGTCGTCTCGGCAGAAGGCATCGCCGTAGACCCGAAGAAAATAGAGGCGGTGGTGGATTGGAAGCAACCTACATCAGCCAGCGAAGTTCGAAGCTTTCTGGGCCTAGCAGGATACTACCGTAGGTTCGTGAAAGATTTTTCTAAACTGGCCTCGCCTTTGACTCGCCTTACTCAGAAAGGGATTGTATACAAATGGGGTGATGACTGCGAAGCCAGCTTTCGGGAACTTAAGCGGCGTCTTGTTTCAGCTCCGATTCTTGCACTTCCAGATGGGGTAGAGGAGTTTCAGATATACAGTGATGCATTAGGACTCGGCTTGGGATGTGTGCTCATGCAAAGGGATAAGGTAATATCGTACGCCTCCAGGCAACTGAAGCCGCACGAGAAAAACTACCCGACACATGACTTGGAATTGGCGACAATTGTATTTGCACTGAAGTTGTGGAGGCATTATCTTTATGGTGTTGCCTGCAAAATCTTCACAGATCACAAGAGCCTCAAGTATCTATTCACCCAACGGGAACTGAACCTTCGACAGCGGCGTTGGCTAGAACTGATCAAGGACTATGATCTGACGATCGCTTATACACCGGGCAAGGGAAACGTCGTTGCTGATGCTCTGAGTCGGAAGCATGTGGGCTCGTTATCTATAAACAACCATTTACTTCGAGATCTTGAGGCGATGGACATCGAGTTTCGAGTTCGGCATCAAGGAGTGCAGCTGGCATCACTCCATCTTGAACCGAGTCTGCGTGATAGAATCAAATCAGCTCAGGAGGGCGATCAGTTCCTAGCGAAGGCACACGGACTGATCTCGGCGGAGAAGACGTCTGACTTTGTGGCAGGCGAAGATGGGGCCTTACAGATGAAGGGAAGGCTATGTGTTCCTAGCGACCCAGAACTCCGAAGGGAAATTATGGCGGAAGCACACTATGCGAAGTATTCCTTGCATCCGGGGAGCACTAAGATGTACATGGACTTACGCAGAACCTTCTGGTGGCAAGGTATGAAGCGGGATGTGGCGACCTTTGTGTCACAGTGCATGGCCTGTCAACAGGTGAAAGCTGAACATCAGAGGCCCGGCGGGGAGCTGCAGAACCTCGCTATTCCTGAGTGAAAATGGGACAACATCACTATGGATTTCATTATGGGATTTCCGAAGACGCCGCGGGGGCATGATGCGATTTGGGTCATAGTTGATCGTTTGACCAAATCAGCCCACTTTCTTCCTATAAAAGTTACTTGGAACGTCGATCGGTTAGCACAGATTTACATAGACGAGATTGTTCGATTACACGGAGTACCTGCCTCAATCGTCTCTGACCGTGACGGACGCTTCTTATCTCGTTTTTGGACAAGCCTACAGTCTGCTTTGGGAACCAAGCTACAGTTCAGTACTGCATACCACCCCCAGACTGATGGCCAGACAGAAAGGACAAATCAGATACTTGAGGACATGTTACAGCTGTGTGCAATCGATTTGAAGACTAGTTGGGACACGCATCTCTCGTTGGCGGAGTTCGCGTACAACAACAGCTACCAATCGAGCATCCAGATGGCACCGTACGAAGCACTTTATGGGCGCAAGTGTCGATCTCCAATCTGTTGGGACGAAGTCGGCGAGCGGCAAGTACTCGGGCCAGAGCTGGTAGAGCAGGCAGTTGAGAAAGTTCGCTTGATTCGGGAAGGACTCCGCACAGCGCAGAGCCGACAGAAAAGCTATGCCGATGCTCATCGTAGACCTTTGGAGTTCATGGTCGGGGATCATGTATTCTTGAAAGTGACGCCGATGCGTGGGGTGATGCGTTTCGGCGTGAAGGGCAAACTGAGTCCCAGGTTTGTCGGCCCCTTCGAGATACTGGAACGAGTGGCAGTTGTGGCATACCGGTTGCACTACCTCCCGCCTTGGCTGAAGTGCATGACGTATTCCATGTTTCTCAACTTCGGAAGTATATGCATGACCCGAGTCATGTGGTTAGCTTCGAACAATTGGAACTGCGCACAGATTTATCATACTCAGAGGAGCCGGTGCAAATTCTGGATCGTAAGGAAAAAGTACTTCGCAACCGTACGATGTCCTTGGTTCGCGTGCTGTGGTGGAACCATTCAGTTGGGGAATCAACTTGGGAGATGGAATCGGAGATGAAGGAGAAGTATCCTTCGTTGTTCATTCAGTCGGAGGTAGGGCCTTGTTCTTAAGTTTCGGGACGAAACTTTTTCTTAGTGGTATATTATGTAGTGCCTCAAATCCCGATCCGACCGGGATGTGCACTATATAATTGGGCTTGTGGCTAGTCCGTCAGAGTATGCTTAGATTTTCGGCATCTTCTTGCCACGGACGAAATGCGATGATCTTTTCCAACTCATGGAAAGGCCTCTATTGAAACGAGTCCAATAGTTTTCGTGTTTTGTTGCTTGGTTTTCTTGATTGCCGCTTTGGGATTTTGATTTGGTGTTGCTTTCGATTTGCTTAGTTTTCGCTGCTGGTTTTATCGATTTGGAGCTTGAATTTTGGGGAGTTCGGCAAGGAAGGATAGGCAAGAATTCTAACTCGGTGCTCGTGCTGTTGCAGGTCCGCGTAACTGACGTTTGATCGTCGCTAGGCGGGATTCCTTGTTTCAGCAACCTTTTTCCTTAACCAGTGAGTGGTTTGGACCCTTCTTTCCTACTTCTTCACGCCCACGTCTCTAATGTTTCAAACGTTCACTCGATGATGCCCGGTTGGACGCCTAGGAAATGCTTAGCCACAATGCATGCCAGCCACTAAGAAAGGAACATGGGAATTGTAGACTAATTTTACTATATGCTTGCACACCTTATAACTTGAGTTGGTTGGAAATGGAATTGGTTGTTGGTTGCGGCCTGGTGCCTCGGATAGAGTTTGGACCCATGGGATATCAAAATCGGAACACCGTATCGGAGAAAATATGAACTGTTGCATAAGATATATATTGCTGCTTTACTTCTTCTGTTTAATTCGATGCATTGTATGAGATATGAAATGTTCATGCATTTGCATGGTTTGGGACAACTTGTGCACAAGGTTTATCATTTCCTCGAAACGGCTTTCCGGGACACTGGAACCGTATCGATCCGGAGGGAAATATTGATTCGTGCTAGTCACGATGCATTGCGGGACCTCCAGCAGGGCTTGCTACCCGGGCTGATAGGGCGCGCCGCTAATGCTTGGAATATGTCCCTAAGGTGTCGATCACACCAATGACCGCATAGAATAGAACACATGCTAATTTATTGTCTTGTGCAGATGGTAAGTATACTTGTGTTTCGTTGCAGGGAAGGCGTGCATCGGTTGAGTAAGCAACCGATGTACTGGTTGGATTCGATGTTATTTTCATTCTTATCAAAACATGCAACTGATATAAATTGAATTCACTTGCTTCTTTATAGAAGTTCATCTTAATGCATGCTCGCCCCTAATAAGCTAGTGTCGATTTAGTCGAGTGGGTTCATCCCGCTCACCAGTACAAGTTGAGTACTGACCCACGTTGTGGGCAACTATTTCAGGCACTCAGACGGTGCAACGCTAGTGGATAGACGAAGAGGCGTTAGGAGCACCTCTATTTTGAAGTATAGTTGGAGTCAGTTCATTTTGGAGGCTTGGACTTTCAACCTATACAAGGGCGTAATGTATGGACGACGTGGACTATCTGATGGAGCGCGCCCTGCATTTTGAGTTATCTTTTGTAATGCAATTCAAGTAGCCGAGAAGGCGCATCAATGTAGACTCTATGTAAATTACTCTGAATTATCAATGAAAAAGCATGTTTCTTCATGCACTTGTGTTCAATTATCTGTGAATATGTTTTCTAAATTGTGTTTCAAAATGGGTTCCTATAACTGCAAGTTCTTGCCTTGTACGAGCGCAACTTCAGGCTCGTACGGCATCACGTCCCAGCGAGGACGAATCGGTTCCGTGAAGGATCCAGCGAGGACGATTGACCCTTTCGGGATCGGGGCGTGACAGTCATGATTAAATAAAATCTAAGATCAAATAAACATGATAAAAGGTCTAAAATTAGAACAAATAACGGATAGAAACAAGGCCCTTTTAGTATTATTTATATAATTACGTGACCAAAGTTGATTATTAATGGTTGTTTTATGATTTTTATTCTTAGTTTACTATGTTGGTTTGTTTGTGATGTTCACTTCATAAATTTAACTAGTAGTAGTAATCTAGCTACTAAGCTAAATGATCCAAAACTATGATACATATAACGTCTATGCACATATTATAGCAAGGGTACATTGACAGAAAGAAACAATTTTTGTGGCTATACAAGCAAAAATGAGTAGGGCTGTAGCCTAGCTGAGTCAAGCTTTCCATGTTCAAGTTTGGCTTGTCTAGGGTTGGTCCTTATCAAGCCGAGCTCGAGCTTGAGAGAAGCTATGTTGTCACAGGCGACGCCTAGACGGCTTAGGTGTGCGGGTTGGAGAGGTCTCGTCTCGACCTGGGAAAAATTTTCTTGGGTGAGGTTTTGCTCGCCTAGGCGTGCCTAGCCGCCTGCCTAGGATCACCCAGAGGATAAAAAGGTCCGCCTAAGGTCGCCCAATCATGCTTACTATCCTTACGGGTTATTTCATATTTGTTGCTTCTTATATTACTTTTATGCTTATTGTTTATTAGTTATACTACATATTTGTTGTATGTATAATTGCAGAATTTTTGATTCAAGAGCAACAGATCCTGGACGGGAGCCTAGGCGAGGCGGGTGGCCTGTCGCCTCGCCTAGCGCCCAGTTCAACATAGGAGAGAAATAAAACATGTAAAAGTAAAACATTAGGGTTAAGTGTAGGTTAATCGATTGTGGACTAAAGGCAATGGATTGTCGAGCCATATCTGAGTCATGGCCGTGTCGAGTCGAGCTTGTTCACGAGCTCCCCATCCGAGCTTCCCATGTTCAAGCTCGGCTCCTAAAGGAAAACCGAGCTCAATATTTTGTTCATGCTCGGCTCTTTAAGGAAACCAAGTCTAGTCGAGCTTTTGTCAAGCCGAGCTTGCGAGCTCTGTTCAATTGTTGTCCTAAAATTGAGTATTTGAAAGGGTATACATGCCAAAAAAAAAGAATAAGCTTTTTACTAGAAAATGTGGTCTTAGAACTTTCCTCTTGGAAAAGAATGTTTGTCTTGATATAGTTAGTGGATATGTGGAAATGGAGAATGGAATCTGACACGGATATACATGCCTGCTGTCATCTGGATTAAGTGACTTCTTTTTGAAGCACTAGCTTCTTTTTTTTGGATTTTCCTGGCAACATCAACAAATTATGTAAGTTGCATTAATTATAGGAAGAATAGACACTCCAAAAATGTGGTCGTGTCGTCGGACACTCCACGGACACTCCAAAATTCACTATGACGCACCATAATAGGTGCCGTATCCGTGTCGTTATGTCCTTATATCCGTGCCCGTGTAACATAACTTATTTTGTTCAAATTTGGTGCCTTCTTTCCAATATTAGTTTAGATTTCAAAGAAATATAACCAAGTCATGAACGAGCAAATAGACTTGGAAACTATAGTGTTGGTTATATTCAGTTGATATTGTATTGTGTATCACATTGTTTTGTGCATCGAAAGATACATTCTTCCATAGGATATTTGATTGGCAACTCATGTTACTCTACATATGTTGATAAATTTAACACATTGAGCAATAATAATGAGTATTGTCACCAATAAGCACAACGTCGAAAATTAAGAACATAAATATAACATTAGTTTTACATGATGGTAGTATAACATCATCTGCATTAATAGAAGCTTCGTTCTTAATAATCGGTGTGTTAGTATTAAAATAATCTTTTCTTTTACATTATAGTTTTTAAACAATCTATAAATTAGAAACCCTAGAAAACCTTGATGGAAAGTCATCTATGAAAAATCCAAAACAAAATAGGATAAAGGTTCAAGCAACATAAAAAGGAGAGAAATATTTTAAAAAAAGAAGAAGTAAAAATATTCATTTTATGGGAAACATAGTGGCTTGAGTTGTTGAGTTCTCCGAAGATTCTAGATGTCACCCTGAAAATCTTGCATGGGGTTGAAGTTGTTGGAAGTTGACGATGGACGCTGAAAAGGACTCTCGTCCAGAGAGTTCACTTAGAAGAGGTTGAACAAAAACGTTTTGACAGGTTTTAAAGGTCTGCACATGTATTTAGTCAAATTTGTAGTATTGTGTTATAAAACATTAACCTCTAGACTACTTAATGTTTGGCTTAAACCCATTTAAATTCAGCTTAACCCAATATTTTTTTATTATCTGGTGATACATATTATATCATATGGTACAAAAAAGTGTATTATAAGATCAATTCTATTGTCCAATGAATCGTATAAACTATGTTGCACGGACACGGTAAAATGGTGTACATGTCTGTACCCGTATCGGTATTCATATTCAGGCAACATAGATAACTACATTTGTACCTATTTGAAAATGTTCGTATCATGTACCCGTATCGTGTCTGTACCCATATCCGTGTTTGTATTCGTGCAACATAGACCGTAAGATAAGTATCTCCGATTCTGACAACATAGCACAGATGTGTATTCACTTTGCGTGCAACATGATGGTGAAAAAGATACATCCTTTGTGACTCCCAGAGGTCTCTATTACTATAGGGTCATGCCTTTATGGCTAAAGAATGTTGGAGCTACATATCAAAGTATGGCTGGTTTTTCCTCCAAGGTATAGTTAGCTCGTGCTCTTTAGGTTGTGTTGATGAGCAACTTGACAAATCTAAGCAGCCTGAAACCACCTCTAAGACTTAAAAAGAAATAGTTGGCATCTTACTGCAGTATAAACAGGAACTTGAAGTGTGGAAAGTTTTGGGGTTAATTGTGCCGTAAAGGAAATTGAAGCAAATCCAAAAAAAATCAAGCTTTGATGCAAATGGATCTACCCAGAAGTGTTAGCAAAGTGCTAGAAACTAACTGTTTAGATGGCTACCTTATGCCAATTCCTGTGTCGATATGCTGATAAAGCTCTCCCTTCTTGGTCTGGCTCAAAAATCTTTGAAACTTCCAGTGGGATGAGAAGTGCCAACAGTCTTTTGAGGGGTTTAAGGAACATCTTTGGACCATCCTTAAACCTTGACTAGGCCCGAGCTAAGAGAGTGTATTTTCTGTATCTGACAGCTAGCTCAGAGGCAGTAAGCTCCATTATGACACTAGATAGTGTAGAGCAGAAGCTGATATTAATAAGATATTGAAGGGGCCGACACCCATTACAGAATGATCGAGAAGATTGCCTTCTCTCTTATTACCAACAAGGTTCGTGATATTGGTATCAAAATCGGTTTTGGACCCGTCTTTCTTATGAGTACCCATATCCACAATTTTGGTAATTCCGCCAGATTCAAATTGGAGTTTTTGAGTTCTTTGTTCAAAATCGCAAAAAGTAACAATATTTTTATTATAAATGAGAAAATATGTGATACATTTAGGCACAATTTTATGTATTTTGTTGTTTCTCACTACTTTTAATGGAATAATATTCAAGATTGATCAATTGTTAACCCACGAAAAATATCATGGTTTATTTATTTGCTTTTAGACAAATACACGTGCAATAAATAGTTGTGAATGGAATAATACTGAGATGGATGAGCGTAGTGAACTTTATAGACATAAGACTTCGACAAATGATAATAGATACAATGTGTTGAACAGATTCTAGCGTGTCCATCTTCAGCATGATCTAATGATTATGTCTATACTGTTTTTCCATACATCTCTATTTCTGTCAATTTATTCTTTATTGAAATGACGGAAAGGGGGATCCAATTCGATACTAGACAATATCAACTGATAACAGTTGGGGTCAATATCAGATCAGTACATGCCAAAACGATGAGATACGACCCATATTTATTGGTATCAGCCGATATTGCAAACCTTGTTTATCACAACCAGGAAAGTCTACCCCTTACTTCGAAGCAAATCCTATCATCGTCCTTATTTGATGATCCCTTGCAATACGTGTTGTAAAGATTGGATATGCCAGAAATATGATATGCTAAAAACTTGCATGGACACGGATGCGACATGACACATTTTAGACAAGGTGACATGGACTCGGCACCTATTTTGGTGTCCTAATTTATTTTCTAGTGTCAATGGTAATGTTGTATGTGTCTGATACGACGCAACACGGACACAATATGGCTTTTTGGAGTGTTTGTGCTTCTTAGCTCTTAGGCATACTGATTCCACCCTTGTACTGCAATTTAATTCCTCTCTTTTTTGTATATTTGGAAGGTTTTGTATTGAATTTCTACAATTTTGCTTATGACTTAGAAGTGATTTGTCATACTTAGTTAAATTTCTGGTTTTAATGTTGACCCCTTCCGCTCCATAGATTTAGTGATCCTTGGGCCCCTGGGCTCCAAAGATTTAATCATCCTTGATGCTTCAGACACTGGATCATACTCATTGGAGCTTCACTCTGTAGTAATTAAAATTTTTACACTCCCTCCCTTAACCTTTTGGCAAGTACATTTGAGGGGTCCTGAAAATCTTGTAAAATTTTCTCAAAAGTTTACAATTTCTCTTGTTGTAGTTTTGGAGTGTCAAATTTCACTCTGAATAAGTGATAATGGTTGAGGGAAAAGAGTAAGAAAAGTAAAGAGGTAAAGATAGGCATAGGTAGCAAATTCTGGTAACACTCCTCTTGATAAGGATTCAAACTTTTCTTGGTGAGGATTCTTCGACTGATCCGGTTGAGGTAATTTGGGGTTAGAGATCTTCTATTACTATAGGGAAATTATAAACTGTATAAACTTAGGTTAATTACAATATTATGGTCGCTATCCAATTTTTTTAGCAATTTAGAATTTAGGGTCTGGAAGGGCTATATAAGTTATGAAATAGTAGGGAGTAGCGGTAAGAGAAGCCAAAGTAGTAAGAACAGTGAAATATAGAAGATAATTAAAATAGGGTTTAACATTATTTATATGGGCTGAATAATTGTTGTCTATATGGAGAAGTACATCAACAACAGTGAAGTATAGAAGGTATTATGGACCGAATACGGATATTTGATGGAGAAGAGAAAATTTCACCAAAGCATTCTATTTCAGATTCATAACTTGAATGCATATACATCATCTTCTCTTATGCAGATCTGGAAAGAAAATTTGACTAATCTGACTCAGATTAGTCATCCTAACAATTCTAAAGTAAGTTGTAGACAAAAGACAATACTCTAACCAGCAATCTTGTTCTGGTTAGGTTTTTGTTCTACTTTGAAGTATATAAGAAGGGAACTTCCAGAATAAAAATAATATATGTAAATTAAATCTTGACAAGCAAGACACAAGCTGATCTTGACTTGCCAATGGCTGATTTGAACATCAATGATGCACAATTAATTCATATGTTGAATGCCCAATTAACCTCGATGATTCACAATCCTTATGTCTACTATTCTAATACCGTAGTTTTTTTTTTCCTATATGCAATTGGATGTAGTTCTTTTCCTGTATGCAATTGGATAGGGATTTCATAATCCTTTTTACATTATTCTACTCTTTCCTGTCTTTCAAATTGATGAAACAAATTATTTCATAATCCTTTTTACATTATTCTACTCTTTCCTGTCTTTCAAATTCATGAAACAAATTGACAAGTTAAACATGAGGTACCTAAGAAGAAACTACGTGAATTATATAGGATATTCGAGCAAGTTTATTTCTTGGGAATTGTATGACATATTCGCTTTATTATATATTGTCATGAAATACTTTGAAGTTTCAGCATAACATGCATGAAAACAACCGATGACTAATTTTTCCTTTGTTGGTGAATGTTTAGGCCAGTACTAGTATCCTACGCAAGTATAGTGGGCCAGTGGATATCTGGTTGTCGACGTGCTTTCGATCTAGTGACAAAGAAAGAACTTATTGCTTGATGAATAAGCATCCTGGTGTAACCTACCTGGCAATGGCTGAACATGATAGCCAGTGGATCTGGTATGTTTCTTATGACTTCCCTAAACTGTGAGATCTTAACCTAGAAATAGCAAGAATTTTTGGAGATTAGCTAGACACTAATGCCACTCATGTTACTTCTAATTAACTGGGTTATTAGAGAGGAAACACTTGCATAGTAGATTTATTTTATTGAAACTGTGGTGCCGCAGCTCCTTCACTTTTTAAGCATAAACTGAATGCTGGTATTTGGCCCTAACATAGGTTTCAGTTCTAATTATGCGCATGCTATTGTTAACAAAAAAACATTTCCTATTAGATAGTATAGTCGCATGTTTTTCCAAGATATGCTGAACTCATTGCTTTCATTTACATGCTTATAAAAGCATACTTAAGTTTTCTGTACAGGCTAAAATTTGTCAGTTTAATCGAACAATAAACTTTAGCTGATATAATTAATCAAGTACTCATACTTAAATTGTTATATGGTAGTCATGTTTCACATAGGTGCATATGACTGAACAAGTTTTTGTATCTCTGGGCAAGAAAACAAGTATCAAGAAAATCTACACAATTTACTTTTTCCTGTAAGTTGGCTTTTGCCATTAGGATGAAAATAGAAAGGTTGGGTGGGAGATAGACTGAGCCCTACATAAAAGATAGGGAGGGAAATGACCCATACACCTACTAGAGAGACTATACTGGGAGGGAGATGACCATTTCTCTACAACACAAACTAACCAAATTAATTACAAGAATGATCATGTGAGCCAACTAATCCTTTTCGGAGTGTTGACTTTGACTTGAATAGGGCTTGATGGAGCCTCTTGTTACTTGATTTTTTGGTCCATTTGCTTTGCTTTACATTCTTCCTCATTTGTTTTTGTTTTTTTGCTTCCCACGAAATCTCTTTCCAGACATATGACTCTTTCTAGGGCTGCTAAGTTAAGATTTTATCTATAGATATTGTTCTTATAAGGTGTCGGTTATCTTTCCGGTTCTTTTAGACGAGTCCTTGATAGACGATTGTGTCATCTACAACTCCAACCCTTCTTTGAAATGAATTTCTCCGAGAGAGAGCCTCAATTAAAAAGGGGTTACAATAAGTGGTTTTTGGACCTCCCAAAGTAATCATAAGAGAGGACATGGGAGAATAAGGTATTGCGAGAGGGGGAGAGTAGTGCTCGATTTGGTAGGCAGGATGGGCGAGGGCTGACATATATGAGTTCTTATTTTCTGTTCCCATAATGGCATGTTCCTACCTACTAAGTGTTGTAGCGGTTTATAGTAACTAAGCTATCAAAGGCACGTCTGAGGCGCGCCCAAGATGCAAGACACGAGGCGCACGTGGCTTCAACCTCTACGCCTCGGAACATGTGCGGTGAGGCCCTCACGCGCCTTAGTCTCGTATCGAGACTTATGCCCACCGAGGTGCACCTTATGCATATGCTGCTTTATTTTTCTTTTTGTGTTTGCTTACTAACCAATATATTTATTTTAAGTGTGAGTAGGGACAACCATTGAATCCTTCAGTTAATATCACTAACTGAAAAGTCTTTTAGATCAAAACGAAAAAAAAATCCCTTAAACTTCCATAAGCTTCCCTGTTCAGTAGATCAAAAGAAAAAAAAATCTACAAAAATTATAATCATGCTTGATTTATAAAAATATTATTTTAAATTTTTATAAACATGTGCCTCGCCTTCACGAGACTCGCGACTCGGACTTTTGAACCATTTGTGTCACGGTGTGCCTTGCATCTTTAATAACTTTGCATCGCAATAGCTGAAAGTGCATTGGATTTGAAAAGTAGCACTGCATTGGCTGTTGCTTCTTGAGCGAAAATGAGCATGGATGAGTTCATGTGTGTGCATTGCAGCTAATTCAGCCCACTGAATAATTTTTTCTAGTTTTGACCACTTAGATTGACACGTGACAACTCTTGAGTAGAAGGAAACTAGTTTTGACTGGTGAACAAAAATGGACCCTTAATATCTTGCCCCGTAATACTGCAACATTGGACGCATATAGGATGTTTTGCCAAGAGCCTGTAGCTTGGTCTTGAGAGGATGAACCAGTGGGGATCCATAAATGGGGATCCATATTTTCTTAGGAAGAGCCTTAGCTAAATCGTTTTCAAGACAAACTCGGAGGCAGACAAGATTTATATGTCAAGATTTATTGTTCATGTCAAATAATAATAAATTTTGTTTGCAAATTCTCCAACCAAATACGTGAAATGTGAAGGAACCCTAGAGAGGGGGGGGGGGGGGTGAATAGGGTAATAAAACTATAAGCACAATTAGCAGTAATAATACGTAATAAAAAGAAAGAAGCGAGAAATCAAACACGCGATGTATCCTGGTATCCTTCCTCGAAGGCACGTCAATGTCGGAAACTCATGTCCGGCTTGAATCCACTATTTAACCAAATAGTACATCACGAGCTTTGATCCGAAGACTCGACAACTTCTTACACGCGAGTTTTGATCCGAAGGCTCGCGAACTTCTTTTACACAAGGGGGTTTTGATCTTCTAGAACAAGTGAAGATCAAAGTTATAACTCTTGGATAACTCTTAACACTTTTTGGTAGATGGCAAATTAAAAGCTTGGTAGAGTTAAAGAGCAAAGGCTTTTGGTGGTTGAAAAAAATTAAAGCTCAAAAGGATGGCTTTGAGTGAAGGGGTAGCAAGTCTATTTATACAAAGCAAAAAGAAAATAAGTCCAAAAGCAACTTTCTGCAGTGAGACGGAAGATCCGACAGCAACCTGCGGACTACCGACGGTTTTTCGATCTCCTACAGTAACGGCTATAAAACTAGTCGTTAGATGCATTTAATGCACTTATTTCAAACCGTTGGATTTGAAATTTAAACTGCCAACTAAGCCACTCGGATTTTTCGAAGGTGATCCGCGGATTGTAGACGGATGATTCGAATGGGACCACAAAAACCTTTTGTGACAATCCGACAATCCAGATTTTTCGAAGGTGATCCGCGGATTGCCGACGGATTTCCGAAAACCCTTTATACCAATTGCTTTACTCTTTAGTTTATTTTTGCCATCAAACCTTAGTGTTTACAAAGGTTCTAGACACTCTTACAGACACGAAATGAATGAAGAACATTCTTTAAAATTGGAGCATTTGTTTTTGTAGCTTTTGAGGCTTGATAGGAAGAGCTTGGAACGCAATACTCTGTGTGCATGGATGAGTTTGAAATCTGCAATTTAGAGTTAGTTGTATAGTTTATCAAAATATAAATGTGCCAACAATCTTCCATATTTTGATAATTTGATAAATAACGGTTCTAGGCGATAGCTCCCCCGAAGTCTAACAAATCTTCCCCTCAATACGATTTCTTCCCCTTTGTCATGTAAGCAAAATGAGCAACATACAAAAAAAAAAATAGTAAGAGGGTCGGATAATAACTCAAGTAGTGACATGGTAGAAAGAGTATCCTATATGGAAGATATAAAGCACGACCTTTTGAGGGCCATACTATAATGAAATCCCGAAGAAAATTTAAAAAAGAGCCACATATTATTAGGTCCCTACTGGGACGCACATACAAATAAAAGTCAAACATACTAAAAAAGGTCCACGAAGGACCACACAGTACTAAGTGAACAAAATAAAAAAGACACCATCATGAGAACACAACTACCATCAACTGTCAGGAGCACCAGTAGGATTCCCATCATCACTATCAGCCGGTGGAGGCGAAAAAGCACCATAGGGATCGTTGCCATCCGGGAACATAAAACCATAAACATTCGGATCGGTGAAGCGAGGGCCGGGAAAGTCTGGGTTGGGCGCGCTGGGGTTGACGGTGGGATCTCGTTCCAGAAAGCAGCGCTGAATGTAATAGGCCTGATCCATGAAGGCATTGTTGATAAGAGTGTCGAGTCCTCTTGTGTTGGGCGTGAGTCTATCCGCCTGGGTAATAGCTAATTCAGTGAAGTGCCGATCAATGTAACGACGAACTTCAGAGGGAATGAGAGTGGACGCCGGTGGAGGAGAAGAGGAGGAAGGTGCAGGAGGAGGAGGAGGAGGATGGGTGGAAGATGATGGTTGGGAGGAGGAATAAGTATGAAGAGGTCGAGTTTTAGCTTTCCCAAGGAGGGTTGGTTTATCACCCTTAGGGCAGTTAGTGAGAACTACCCCATTTGCTTCCAGAATCAAGGTAATGTACATGCCAAAGAGAAGGGAACGAGTGCTAGAATCACGGACTTTGATCATGGTGGTAATCATTGTTTTGGCAAGAGAGAAAGACTGTTTGGTGAAGAGGTAGTACATGGCGACGAGGGCTTCCGAGGTGACGTTGTCCATATTGCGGAGTTTAGGAGTGATAGAGTGGCACAGAATCCGATGCAAGTCATGATAAAAGGGGTTAAGATCTTTGGCAGCAGGTCGGGCAACAGCAGGACGGTCGCAGATAAAGAATGTAAACTCCTCATAGGTGCAATCAGGAGCTAAGTGCATGTTCTCGAAAGCGGGTAGCTGTGACACGAATCTTGACGTCGCCTACTTTTGTCTTGAATTCGCGACCGTCCTCGGAGGGAACCATGTTGCAGTAGAACATGCGGATCGCATAAGGATAAACGTCCAGTTAACGTTCAAGAAGATCGGCAAGTCCCGCTTCGGCGAAAGTCTAACGGTGTTGAGAAAATTTCAGGAAGGCGATGGACCGCCCGGTGCATATTGGATAGTTGTGAAAGATGCTAAACCAATCGCGAGAATGGTTGGCCGATTTAAAAATGGTGGGATTGTAGTCGTGAGCAGTGGAGGTTGGAATGAAGAGGTTTGAAGAAGGTGGGCCAGAGGAGGAAAAACTCCCGTCGTGGCCGGTGCGTTTCCCGTGCACGGTGGAGAGGAAGAGGGAGAGAGGTGCGGTGGAGAGGAAGAGAGAGAATTGGCCGGGGGTGGGGTTCTGTGAGTTGGAGAGGAAGAAAATGTATGGGTACTAAAGGGGTTTGAGAGGAGGAATGGGAAATGATAGGTATTTAATGGAATAGGTGAAAGAAAAAATGGGTATTGAATGGAGAAAAGATGTTTTTGAGAAGAGAGATGGACGGATTGGAAAGGGGGAATGATGACAGCCGAATTTTGGAGATATGGGAATCGGTATGAGTACAGATTTTTCGAAATCTGTGCGTCACATATAAGTCGGATGATCCGACGGAATGTCGCGGAGTGCCGAAGGATGTTCCGAGAATGAATCAGCATTAAATGTGGTAGGTGAGAAGATAAGGTCAGTCCGTTGGAAAAAGATGTTTCAAAATCCGTGCCAGTTGTACATATGCAGAAGATCCGACGGTATGCCGCGGACTACCAGAGGTTTTTCCGAGAAAAGAAAGACATCATTTAAAAAGAGAGATGGTTAAGATTTGGGTACAAAATTTTCGAAATCTGTGCCTGTCACAGATATTTGGAAGATCCGGAGGTATGTCGCGGAGCACCGGAGGATTTTTCGAATAATAAAGACAACAATAAAGATGGAAGAGAAAAAAAATTAGGACATATTTGAACAACTAGCTAGAAAGATTTATTAAGTAAACCAAGTTCTTAGCAAATAAAAGAGAAACGATCTTCAGCAAGGGGTTTGGTAAAAATGTCAGCTAATTGATGCTCAGTGTCGATAAAATTAAGGCAAATGTCAACATTTTGTTGATGGTCGCGTAAAACATGGTGTCTTATTTCAATATGCTTTGTACGTGAGTGACAAATAGGTTTTTTTGTGAGGTTTATAGAACTAGTGTTGTCACATTTAATAGTAATAGCATGAGAGGAGATACCATAATTTAGAACTATTTGTGTCATCCAAATAATTTGTGCGCAACAACAACCGACCGCAATGTATTCGGCTTCAGTTGTGGAGTGTGTGACGGACTTTTGCTTTTTGCTAAACCAAGAAACCAAGAATTTTTCAAGAAAATGACATGTGCCACTAGTGCTTTTTTGGTCAATCTTATAGCCGGCAAAATCCGCATCCGAGTAGCCCAAGAGCTCAAAGGATGTGGTTTTAGGATACCAAAGACCCATATTTAGAGTGCCTTTGAGATACCAAAAGATACGTTTAACGGCACATAAGTGTGATTCCTTGGGATTTGCCTGGAAACGTGCACACATACAAACACTGAACATAATGTCGGGACGACTAGCAGTTAGGTAAAGTAAGCTACCTATCATACCTCAATACTTACGAATGTCAACCGATTTACCGTCATCATCTTGATCGAGTTTTGTTGTAGTGGCCATTGGAGTTCTCATAGTTTTGGAAGAGTCCATGTCAAAACGCTTGAGTAGATTCTTTGTGTATTTGGCTTGATTGATGAAGGTTCCTTGAGGACTTTGCTTGATTTGAAGGCCAAGAAAGAAGGAGAGCTCTCCCATCATACTCATTTCAAATTCAAGGTGCATGACTTTTGCAAATTCTTCACAAAGCACTTTATTAGTAGAGCCAAAGATGATATCATCAACGTAAATTTGAACTAATAATAACATACCATTATGAGATTTAATAAAGAGAGTAGTGTCAACTTTGTCTTTGGAAAAATTATGCGAAAGAAGAAAATAGCTAAGACGCTCATGCCAAGCACGTGGAGCTTGTTTGAGGCCGTAGAGAGCCTTACGAAGTTTGAAAACATGATCCGAAAATTGAAAATCCTCAAAACCGGGAGGTTGTTTAACATAAACTTCCTCCTTGATAACACCATTTAGAAAAGCACTTTTAACATCCATTTGAAATAATTTAAAATTATTAAAACAAGCAAAAGCACAACATTCTAATAGACTCTAAACGAGCAACGGGTGCATAGGTTTCCTCATAGTCGATACCTTCTTCTTGATTATAACCTTGTGCAACCAACCGTACTTTGTTTTGAGTCACAAAACCATCCTCATTAAGCTTGTTTCGAAACACCCACTTAGTACCAATAATAGGATAGTTATTGGGTCTAGGAACTAAGTCCTAAACTTGGTTTCGTTCAAATTGATTTAGTTCTTCTTGTATAGCAAGCATCCAAAATTCATCAAGAAAAGCATCATTAATATATTTAGGCTCAATTTGGGAAATAAAAGCAACATTTGCACAATGATCTCTTATAGAAGATCGAGTGCAAACGCGGGTGGAAGGGTCACCAAGAATAAGCTATTTGGGATGGTGAGAAACAAATCTCCATTCCTTAGGTAAGCTGTTTGGAGAAGTCTCTATACGAGGTATATCGGATGTGGTCTCAACTTTACAACTAGGTGATGGAGTATCATTTTCTCCTATTGAGGTGCTTTCCAAATTGCATGGGATGTCATCATCATCATTAGAGCAAGATGTGGCAGTGTTAAGCTCATTAAAAGAGACATTGATAGATTCTTCAACCACAAGGCTTTTTTTGTTGAAAACACGAAAACCTTTACTATGCATTGAGTAACCAAGGAATATACCTGCATTGGCTTTTTCTTCGAATTTGTCTAAGTTATCCTTGGTGTTCAAGATAAAACAAGTGCAACCAATTTTTTTGAAATAATCAATAGAGAGAATTTTATTAAATCTAGGGAGTTTTTTAGAAATATGTCTAATCAACACCCTATTTATAACATAACATGTCGTATTAACGGCTTCCGCCCAAAAATATTGAGCAAGCTTATATTGGTTTAACATGACTCTTGCCACATCACCAAGAGTTCTATTCTTTCTTTCCACAACACCATTTTGTTGTGGAGTACGAGGACAAGCAAAATTATGACCAAAATCATTTTTAGTGCAAAAACCTTTAAAATCGGCATTGTCAATTCTCCTTCATGATCACTACGAATCTTGTTGATCATAATGCCTTTCTCATTTTGAACACGTTTGCAAAAATTAACAAATTCATGAAAAGTATCACTTTTGTTTGCAAGAAAAAATACCCAAGTAAATCTCGAAAAATCATCAACTAAAAAAAGGCATAAAGTTTTTCCACCAAGACTAGCGACTCTACTAGGACCAAAAAGATCCATGTGAATGAGTTGAAGAGGTTTAGTAGTACTTACAGAGTTTATTGATTTGAAGGAAGATTTTGTCAACTTACTCTTTTCGCATTCTTCACAAATCATATCTTTCTTGAAGGGAATGTCGAGAAGTCCTCTTACAAGTTTCTTGGTGGCAAGACGAGAAATATTGTCCATGTTGGCATGTCCAAGTCTCCTATGCCAAAGCCAGCTATCATCATTCTTAGCTACTAAGCACCTGTCATTGTTAGTACCTTTAACAAGATAAAATACATAGATGATGTTTTCTCTAGTGCCTTCATATACTAAGGTAGTTTTTGTATCGTCAGAAATAAGGCATTTGTGTTTAGTGAACTGTACTACATAGCCATTGTCAGTGAGATTGCTAATGCTGAGAAGGTTATGCTTTAGATTAGTAACAAGAGCAACATTATCAATACAAGGATAGGGAGGGGTATCGATGTTACCATTACCAATGATGTTCCCTTTTAAGTTGTTTCCGAAAGAGATATCCTTCCTTTTTCGTCGATAGCATTGCAAATAAAGTAGCGTCTCCGGTCATGTGCCGTGAGCAACCGCTATCGAGAATCCACTTGCTTCTAGCATGTGATGGGGGGTCCACCTACAACACAAGTTGAAGATGAAGACTTTGGTACCCAAGATCTCGTGGGTCATTGAATGTTAGTCTTAGGAACCCATTTAACTTTTCTCATATTGACATGAGTCATAACTTGACATTTATAAGAGGTGTGTCCAATCATACTGCAATAGTGACATGTAGTAGATGATGAATAAGAGTAGGTGTTTTGAGCACAACCTTTGGCATGATATCTATAGTAAAAATTATGATGTGGTGCAATGTTATGTGACTTCTTCATATGGGTCCTCCTTTGTGGTTGTAAGTTGTGATCATGAAATCTATGTGGTATAAGATAATAACCATGCATATTGTGTCTCATATGTGTGTTTCTTTGATCATGTGTACCATGTGAGTTGTGATGTAAGCTAAAAATATTTTTCTTTTCTCTCTTGTATTTAGTGAGAAGATCATTATACTTAGTGGTGATTGCAATTTCTCTTTGGGAGGCAATGATAGTTGTATTTCTTGCAAGATCATATCCTTCTTGGAGAGTTTGACACTCAAAACTCTTCTCTTGTAGATCTTCTTGAGCTTCATGTAGTTCTAATTTAAGAGACTCGATTTGGTCTATTTCACAAACAGGAGTCTTCTCTTTGATATCACTTATCACCATTGTGAGTCTCTCTATTTCCTTTTTAAAACATTCATTCTCTTTCACGATTTTCTTAAATTTATTTTTCAAAATCTTGTAATCATCATGAAGTTCATAAATAGCCTCTTCTAATTCATTATAAGTAAGATTGCTTATAGAGAAGTCGTTTTGTACCTCATTTGAATCTTGTGCCATAAGACATAGATTTGCAGTGTGCTCGGAGTCTTTGTCATGATCTGAGTCGCTAGCCTCACTTTCACACCAAATGCTTGTGTTAGCATACCTTCTTGAAGATGTGCTACCTTTGTTGGCTTTCTCATATCTGCTGGAGTCTTTCTTCATTAGAGGACACTCCTTGATATGTCCAGGTTTTCTGCAATGGTAGCATGTTGGATCTTCATCATTTTCTCTTCTTTGACGAGCTGCTTTGTTGAATCTTAGAAACTTTTTAAAGTGTCTAGAAGTGAGCGATTTCTTCATCATCAGTGTCGTCGTCGTCATCAGTGTTTATCTTTGAGGAGTGCCTGCAATGATTGACTTTTAGAGCGAGAGTTTTCTCTTTTGTCTTTTCTTGTGTGGATGCATCCTCTTGATCCTTCATATCTAGCTCATGCGTTATTAGCTTCCCCATAAGCGTTTCCATGTTCATGATTGTAAGATCATTCTCTTCGATGATTGTTGTGGCTTTGGGGTTCCAGTTCTTGGTGAGTGCCCGAAGTATTTTTCGAATCTTTTCACGAGTGGGATATTCCTTGCCAAGAGAAGTGAGAAGGTTAACAATCTCAGAAAATCTAGAAAACATACTAGTAATAGATTCATCAGTTTTAATTTTAAAAGATTCGTACTCTTGTATGAGTCTACTAATTTTTAACTCCTTAACTTGAGAAGTGCCTTCGTGTGTGACTTCAAGAAGTTTTCATATTCCGTGTGCAGTTTTGCAATTAGAGAATCTATTGAACTCATTGCTATCAAGAGCACAATAAAGAGAGTTCATAGCCTTAGCATCTCTACAAGACACATTCTTGTCACTTTCAGTAAGTCTTGCTACGAATCTTTCTGAAACAATGTCTTCAACAACTACTTGAGGTATTGGAAGACCTTTCATGACACTCCCAAAGGTCATAGTCTATGGATCTTTAGATAGATACTCATACGAATTTTCCAATAGTAGTAGTTGGTTCCATTGAATAAAGGAGGTCCATTTGTGGAGTGCCCCTTAGTGCTGTTTAAGCTGGAGCTAGGGTTTGTTGCCATTTGATCACTCTAAGGAGGTTAGTCCTGATACTAGAGTATGGGCTCTGATACCAATTGAAGAAACCCTGGAGGGGGGAGGGGTGAATAGGGTAATAAAACTATAAGCACAATTAGCAGTAATAATGCGTAATAAAAAGAAGGAAGCGAGAAATCAAACACGCGATGTATCCTGGTATCCTTCCTCGAAGGCACTCCAGTCCCGGAAACTCCTGTCCGGCTTGAATCCACTATATAACAAATAGTACATCACGAGCCTTGATCCGAAGACTCGACAACTTCTTACACACGAATTTTGATCCGAAGGTTCGCGAACTTCTTTCACACAAGAAGGGGGTTTTGATCTTCTAGAACAAGTGAAGATCAAAGTTACAACTCTTGGATAACTCTACACTTTTTGGTAGATGGCAAATTAAAAGCTTGGTAGAGTTAAAGAGTAAAGACTTTTGGTGGTTGAGAAAAATTAAAGCTCAAAATGATGGCTTTGAGTGAAGGGGTAGAAAGTCTATTTATACAAAGCCAAAAGAAAATAAGTCCAAAAGCAACTTTCTGCAGTAAGACGGAAGATCCGACGGCAATCCGCGGACTACCGACGGATTTCTGATCTCCTACAGTAACAGCTATAAAACTAGCCGTTAGATGCATTTAATGCACTTATTTCAAACCGTTGGATTTGAAATTTAAACTGCCTACTAAGCCACTCAGATTTTTCGAAGGTGATCCGCGGATTGTCGACGGATGATCCGAATAGGACCACAAAAACCTTCTGTGACAATTCGGATTTTCCGAAGGTGATTCGTAGATTGCCGACGGATGATTCGAATGTGACCACAAAAAACTTTCTGTGACAATCCGGATTTTCCGAAGGTGATCCACGGATTGCCGACGGATGATCCGAATGGGGCCACAGAAACTTTCTGTGACATTTCGGATTATCCGAATGTTATTCGCAGATTTTCGACGGATTTTCGAAAATCCTTTATACCAATTGCTTTACTCATTAGTTTAATTTTGCCATCAAACCTTAGTGTTTATAAAGGTCCTACACACTCTTACAGACACGAAATGAATGAAGAACATCTTTAAAGTGGAGCATTTGTTTTTGTAGCTTTTGAGGCTTGATAGGAAGAGCTTGAAACACTATTTGTGCATGGATGAGTTTAAAATATGTAATTTAGAATTAGTTGTATAATTTATCAAAATATAAATGTGCCAAAATATAAATGATCTAAAATTCAAATTTTGATCACTTTTGTGCTTCAAATCGATGAACCAACCAGTCGAGTGAGGGATTGGTAAGCATTACCCAAGCGACAACAAGGCTCAGCTCAGTTTTTGTGTTTGAAAGAATAACTCCACTTGGAGGTTCTAAACAAGGAGCTGTCCATGGACTGGGCTTCGTTGATCAGAGCAAGAACCATGTCTTCATGACATGATATATGAAGGGGGAACATGCTTGAAGTCCATTATGTAACGACCCGTTCCGCTCAAGCGGACTGCCGATTCAAAGGGCAAAAGTGCAACGTCCCGATCTGTTTTGCTTCAGCGAGAATACTCGTTTGAGGCAAGAGGATTCCCAGACTTGGTTCTTCAGGAGTTCGACTTAGGCTTTCAGAGGCTCGCTCGGAGTATCCCTCGACCGAGGCGAGTCATCGCTAAGGTGGGTGACTACGATGAACTTGTCTTTGCTTAGCCAGCACACTTAAAATATGGATGTTTCATGCTAGTCGCTAGGTGAATCACCCCTGCATGCTAATAAGAATACAACGCACCTAGCTAAGGGAATAATCCCAACTTGTAGTGCTTGTTTTAGAACATGGAAATAAAACATTGCTTATAATCAGACCCTAGCATGCTATCTTTGCCTTGTGCAACGAGATCCCGCTATGCCTCGAGTTGAACGATATGTATATGCTCTTCTTAGTGCAATGTTCACTTGTTTACACTGTACGACCCTAGTTCATGTCGCTAGGTAAGTCCCTTTACGGCTTCACTCCTCGGCTTACCTTCGGGCCCGAGCCAACGTGATTACTTAAGTTCCTTATGAATGCATGCTTGCCTGCTTATATGTCATCTTGTATTCGTTGCCTCGTTTCAATGCTTGTCGCATAAACTATGCCTCAACCGTGTAACACTGTGCATGTCATGCATTTATCTACTTCTCCTCGGAAGACTATCTAATAGTCGTTTCGTGCAAAGAATGAACCTGAGGGTATCCGGGACCGTTAGGTCACCAAGGCAGTCCCCGAACCAGGGGAACGCATCAAGGCAAGTAGAATCACTGATCGAGGATTATGTCAAGTTTACATCGGAATGATAATCATATCAAGTTACCTCTGAACGAGAATCATGTCAAGCAAATCAAGAATCACAGGTCGTGGAGCAAATTACTCGTTTCAGAACAAGAATCATGGATTATCATGTCAAGATATGAAATTGGTAGACCCTAGGCTTGCATGGTCACAGACAACTCGTGCACGAGGTAATAACATGGATTACTCGGACGATCACTGAGGCACTGGGATCGTACCGTCCTAGGAGGAATATTGTAATGCCTCGCTTCGCGTCGGCATTATGTATCAAGGTGAGTGGGCAGAACTTCGTTCTCTGATTCTTGCACGCCTTAATAATAAATCTGAGTTTTTGCTTGCATGTTTTCATAAAAGAATGATAGAACCTGCCTTACATGCTAATAAACGAACTCACCTAGCTTGTCTTTGAAACGAACATGTCTGCTTAACTAAGAGACCCTGAAACGCTTGTCTAAGAGTATGTGTTTGCATGAACATGTTCACTGTCGTCTATGCTCCGAGAGAACCATATCGTGTGCCTGAATGTGTTCAAATGATAAGGCGGCTTGCCCTGCAACAAAGAATATAGTTTGATGGTTCGTCTCGTCTGCATCCTAAAGTTTATTTGATAGTGTTTTCATGCATTCACATCGGTCGGACAATGGCTATTGGTGGAGAGCTGAATTGTATGTGTCACGGCTGCTACAGAGATAGTGGAAAGCAACAATGAGTCACAGCTGCCATTAGCATCAGATAAATGAGTCATTGGTATGCTGGACCAACAGCTGTCGATCCTGAGATACTCAGGGACCGCACTGCATATAAGATAGTTCATTGTGTTGGCTTGGATAGAGGACTGCCCCTAAGATATGCATTGGTGTTTATATGTGCATTTGTCCCTAGAGTCTCACGAGACACGCTGCGCACACCCTGAAACAGAACGAACGGCTTGCTTGCTTATATCGCATATGAAACTCTGTTTTCTAAAGATGTTTCCAAAAACAATGTAATATGACTCCGTTCTTCTGCTGCATATAACGAACATAGGTAAAACTAGAAAGATCACTAGTAATGTAATGTTTTATAACATGATTATTTAGTGTTGGTTTTAGTGAATGCTTGCTTCTGTTCAGTTGTTTTATCTCACCAGTACTTATAAAAGTGCTGACCCACAAACAGTTTACTTGCTTGCAGGTACTGGATCGTCCGAGGGAGCGATAGGCGTGCCTCAATCCCCAAGACACGGAATCCTGGTTTCGATTGCCTCGAGTTGCTATCGTATAAAGGGACATAATGTATGGAACGATGCCTTTGCTAAAGGAAACCCATGTCCCTCGATTTGTCCCGAATACTCAGTTGGCTAAATGCATTGCATATGCAACAATGTCCCTCCGCTGCTTACTCGATTGATGCGATGATAGCCAAACAAACTCAAACGATGTTGCCTTGTGCTGGCGCAATCCCAGGCTCGCACGGCATCACATCCCTGTATCAAACGGGCCATGCGCGCCCGTCGGGAGGTGCCGAGGAGCGGTGATTCGAGTCCGGTTCCGGCGGGGGAAGCGATGGTCCGGGCGGCCCTCGGGGCCGGGGCGTGACAAATATGATATTGCGTGGCCAATCGGCAGGATGCCCCCCGGTTGCGATGCGCAATATACAGCGACCAGACTCTCAGTAGGGCATCCTACCTACGAATAATCTGACTGACTCCATCAAAAAGGTAGTCTCACATGTTTGGTCGGGATGATGGCTAACGTCCAATGACTCTTTCGTTATGCCTCATCTCCGTCCGAGACTATGCGACGTCCTTCATGGCTATGCCAGTGACCTCATGTTCATATAGATAAGTCATCCTCGTTTAGCGGCAATTCGCGTGAGAGCCATTGCATCGCATCCGAGACATCAGAGCCACCTGAACGGAATGAGTATAAGTCATCTATACAAATGGAGCAACCGAGCAATCCATAGAAACACTTAAACATCCATTGCAACACCTTTGGATAACCTGTATACTCGTGCACCCGAATCATAGTCTCGCTTATAACACTTGTCTTTGCATATGCAATTGCCTTGGTTTTCATTATAAATGCTCGTGCTTGAATTTAACTTGGTTTGCCTTGGACGGAAGGACAAAAGGTAAGATGGTAAGTCTCGCCGTGTTTCCTCTTATGTCGCACGACACACTGCCACACGAGTTAGGCTATTCAATCTTTGTCATGGAACTGATCCTAAGACAACTAGAAAGACAACATAATAGTTGATGCACGGAACCTATATTACGTGTTTGGATTTGTCGAGCGGGCGAGTAGCCTCTCCACCAGTGCATTCATGTACTGATAACCCACCAGATTGCTTGCAGGGTGCGGAAGAATCTCGTTCGGTGCGGATGCCTCATTCGTGCGTGCTAAGGCGTGGAGTTCACTCTGGAGCCTTGGAACGCTGCGTCCGGAACTGAAGCACATATACAAGACATAATATTGGAACATCGCCTATACATCATTCCACAAATGTAGCCACTTGGCACGCTTTTACTGTTTCAGAGAGAGAGGCTTGAGCGACTTGTAATCTCGGCCTAGCGCCGCCTGTAACACTTATTCATTATCAATAAAGAGTTGCTTTACTTCTATACTTGTGTAATTCAATGCTTCCGCTATTGACGACTCAGTGAACTTGTTACCAATCGCCTATGCGTTTATAATTCCGCTGCACTCGGACAATCTGTGCGACTCTGTGGCGTAGACCTCTTACCGCCAGCCAATGAACCTCGGGCCTTGCACGGGCGTGGCTCTCGTTCGTGCGGCATCACGCCCAGATGGGTCAAGCGATCATCCCGCGGGAGCGCTGGCGCGGTGATTCTCGCCTAGCGGGGACGGCCGATTTGCCTGCGGTAGATCGGGGCATGACAAATTGGTATCAGAGCTTGGCTATACGCCTTTGGACTTCGTTTCGATTTTCTCAGTTTCGAAAGCTCGTTCGTAGGTTATGTGTACACTCTCTCTCAATGTCCCAAACGGAATGTTCCAAACAATAAGTCTAAATACTTTCGAAAAGTGCATGTGAAGGATATGATTACTTGTACGAAATTGTGATGCTAGGGCCTTTGTGCCAACCTGTGCTAGACCCTTTGGGATTAGACTCGTGCTAGAACTTGCACGTTATGTGCAAACCCGATACCTATACATGTTTGCCCAACTGGTTATTATACGAAATCGAATATTGTCCGAATGGTTTGCTATGCGCACAGTCTTTCGGCTAAGTTGTGTTAAATATCATGCGCCAAGACCCTTTGGTGCAAGATGAGTTGCAAACGAATTGGAATATCGTTCAGGAATAAGACAAGTCAGACTTAGAATGCCAACCGATAGAAACATTATCAAATTTATTGTCACGCCCCGATCTCCCGCAGGCTAATCGGCCGTCCCCGCTAGGCTAGAATCACCGCGCCAGCGCTCCCGCAGGACGGTCGCTTCTGCCCATCTGGGCGTGATGCCGCACGAGCGTGAGCCGCGCCCGTGCAAGGCCGTGGTTCATTGGCTGGCGGTAAGAGTTCTAAGCCACAGAGTCGCACAGATTGTCCGAGTGCAGCGGAATTAGAAACACATCGGCGATTTGGTAATAAGTTCACTGAGTCGACAATAGCGGAAGCATTGAATAACACAAGTTGAAGTAAACCAAACTCTTTATTGATATTGTGCAATGTTACATGCGGCGTATAGCCGAGATTACAACTCGCTCAAGCCTCTCTCTCTGAAACAATAAAAGCGTGCGAAGTGGCTACATTTATGGAATGGTACAGGCGAAGTTCCAACATTATGTCTTGTATATGTGCTTCAGTTCCGGACGCAGCGTTCCAAGGCTCCAGAGTGAACTCCATGCCTTAGCACGCACGAAGTAGGCATCCGCACCGAACGAGGTTCTCCCGCACCCTACAAACAACCTGGTGGATTATCAGTACACGAATGCACTGGTGAGGAGGCTACTCGCCCGCTCGACAAATCCAAACACGTAACATAGGTTCCGTGCACCAACTATTTTGTTGTCTTTCTAGTTGTGCCTTGGGATCAGTTTCATGACATATATGAAAAGCCTAACTCGTGTGGCAGTGTGTCGTGCGATATAGGAGAAAACACGGCGAGACTTACCAACTTACCAATTCTCCTTCACTGTTCAAGTATAAACCAAGTTAATTCAAGCACAAGCATTCATGAACATTCAGGGGCCATAGCATACATAGCATATGCAACACAAGTGTGCTATGAGTGGGTTCTAATCAGGTACACGAGTTCTTCTTTTAAACTATAGAACACATGTATACTTGTTACTCAGATTCAGGAATGATTCACAGATTCATTGTTCTTTTATCAGGATACTTAGATTCAGATTCTTAGATGCAATGCAATGACTCGCACACGGATTGCCGTTAAGCGAGTATGATCATGTATGCACAGGAGTCGCTGGCGTAGCCATTATGGACATAGTCGCAATAAGACAGTGGTCCCGATGCCCCGGCAACCCGACCGAACTTATCCGTACTAGGAACAAACTAGCGCGACTACCGGATCTTCCCCCTAGGGCGGATCGGTCCCGGTGCCCCGGCGCCCCGTCCGAGGAGATCAAGCTTGTGCACAAGCGTCCGCGACTGAATGAATGAGTTCTTTGTTGTTCTTTCATTATTCTGAGTAAACGACAATGGTTGTAGGCGCAGGTCATGATCCTCGCTACAAGCCATCCCAGGTCGTTCCTGACTCAGTGGTTCATTTATTCTGAATTTCACACAAGCAGACATGAAAATCCATGATTCATTATTCAGATGCAACTTGACATGATGAGTTTTCCTGGTTCGGGGATTGCCTTGGTGACCTAACAGTCCCGGATATTTTCAATGTTCATACTTTAACGGAACGACTATTAGATAGTCTTCCGGTGGTTTGGATGAAACAAGGCAAGATAACATTCACTAGATATTGGCATGCAATTATATGACAAGCACTGAATCGAGGCAACATATAAGCAGGCAAGCATGCATTTGTATAACATAAGCATTTACATTAGCTCGGGCCCGAAGGTAAGCCGAGTAGTAAAACCATAAGGGGATTCTCCGAGCGACATGAGCTAGAGTCGTGCAGTGTAAACAAGTGAACAATGCACTAAGAAGAGCTTATACATATCGTTCTATCAAGGCATAGCAGGGTCCAGTTGCATAAGACAAAGGTAGCATGCGAGGGTCTGAATATAAGCAATGTTTCATTTCCATGTTCTAATACAAGCAATACAAGTTGTGATTACTCCCTTAGCTAGGTGCGTTGTATTTTTATTAGCATGCAGGAGGTGATTCACCTAGCAACTAGTATGTATCGTTCCATATTTTAAGTGTGCTGGCTAAGCAAAGACAAGTTTACCGTAGCCACCCACCTTAGCGATGACTCGCCTCGGTTGAGCGATACTTCGAGCGAGCCTTTGTAAGCCTAAGCCGAATTCCTGCTGGGACAAGTCTGGATATCCTTTGCCTCACACGAGTATTCTCGCCAAAGCAAAACAGGTCGGGACATTGCACTTTTGTCGTTTGAATCGGCAGTCCGCTTGAGCGGAACGGGGTGTTACATTTATCGCTTAGGCGAATATAGAAAATCGTGCTTGGATTTTGAGAAATAGCTCGAACGGTACTTCGTGTCGGAAGATACAAATCGATTGAGGATTTAATTGGATGACTCAATTCCGAGTGGTGTATGGATCAATTAGAAATGTCCAAACGGATTCATAAGTCTCGTGCGATAATCGGATTGAACTTGAAGTAAGTGATAAGGCTTATATCAAATAGAGATTCACAGAAATGGAAATCGATAACTCGGTTAAAGAAACTTGTTGGAAACTTAAGGATTGTGCGAGCGATTTCGGATTGAAACAAACGAATTGAACTTGAATACAATATCGCTCGAATAGAAGTTAGCCCGAAAATAAATATTGTGTTTCGAGGAAGGAGATGAACGATCTTGAAATCAAGTTCGAAACGATAACATTTGAAATCAGTCCCAACAAGAACGATTATCCTGCGGGAGCGCCGGCGTGGTGATTTCACGTACGGCGGGGATGATCGAACTCACGGGAGCATGTTCGGTGATTATTCCAAACGAACTCGATGAATGGAACGTATCAAAAGATAGAATAGACTTGAGTTTGAATATTTGAAACTAGTTGCTTGAGGAATGCTAGAAGTAAGACTATGGAATTACCGAACGGTAACATTGAAGTTGGATGATTTATGTTAGACGAATAATAATCACTGCATGAACGGACTTGACTCGATGGATTTTACATATAGAATTGGATGGAGTAAAAAGGAAAATAATAAGGTGTCTCTTGCCGAAGATAACCATAACGTTCAAACATTCTTGTCTTATGCGAGCGTAACTTATGCCCGTATATGCGTCACGTCCGGAGTAGGACGATTATCCAGCGGGAGCGTTGGCGTGGTGATCTCACGTCCAACGAGGGTGATCGAACTTGCGGGAGACCGGAGCGTGACAAACTAATGGATCGTCTTGACTTTTGGTTCGACGCGATAAGACGAATTTGGAAATCAAGTGAATCGGAAATGTTTCGAGGATAAGTTAGCCTAGAACTGGAAATAAATCACGCTTGATGGTTTCGTGAACGGATACATTAATCAGGTCGGACGACTTGAAGTTATAAACAAAAGGTTTAGAATCGAATCTTGGCTTGATGGTTTAGACTTGGAATAGATATATGGATTCTATCAAAACATGGTTGGAGGAGATAGACTATGCAAATCACTAGGCTTGTCCTGCAACTTGGATATGTCGTGGATTTTACTGAACGGCTCTAACCCCGTGCAAACGAACGTGTTATTGAGTGTAGTAAAATCTGTGCTCGATGTTTAGAAATCTGAGTGAAACGAGCTTGGGTAGAATATCCCGTGCAAATGAACAATGGTTTGACCCTAGGAATTGGGGCGAGCATCGTGCGACAAATTTGCACGATGAATTGCATGCTTGAACTTTTACCTATGACCTTGTGAGCTAACCTAGCAATTAGGCAGACGACCCTGTGCCGAGTGAATGAACCTGTGTTACCGACTTTAGCATATTGCTTGAACAAGCTATAGAACTGGGGCAGCAAGACTTAGGGTTAGACTTGGAACAATAATGTATGCTCTGTTTGACCCAAACAAATGAACGCTAGTCGGTTAAATCGAATAGATCGTGTTTAACGATAGTGCAAATACTTGAGACTGAGTTGGAATGGAAAATGATATGGAATTGGATTGACCCTGTCGGAAGTATCCTTGTGATTCATAAGACGAGAACCCTTGAGATTTTTGCCAGTAGCTTGTTCGGTTTTACTATCTCTAAGTTTGGTTGAATGCATATGTTTGAGGGACGCCTTGAACGCGTGTACGATCCAAGACTCAAGAAGATGTGAAACTCGAGTGCTAAGACTTCGCTATCACCAAGTTGGTTGACATGCATGTGTTTGAAGGACGCTTCGAATTTGTGCACGATCCAGACTCGCGATATGCTGATTTCGATGCTAGTGCAAGTGAATGTCTGCATGAACAAGTATAACGACTTGTATAAGTTTATCTCAGCCTTAGATCGTTAATCAAGATCGATTGAAACGTACCCCGCGTTAAGCAATATGCCCCGCGCTAAGGCGCAAATGAGACTGACTCGACATACACGCAACACGGCGTAAGGAACGAGTAGGAGATTGTGTTAAAAAATTGGATCTAGTGATACCGATTGCTACGCTTGGGATAGATTCGATAGTGCGATAGAACGGCCTGCGCTCGGGAAGTCTCAAGGACGAGACTTTTTCTGAGTGGTGTATGATGTAACGACCTGTTCCGCTCAAGCGGACTGCCGATTCAAACGGCAAAAGTGCAACGTCCCGACTTGGTTCTTTATGAGTCAGAAAAAGTCAGACTTGGTTCTTTATGAGTTCGGCTTAGGTTTTCAGAGGCTCGCTCGGAGTATTCCTCGACCGAGGCGAGTCATCGCTAAGGTGGGTGGCTACGATGAACTTGTCTTTGCTTAGCCAGCACACTTAAAATATGGATGTTTCATGCTAGTCGCTAGGTGAATCACCCCCTGCATGCTAATAAGAATACAACACACCTATCTAAGGGAATAATCCCAACTTGTAGTGCTTGTGTTAGAACATGGAAATGAAACATTGCTTATAATCAGACCCTCGCATGCTATCTTTGCCTTGTGCAACGAGACCCCGCTATGCCTCGAGTTGAACGATATGTATATGCTCTTCTTAGTGCATTGTTCACTTGTTTACACTGCACGACCCTAGATCATGTCGCTCGGTAAGTCCCTTTACGGTTTCACTCCTCGACTTACCTTCGGGTCCGAGCCAACGTGATTACTTAAGTTCCTTATGAATGCATGCTTGCCTGCTTTTATGTCATCTTGTATTCGTTGCCTCGTTTCAATGCTTGTCGCATAAACTATGCCTCAACCGTGTAACACTGTGCATGTCATGCATTCATCTAGTTCTCCTCAGAAGACTATCCAATAGTCGTTCCGTGCAAATAATGAACCTGAGGGTATCCGGGACCGTTAGGTCACCAAGGCAGTCCCCGAACCAGGGGAACGCATCAAGGCAAGTGGAATCACTGATCGAGGATTATGTCAAGTTTACATCGGAATGATAATCATATCAAGTTACCTTTGAACGAGAATCATGTCAAGCAAATCAAGAATCACAGGTCGTGGAGCAAATTACTTGTTTCAGAACAAGAATCATGGATTATCATGTCAAGATATGAAATTGGTAGACCCTAGGCTTGCATGGTCACGGACAACTCGTGCACGAGGTAATAACATGGATTCCTCGGACGATCACCGGGCACTGGGATCGTACCGTCCTAGGGGGAATATGGTATTGCGTGGCCAATCGGCAGGATGCCCTCCGGTTGGGGTGCGCAATATACAACGGCCGGACTCTCAGTAGGGCATCCTACCTACGAATAATCCGACTGACTCCATCAAAAAGGTAGTCTCACATGTTTGGTCGGGATGATGGCTAACGCCCAATGACTCTTTCGTTATGCCTTATCTCCATCCGAGACTATGCGACGTCCTTCATGGCTATGCCAGTGACCTCATGTTCATATAGATAAGTCATCCTCGCTTAGCGGCAATCCGCGTGCGAGTCATTGCATCGCATCCGAGACATCAGAGCCACCTGAACGGAATGAGTATAAGTCATCTATACAAATGGGGCAACCGAGCAATCCATAGAAACACTTAAACATCCATTGCAACACCTTTGGATAACCTATATACTCGTGCACCCGAATCATAGTCTTGCTTATAACACTTGTGTTTGCATATGCAATTGCCTTGGTTTTCATTATAAATGCTCGTGCTTGAATTTAACTTGGTTTGCCTTGGACAGGGAAGGACAAAAGGTAAGATGGTAAGTCTCGCCGTGTTTCCTCTTATGTCGCACGGCGCACTGCCACACGAGTTAGGCTATTCAATCTTTGCCATGAAACTGATCCTAAGACAACTAGAAAGACAACATAACAGTTGGTGCACGGAACCTATATTACGTGTTTGGATTTGTCGAGCGGGCGAGTAGCCTCTCCACCAGTGCATTCATGTATTGATAACCCACCAGATTGCTTGCAGGGTGCGGGAGAATCTCGTTCGGTGCGGATGCCTCCTTCTTGCGTGCTAAGGCGTGAAGTTCACTATAGAGCCTTGGAGCGCTGCGTCCGGAACTGAAGCACATATACAAGACATAATGTTGGAACATCGCCTATACATCATTTCACAAATGTAGCCACTTGGCACGGTTTTACTATTTCAGAGAGAGAGGCTTGAGCGACTTGTAATCTCGGCTTAGCGCCGCCTGTAACACTTATTCATTATCAATAAAGAGTTGCTTTACTTCTATACTTGTGTTATTCAATGCTTCCTCTATTGACGACTCAGTGAACTTGTTACCAATCGCCTATGCGTTTATAATTCCGCTGCACTCGGACAATCTGTGCGACTCTGTGGCTTAGACCTCTTACCGCCAACCAATGAACCTCGGGCCTTGCACGGACGCGACTCTCGCTCGTACGGCATCACGTCCATATGGGTCAAGCGATCATCCCGCGGGAGCGCTGGCGCGATGATTCTCGTCTAGCGGGGACGACCGATTTGCCTGCGGGAGATCGGGACGTGACACATTAGACCAACAAAATAGTTGTAGTGTACCATCCTAGAGCATTATGCTCATTTTCCCTCCACATGCAAAAACTATGCAGAGCTACTCTCCAAGTATTTAGCTAAATTGACAATTAAGTACTATTACTAATTATTTAACTTATTAATACATAATATTAAAAAATAATTTTATCTAATAATTATAATAGTTATTGAATATTACTAGCAATTCAATACTTGTTTTTATAATAATTATTATCATAATTGTTCAATAGTATCAATAATTTTACTTTAAATAATACTTAAATATTATATTTAACTAATTTTTTTGTTAAATATTACCCTAATTAAGAAGATTTTTAAACATTAATAAATTAATATTGTTAACGAAATATTAGCTTTTTTTTATTAGTTAATGTTTAGTTATCATTTAGTTATTAATATTTGATAATCTTAATTATGTAAAAGAATAAAAAAAAAATTTATAATCTGAGTGCTTCTATCCACGTTCGCAAGAATAAGAAAAAAAGTGGAGTGCCATAAAATTAGCCCGACAAGAGTCCGAACTGACATACAATTATGATTCCAAGTTTCCATCTAAAATTCAAACATGAAAACTCCCCTTTCAACCGAAGTCCTGTTTTATGCTAGTTGCAATGCTTACAACACTTGCTAGTTAGAAACATGTTATTTTGGGAAAGAAAAATAATAACTCATATCCCCCTCTCTCCCAGGTCTTCCATCCTTTTTAAAACTTCTCATGGAGAAATTCATTTCAAGGGTTATAGTTGTAGATGACGTCGGTCAAGAACTCGCTTAGAAGAACTTGAAAGACAATCTGCACATTATAAGAACAATATGTTTAGACAAAGAGTTTAACTTAGCAGCGGTCAAAAGAGTTCTATGTCTAGAAAAGAGGTCAAAAGAGTTATGTCTGGAAAAGAGATTTCATGCGAGCAGAAAGAAGCAGAGGAAAAATACCACAACAAATCAAGCAACTAGAGGTTCTTCCATGCCCTACCTAAGTCAAAGTCAGCAGGAATCACTCTGAAAAGAATTCTCTGTCATCATTCTTGCAACTAATTGTTTGTTTGTGTTGTAGGAGAATGAGTATTTCCAACTCTCTCGAGTAGCTATATGTGACATCTCTCTCAGCGATTATGTACCAGGGGCTCAGGCTACATCTCATATCCTGTTTTTCTATTTTAATACTAATAGCTAAAGTAAACCTATAAAAAGATTAGAAAATGTGCATATTTTCTTTTTGTTTATTTGTTCATGTTTACAACATGTTTAGTCACCTACACTTCTGTGAAACATAGCTACCATATAACAGTTTTATGTATGAAAACACTGGTTAATTATATACTTATTGTTCGAGTAAAGTGTCAAATTGGCAAACTTGATGTCTTAAATGATGTTTTATCCCTTCCTCACAAATCTGTCTACTTAATTTGGCCCTCTCTAGTGTAAGTTTTCCTTTCCATCTTATGGAGATATAGTACATGCCATGCTATTCATTCAAGAGGGGCTAATCAAATAATACACTTTCTTGTATGTTAATTTAGTCTGTCAATTTAGTCTGTCGGCAGTCAAACCGATAGATCATTAAACTTGATATTCTGAAAAACTAATCATGTCTCGTGTCCTTCCTTTGCAGGTTTCGCAAGTTGTTTGTATTGTTCTCTAGTTATACGTACATGAACACTCTCCGAAAGATCAACATCTAACATCTGACCAGCACTAAACAGAGGCAACGCCACCTTCAGCTTTATCATTTATTAACACTGCTTTCTGAAAGTCTTTCTTGATAGAGATTTGCATGGTCGTTTCTGACATTGTAAGGGTATTGACAAGTACTACATACAGGGCTAGTCATATGTTTCTAAGGGACCGGGATGAAGACCCTCATGGTTGACTTCTCATCTCTTCACATATATTTTAGTTTTCAATATATTTGGTTATCTCCAATCTCTGAGTCTCAATTTGTATTTACAATTAATATTTATGAATGATATTAAAAGAAATAGAAAAAATTTAAGATAAAGAACATCTGATTATTTAAAATTTAAAAAAAATTACAAAAAATCCAAGAAGACGAAGAATATATGATATTGGACTCTATTCAACATATGTGTATTGCTTAGTTATCACTTGTCTCACTTATCATGCTTTTTGTATTTTTCTTTTCGTTTGGTGACATCATGCTAGTGGTATGAATTGAATATTTTAGATGTAAAATAATTTAAAAAATCCAAGATAGAAAGTGAAGAACAGATGATACTTAGACTCTATTCAATAGTTATGCGTATTGCTTGTATCACTTGTCATGCTTCTCGTATGATTTTTCTTCTTTTCTTTCTTTTGGGGACATCAAGAAACATCATGCTAGTGATGCTAATTGAATATTTTAGATGCGGATTTTTTCATTTAAAGTAATATAAAATTATATATTTATATAAAACGGGAAAAGTTTTGGGTAATTGCGGATGGGGGGACCACTCGCCAACTCAGTTGGCGAGGTGCTGAGTTGGCGAGCATCTCGCCAACTGAGTTGGCGGGGCGCTCTCCTCGAGAGGCCGTTCGTCAACTCAGTTGGCGGGCCATGCACCGTTATCCAGCCGTTGGGCAACGGCTCCCTCCAACGGCTCTCTCCAACCCCTATAAACACCCCCACCCCCCCCCCCCCAAACACTACTCACACAACACATTCTCCTCCTCCTCCTCCTCCTCCTCATATTTTCACAGCTTCCTCCTCCTATTTTTACAGCTTCCTCCTCCTGTTTTCTGTAGCAAAAGTTCTCAACCGTCATGGATCGTAGCGTAAGAATTGTATGCTCGCACGGCGGTAAAGTAAATGGGTTAAATTACGAAGGAGGAGAAAGTATAATTTTTTCAACTTACCCGAATATTAGTTTTGAAAATATACGTAATCATATTATTGAACGTTGTTCTATTTATTATGATTTTATTCTGAAGTCTATTTTCTGTTCTAATTGTTTTTTAATAGATAGTGAAGATGCATGGAATTATATTCTTGAGATTAATTCACAATCACGATATATAAAAATATATGTTATTATAGTAGCAGCAACCTTAGATAGTAGAAATAATGAATATTTTTTTGAATATCAGCATGTTAGTTCGGGTGCTAGTTCTTCTCAACAAATAGTTTCATTTATCCAAGAAGATCATTCATCAGATGAATCTAACCCTGATGATGATAGTGACGACGACGATGGAAATAGTGATGATTTAGTTGAAAATGTAGATTATACGGTAGATGATGATGTTGTTAAAGCTATCACTGATGAATTATTTAAGGGACAATCATTTCCTAGTCGTTCTCACTTTAGAAGCTTTATAAGTAATTTAGCAATTAAATATAATTTTAGTTGTTCAGCTAGTCTTATGAATAATGCTCATGGAATTATATATAGTTGTGATCAACCGAATTGTAATTGGAGAGTATATGTCAAATCTATTGGAAATGGCGATATAGTTAAAGTTAGTACATTAGAAAATCGTCATTCTTGTTTAGGAAGACTTAGTACAGGACGTCATCGACTAGCTACCGCTTCATGGATTAAGACCATGATAATTGACATTATTAGAGATAACCAGTCATACAGTCCATCACAAATTGTTAAAGATATATATAGGGAGCACCGTATACAAGTTAGTTATTCCAAAGCATGGAGAGCCCGAGAGACAGCATTAGCTGAAATTAATGGTAGTTATGATGAGGCATACGCTAGTCTTGAGGAGTATTGTTATAGAATTATGAAGACAAATCCAGGTAGTACATGTTTTATTAAAACTACCGAAAACAATAGCTTCCAACGAATTTTTATTTGTTTTAAGTCATGTATTGATGGATTTTTAAGTGGATGTTTACCAATTATTAGTACTGATGCTACATTTCTTTCGTCTAAATATCAAGGTATCTTATTTATTGCTTGTGCTCACGATCCTAACTATCAATTATATCCTATAGCTTATGCTGTTGCTGAAGGTGAGAATAGTGATTCTTGGTCTTGGTTTTTAAATTCTCTTAAAATATCTTTTGAAAGTTGTTTTAATGATTGGAGTTCAATTTTATTTATATCTGACAAGCAAAAGGGATTAATAAATGCTGTTCGTGCTATTTTTCCTGCATCTCCTCATTTTTTTTGTATTCAACATTTTAAACAAAACATGAAAAAAGTTACAAAAGAACCAGTATTTCAACGCTTGTTAGACTCGCTTGCTAGATCATATAATAAAACGGAAGCAGATAGTGTGTTTGATATAATTAAAGCCGAGAACCTAGTGTTGTACGATTGGCTTATTGGTGTAAACGATGAAAGTCGTCGATTTGAACATTGGATAACAGCGTATGCTACTTGTCCTAGATTAGATATTAACACTTCTAATCTTGCTGAATGTTTCAACAGCTGGATTAAGAAATTACGAGATAAGCCAATAACAACACTTCTCGATGGTATTAGAGCCAAGATTATTACACTTCATGACAATCGTAGAAAGTTTGCTGAAAATATAGACACAGATTATTGTCCGAAGATGTTAAAAAATATGGCTTCTATTATCAAAGAGAAGAACCACCTAGAAATATTAGCTATTGATAGTTATAAGTTTGAAATAATAGACCGGGCAACAGGTAGAACCTATATTGTTCATATAACTGACAGAACTTGTACATGTTTTAGATGGTACCATACTTATATACCATGTATACATGCATGTTTTGTTTGTAGATATTGCAATATTAGTATTGATACTTTTTATCCTGCAGTATTTTCGACGGAAAACTTGAAAGCTGTATATGCGCATAAAATGGAGCCAATTCCAGTTCCCTACGAAATCCAAGGTCCTTTGGTAAGAGGACAAATTGGGGTGCCAGATGTAAGACGCAAAGCCGGAAGACCAAAGAAGAACCGCATCAAACCCCGGGATTCATCGACAAGAGATCTACGTTGCAGTAATTGTGGTGCCATGGGACACAACCGAAGAAGATGTATTAGTCAACCGAGAGATTAAAATAGAATTGTTCAATACCCAAATATTGTAATAAAATACCCAAATATTGTAATACAAACATACAAAAAATTTAATCATACAATGTTACAAATTTTCTACTAATCCTCGTCCTCGTCTTGTTGAGTTTGGGTAGCCAGCGGTGCTGATGGAGTCGAAAAAAATTGTGTGAATATCTGGTAGCTTTCATCTCCAGCAGTTTGGTAACTCGGATCCGCTCCTGCATACTGGTAACTAGGGCCCGCTCCAGCATACTGGTTACTCGGGCCCGCTCCAGCATACTGGTCACTAGGGCCCGCTTCAGCATACTGGTCACTCGGGCCCGCTCCAGCAGTATCCCGCCGCCGACGACGACGAGAGTGTCTCTGTCGTACTAAGCCGGTCGGATAGTCCGGTGGAAGACGGGATTGTACTGGAGGCATTTCCGGTTCCCGTCCAATACCCAGCTGCTCAACACGAGTCACAAGTTCCTCCATAAGAAGTCGACCTTGTGGGTGAAGGTTTATCTCAGGTTGTTGCAAAAATTGTTGGTATACACCACTCTGAAATTTGAAGAACACGTAAATTAATATATTTATCAAATCTATGTATATGTATTTTTGAAAGTATAATGAAGTCATACCAAATCATGTATTCCATCGGCAAAAGCACGCAGAGTAGAATCGTCTACAGATCTAGTTTTGAACCTGGGCTCCTCGTAGTGGTATACTCGGTTGCTCATAAGAGGGCATCCCCACCATTGCCTGTAGTCGAGGCTACCTATGTCTGCAAAATGTAAACAAAATTTTAGTATGTGAGACATGTCCCTGACAAAATTTTAGCAAACTATTTACACTAAATCAATACGAATAATGAGTAACTTATAACTTACATTCTTCAGCAGAATTTAGTATGTGAGACATGTCCCTGACACTATAATTCTCAAACCGATTATTCCAGTCAGCAACGAGACCAATGATTCGTTGTAATGCATTTGATGTCTGATAACCGACTGTCGGTGGATCATCGGGAATTATTGGGGCCATTCCGAATTAAATATCTAACACGATCTATATAGTGGAATCCAAAGGATTCCACCAAAGCCTTTTGAGCTGGATTAAGCTCCCACGTACGATAATTCCTTTCAGACCGCCAATGTACGTGGATCCGGGTTCGTAAAGCATTATCATGGTCGTATAACTATAAAAAATATATGCATTAATAAAGTAAACATAGGCATTATAAAAAACATATACATTAATAAAGTTGGCAACTTGTAATTTCAAAAATTACCTCGCCAGTAAATATCTGACTAGAAATGTGCTCTTCACGTTGCTTAATAATAAGCGCGGTTGTCGGTCCGCCAGGAATACGACCGTCATTGCGGGTAGCCATCGCCAGTAAATATCAAGAGGAGGAAGTTGTGAAAATAGGAGGAGAATGTGGTGTGAGGAGTGTTTGGGGTAGGAGGAGAATGTGGTGTGAGGAGTGTTTGGGGGGGGGGGTTATAGTAAGTGAATATAGCCGTTGGCCAACGGCTAATTTGCCAACGGTGCATGGCCCGCCAACTGAGTTGGCGAGCGGCCCCTCGAGGAGAGCACCCCGCCAACTCAGTTGGCGAGATGCTCGCCAACTCAGCACCTCGCCAACTGAGTTGGCGAGTGGTCCCCCCATCCGCAAATACCAAAATTTTTTCCCGTTTTTTATAAATATATAATTTTATATTACTTTAAATGAAAAAAATCCGTTAAAAGAACTTTAACCATTAATTCAGGATGTAACATGATCATATGTATTACGTTAGGATTAAATTTTATTAGTTTAAATTCTAATTTTATTGTTACATCTTGATAAGATTAGTTTGTTAGTTTAAATTATAATTTTATTATTACAACTTAACAGATTTAGTTTGTTCCTTTTATTTAGATTCTAATTTTGTAATTATATTTTAGTTTCAAATCATATATATATATATATATATATATATATATATATATATATATATTACGGTGAGAGCCACAAACTAGAAATGGCTATTACTCTAGCAGATGTGGTAAATATTTTAGAATTATCTATTTATGGGTGAACCTATAAGAATTGTAACACTAAATTAGTATAAACAAACGGGTGACAATTCTTATATTGAAGATAATATAGGATACGAGGAAGATTAGGATGAATTTGGATGTCATTTTAAACTCACTTTTCTGAGTTTAGAAGTTGAATGGACAGAAAACATCGTTTGGAGCTCACGACTCCCAAAATACTTTCACTTTTTTTTTCCTAAACAAGATTTAAAACTCTGCTATCTGAAAAGAGGAAAATGCTGTTTTCTTGGATGCATTTTCTTCACTGTTCCCAGACTTTGGCGCACCCCCCCCCCCCCCCCCCCGTCCAGCATTTGGAGCTCAAAGATGTCGCCCTACTCCACCCCGCTCCGCCGCAGGAGGGATGGACAACCGTGATCCACTGCTCCATCTGCGTCGAGCACCTGGTCCGCGCGGAGGTCAACCTCGAGTTTGATCGCTCCGTCGTGAACCGGTGGAGCAACGACGCAGATGACCTCTTGTCAGCGACGTTCGAGAGAGGTGGCACCGTGAGCGACTGCGTTCAAGTCGTCCCCAAGGGCAAGTGTGACGAACAGTGCCATCGCAACCACGCCCTGTTGAACTTGACGAGCGATTGGCACCGCGACGATGTTCGACGACGACGGGACCGCGACGACTGCGTTCGAGTTGTCCCTGGCGGCGAGGACGACAAACAGCGGCACCACACGTCCTATTGAACTCGACGAGCGGCGGCACCGCGACGATGACGGCGTTCCAGAGCGGCGGCACCACGATGACGGTGTTCGAGAGCGGCGGCACCGCGCGACAGCGTTCGAGTCGTCCCCGACGGCGTTCGCTCAAGCTTCGACGACGACGGCCGATTTGGGGATCTGGGTTGGAAATCGGCTGAGACCTTGGAGTTTTTTGAGGAAAAAAAAATTGCCCAATTTTTTCCCTCAAGCTCCGGCGCTGTCGAGCCGCTCATAAAATTTCACGGTCATCAGGATGACGTCGAGTTCGACTATGACGACCCACCGTGTCCTCTGGAGACCCAGGTAGCAGCTCCCACTCCGGCCAACACTTGAGGGGCTGGATCTTGACGCGGTGGGTTGTGTTGTCGAGCGACATGTTGGATCTGAACCTCCGGGTTGTTGTCAAGGGACACATGACACAAAGATACAGTGGATCTGAAAAACTTTTACCAAACATAATTTTTGAACTTTTATTTCTCAAAACTATATTTCAGATAAAAGTAATCAAATATAAATTTAAAATCTCTATACTAAAAAAATAATTTTATAACTTACTTTTAGAAAACTGATTTCAGAAAATATATCCAAACGGACTCTTAATCTAAGCCAGAGTCGACATGAAGGCCAGAGGGAAATGAGAGACTTGCAATTATAGGCGCTAAGGACCTTCCCACCTTTTCGGATTCCATGAATATATAGAACTTTCTTGATTGACTGTTCTGAAGCTATAAAGCTTTTTGACTTTCATAAAATTTTAATGGCAGAGGTTTCTGATTAAAAAAGTTAAAAACAACAATATGGGGCACGTGCTTGGCGGAAAAAAATCACCCGAGTTACGGCTTCCATTGTGTTAGGATGGAGCATGAATCAAGGTACAAATTCTTACCTCTACCATATGAACAATTTCTATTTAGACAATTTCAGAAATACAAGCATATACATCTGAATTCCACTGACTTATCAGGAAAAAAAAATTGCTAGAATCTGAGATACAAGTTTCGCTACATCAATGACCTTGGTGTACAGATAGGCTGGCCTGGCACACCATTTGAACCGAGGTGACGCCTAAAATCAGCTATCAAGGCCGAAGCTATATGGAAATCTCCAATACATGAATCGATCAGTTCAAGACTCCTACAGGTCTGCAAACAATAAAGAAAAACAGAAGACGGAGAATTGAAAGCAACCGTCAACAACTTCTGGAAGAGAAACTCGAACAGTGGCAAGCAATCCTGAGATATTAAAGCCCGATCATCATTATAGTACCACAAGGTGAGATGACTTGACAGATGAAAAATACAATTTGATATGGCAATTTATAAGGGCACTACACAATTTACTCGGGGCTAGTCCATTGAAAAATTAGAAAAAATTACAAGTTTGCCATCATGAAAGTTACTCGGGGCTAGCCCACTGTTATAATCAGGACTGTCGAAATTTTGACAGTCCAACCACTTGTAAGGACTGTCAAAATATCGACAGTCCTACAACTAGGAAGGACTGTCACAATTTTGACAGTCCTAACTTTGTTAGGACTGTCAAAAATATGACAGTCCTAAAAATTGTTAGGACTGTCAAAATTTTGACAGTCCATTTCCCAAAATTACAAGTTTGCCACACTTGGGGCTACCCCACACCAAAGTATAAAAGTGGAATGGGTTTCTATTTTTGGCATTCCACCTAGACTTAAGAAACCCTCATTCCACCAAGGCCAAACCTAAATTTGGAAATAGGTAGTTGTGGTTGGAGGAGTATTTAACTTTGGTGATACTCCAAGGAATATTCTTCCGGTATGTCTTCGACAAGCTACGTTGAATAAGTTTTGCAATTGTGCGAAAAAGATTTAGTTTATTTTGATTAATGTAGGAACAATGCATGAAAAATTGTTCGATGACGAAGTCGGATCGTCCAATTCATTAATTATGCACTCCGGACGTTCCGAAGAACAAGTTGGTTGTTCCGAAGCACGTACGGTACGTAAAACGACAACCCTAATTTGACAGTCACGAGTTAGGACTGTAAACATTAGACAGTCCTATATAAATATAGGACTGTCAAATATTACACAGTCCTATATAAATATAGGACTGGCATAAATTCGACAGTCCTACTTAAAAGTAGGACTGTCATAATTATGACAGTCCTATATAAAAATTGGACTGTCAAAATAGTGACAGTCCTTGATATTTATATGAAGTTATTAATTTATATATTTTTTTATATTGGTTATAGGAACCTTGTTCAGAGATTGTGGTACATCCTGCCGTTGGTGTTGATGTGGATGATATTTTCACAACGGATATTGAATTTGCAAGCCATGAAGAAGCAATAGAGTGGTGCAGAGAAGTTGGGAGACGACATAACGTAGTTATTGTCATTGCAAGATCCATCCGATCTTGGCCGGGCCGGAAATATATTGAGCTTGGATGCGAAAGAGGAGGTGTGTTTAGGCATCATAAAAAAAAGGGTGTTGTTGAAAAAGATATCCCTAAGAAAAATGTTGGAACGAGAAAATGTGGTTGTCCATTGAAGGTGTTGATTGTAAAAGTTGAAGATGTGAAGTGGATAATCGAAGTTAAGAATGGAAGACACAATCATCCTATTCCAGGGACACTTACGGGTCATGCCTACGTGGCACGGTTGAAGGAGGATGAGAAAAAGTTGGTTGAAGAACTGTTCCTTTCAGGAGTTGCACCGAAACAAATTTATTCTGCTGTGCGACAAAAACAAGATGGGAACAAGTCTACCATGAGGACGATCTATAATAGTTTGGCCAGAGCGAAATGCAATAGTATGAAAGGAAGAATGGCGATGCAGCAAGTATTGAAGTTGCTTGGCGAGCATCACTACGTGGAGTACCATAGAAGACATCCACAAACTGATGAACTCCTTTCATTGTTTTGGGCTCATCCTGATTGCACACATATGGCTCGGTCCTTCGCAGACGTGTTGGTCCTTGATTGTACATATAAGACCAACAAGTTCAAGATGCCTCTTTTGCATGTTGTCGGGTTTACGTGTACGGAAAAAACATTTGCAGTCGCTTTTTGTTTTATGAAGAGTGAGACAGTAGAGGATTACACATGGGCATTGAGGAAACTACAATCCCTTTACACAGGTTACAAAGAGCCGTCTGTTTTTGTTACTGACAGAGAATATGCGTTGATAAATGCTATAGATATTGTATTTCCTCATGCGCATAGACTACTATGCACTTGGCATATAAATAGAAATATCCATGCTCAATGCAAGAAAAAATTTGAAACTGTGGACGGTAAAATTGACATGCTTCGCTTCGAAGAATTCTACAGTGATTGGAGTCTTGTATGGCGAGCAAGTACTACAGACAGTTACGAGACAGCATGGTACATGTTCCAACAAAAGTGGGAGCCAAGTAACCCGACATGCATATCTTATATCAAAGATACTTGGCTAGGACCACATAAAGAGCAATTCGTGTTAGCATGGACCAACATGGTGAAGCATTATGGCACTGTCACTACGAACCGGGTCGAAGGGGCACACTCATGTTTAAAAAGATATCTACGCTCATCGGTCGGTAATTTTGTCTCTGTTTGGCAATCGATTCATTTGATGACTATTGCCACGGTGAACGATATTGTAGGATCATTTGAGATGAGCCTCAATATTGCAAAGCATGAATACAAGCAAGAACACCTCTTGGATGGTTTAACCCATGTGGTATCTCACAAGGCCTTGGGGTTATTGTTTGAGGAGATTCGTAGGTCGAAGTCGGTGGGTTATGATCCCGAGGTTTGCGGTTGTTCATATCGACATTCACTCGGACTTCCGTGTGCACATGAAATCAACGAATACCGTCGTGAATCTATACCTATTCCAATAGATGTTGTTGATCAACGTTGGCGACAGCTGTCGATAATGCCGACGGTGAAAGTGCAAGATGATTTCTTTGCGTTGCCCCAAGTTAAACTACTTCACGCAAGGTGGTGTGGCGCATCGGAACCGGAGAGAAGATCCATTGAGTTTAAAATCCAAGAGATTGCAGTCCCGGGAACTACTCGATTGCAAGAGCCATCCGTTGTTCGGACTCCTAAGGGAAGACCACACTCAAGAAAGAGTAGAACCAAAAAGAAGGAGGAGGAGTCAACTAAAAGAGATCCATCCTTATTTGAACATATCGAACGCAGTTTGGAGGCAAAGTCCGTTGTTCGAACTCCTAAGCTAACTATTCGAAGGGGGAAGAAACAGAAAACGATAGATGCAGGCACGGCGGAGGGTGTTAAAAAATTGTCTGTTTCTTATAGTCTATACATTGAAAAATTCCTACCTGAGATACGGAACTTCATTTGGTCTATTGATGATGTTCCTGCGGATGGCCACTGTGGATACCATGCACTAGCAAGACAACTAGGCTATTCAGTGGAAGCAGGATGGCGACAGGTTAGGGCAGAGCTGTACGAGGAGTTGGAGTCGCGACTAGCCTTCTATAGCCAGATACTTGGCGAAGAAATTGTTGGAGATTTGTTGGCAGGCATACCTTGTACGGAAACAGTTACCGGACCAGAGCATTACATGGATGTCCCGCCTGCTGCTTACGTCTTCTCTAATAGGTATAAGATACCTATTGTAATTATCTCACAAGGTATTAACAATACTTTCTTTCCAATGTGTGCCCCCCCCCCGGCCGAACACCGAGTATCCAATCTATGTTGCATTGGGCTTGTCGGACAACACTTCGTCATCCCAAGGTTGATCGCTCATTCTCCTATTCCGCCACCTTCAACGCTTTGGTATAAACACGCACCTGAGGAAGCGATCGCATGGACGACACCCTACATGGATGCAATCGCGGGCTATAAGAAGATGATGAAGATGGAGGATCCAAAAATCATGTCGGACGACTACTTTGATATTTTAATCGATTGATACTGTCCCAAGTGAAAATGTATAATGTGTTGATCCATGTTTGTTTAAGTGTATATTGAACCATATGATGTATGTTGTTTAATGAAAAGAGTTATGAAGATTTTGATTGTATATTGCGCATTTCTACTAATAACTTAGCACTGTCATTATGGAAAACTGCCAGGATACTAGGACTGTCACAATTTTTACAGTCCTAGTGTAAACTAGGACTGTCATAATTGTGACAGTCCAAAAGTTTACTCACTGTCAATATGCACATTTATATAACTTTAGGACTGTCACATTTTCGACAGTCCTAGTGTAAACTAGGACTGTCAAAATTGTGACAGTCCAAAAGTTTACTCACTGGCAATTTTGAGTAAATATATAGCTTTAAGACTGTCACATTTTTTACAGTCCTAGTGTAAACTAGGACTGTCAAAATTGTGACAGTCCAAAAGTTTACTCACTGGCAATTTTGAGTAAATATATAACTTTAGGACTGTCACATTTTTTACAGTCCTAGTGTAAACTAGGACTGTCAAAATTGTGACAGTCCTAAAGTTTACTCACTGTCAATATGCACATTTATATAACTTTAGGACTGTCACAATTTTGACAGTCCTAGTGTAAACTAGGACTGTCAAAATTGTGACAGTCCTAAAGTGTACCCACTGTAAATTTTGGACAGTCCTAGTGTAAACTAGGATTGAATATACAGTTAACCCACTGACCAATATGCCCAGTATACAGATCAAAATAGTAACAACAAGACAAAATCAACTCAAAGTGTCACAAGTAGGCAAAATTATAGTTTAAAGTTTTAAAACTCAAATCCTCAATATCGTCAAAGTGTCACAAGTAGGCAAAAATTTATAGTCAATAAAACTTTTACAACGTTTACAGGTCAAATTTTGACAATTCTCAAAGGTCATATACAGTCACACTATTACAACTCAAAATGATTGTTCAAACGTCATGGCGCCTCTTCGTGCGTTGCTCTCTAGTATCCAAGAAAGGATATTCTTCAGCGTTGTCGATATTTTGGAGTTCGTCATTGATTGTCATATAATTGGAACCCTGGCAACTGACGAGGCTTCTGCCCAACTTCTTAACTTTCCTTGCCTATTCATGAAAAATAAAAATAATTGTTAGCCACAGTTACAAATATCAAACTTAAACTCTACAAGTAGGCTCACCATCTTGACCAGTGCAGTATATAAGACCGATTTGGGAGGAAGATCTGACGGTACACGCACAATATCCCCTCCGCGTTGGAACAAGGTCGGTAGTCCGACACCGGCGTAGTAGGCGAGGTAGTCGTCGCTGCACTCCGCCATATTTACTGCTGCTAGCCGGCCGGTATCTCTAATGACGTGGCGTTGCCACTCGGTGAAGAAGTGCAATACCCAGTTGAAATGTGCAGGTATATAGTTTAGCGATTTTGTACCGCGCGGAGGAGTTATCATTTGCAAAGTTCGCCTTGGGACAGTTTGTACGTAGCCAAACTGACGTAGCACTCTATCCGGCATATAAGCCTCCTGGATCTCATGACAAATGATAACACCGTGATATAAGGCGACTGGTTGCAACGGACGGGTAGTCTGTCGCAAATCACGGTATGGATCCCATACAATCTGCACCGCATAAAATGTAGCATAACGTCATTTAGCATAACGTAGTAAATTCATACCAATTAAGTACAATATTAGGTCTAAATTCACCTCTTCTGTCGTCATTTCTTCGAGTGCATGCCGTAGAGCGGCCAATGTGTGAGAACGTTTGGCATCTACCTTACTTGGCTTCCATCGGCACATTCTAGGCATGTTCTCGTCATACCCTCGGTTCAGGCTCGCCCGCTGCAGGGTTGGAAAGTGCTCGTATATCCATGCCTACACGTTACCGGAAATATATTAGTCCAAAAATAAACAACACAATTTCAATTTATGTAAACAAGTTGACAAAGATATATCTATACATGGAGTAGAGTCTGGCATCCGGAAATAGTCTTCGAACCCACATGGGATGCCGCACCAAGCTCGCGGTAAAGGTATGCCAGTATACCGCTTCCCCAAGAAATTTCGTCCACCGTTTCAAGGTTGTCCAAATTGACGAGATATTTGGCATTTACGGACGTTCCAGACTTATCGGTAATGCCGACAGCCTCTAAGATGAACTGAATATATCCGCGGGCCACATTTTCGCTATTATCAATTTCAGGGGCCGTCTCAGCGAATATCTCCTCCAAATATTTTAGAGGAAGTCCGTAGGACTTCTTGAATTCTCGAATAGTAGTAAAACTGGTGGCATCAACTCCCAGACACCCTGATACATAATCCACAATATAGTCGTAATAGTTGATGCTCGACTCATCAAATGTATGATTCTGCATGGGACGACCATCAACCCTAAGTCCCAATATATAATGGACGTCATCAAGGGTAATCGTCAACTCCCCATTGGGTAGATGGAAAGTGTTGGTCTCTGGATGCCACCGTTCTACAAATGCTGAAATCAGTGCATTATCCACCGTCGTATATGAGTAGCTACCCAAATATTGCAGACCGGTGGGACTGATTTTTGACTTCACATCATCTCCCAGTAATTCATACCGCCATGTATTGCATTTTTTGCCATGGTTGATTACCGTCAACATACGACCACTCTCCTGAAAAGTCAACAATTGGATGAAATTAAACCTCTATGTAAAATAAACTTGAACTTACAACTATATATAAATGTATCATAACGTAATGTACTTACCGGATTGTTCCATATTTGGTATGCAATATGGTTTTCGATCGACGGTAACATAGAGCAACCGTTTGGACGAGTGTCGCCTGGACTATCTGCCTGCTCAGAAGGTCCCGAACCATCAGTAGGCCGGTTTCCGAGAGTTCGTGGAAGACTCTCGACAGGACTATCTGCAGGCTGAGAAGGTCCTGAACCATCAGTAGGCCGATTTGGAACATTTGGCATGTCCTCATCGGAGGAGGAAGAAGAGCCGGAAGAACTAGGAGGAGCACGTCTCTTTGTGGCAATCTTCTTCGTCAACTGACGTTTCCTCACTTCAGGGCGTGCCTCGGTCTCGCGGATAGTCACGCCTTGCGAAACTGTGCGTTCCTTACGCATCGACGCAGTAGGGCGTCTTCTCATTTCTTCATCCACAGTGTCCTTTCCGGGGGCATGACTATAAGACAAAAATTAATATATACAGACAAAAATTAATTTATATTTTAACATAATAATTGAATTTTTTTATCAGGACTGTAGCAATTTCTACAGTCCTGTAAGTATACAGGACTGCAGATTTTTCAACAGTCCTAATCTTTTAGGACTGTTGAATTTCCTACAGTCCCATATAGATTTAGGACTGTAGGAAATTCGACAGTCCTATATATATAGGACTGTCGAATTTCCTACATATATAGGACTGTCGAATTTCCTACAGTCCTAAATCTATATGGGACTGTAGAAAATTCTACAGTCCCGCTCTATACTGCTCGACAATGTCGAGCAGTCTCGACATTCTACGCCCTAAATTCATGTTCCAAACGACTTCTATGTCTAAACTACATCCTAGACTCCGCCAAGGACTATTATGCCCTCATTTGAAAGAAAATAACTCAAAAATTTTCAACATGCAAGAGGATTTCTTAAAAATTTTGGACAATTTTTCAAATACAATAGCACAAGGAGAATGATGATTTCTACCTTGGTACTTTCAAGACTTTGGGAGCCATCGACAAGGAGGAGGAGGACAACGGAGAACGGCCGGCGGGAGGGGGTCGACGGGAGGGGGGAAAGCACCGGTCGGGGGGAGCTAGGTTTCGAGAATGAGAGCAAGGGATGTTTTCAAATGCTGGGCTAGCCCCAAGTAAAAACTTGGGCTAGTATGAGTAAAGTTTGCTTCTTAGTGGGCTAGCCCCAATCCTGGGCTAGCCCCAAGTAAAATTGGCAGTGCCCTTATAAAAAGCCTTTGATATGCAGCAGCAACCAAACTCAAGTGGGCTATGAGAAAAAATATAATCTCCTTAACTAGACGAACGATCTCTGAATCAAACCGCAAAATTTTTTTGGGACAATGGGCCCAAATGGCATACAACACAGCGTGCACAAAGATCCATACGTATCGTTGGACATCTCAAAAAATGGAAAAAAGACATGCAGCAGGAGCATTCTCTGGAGCACGAGTCAGTTTTCTGTCCGTCTCGTCTAATATTGACTAGCAAAGAGAGCATCCTTAACATCACAATCTATTTATGAACCCGTTAGGTTATCCACCAAAAGCTTTTCAACATCATCAGTAGCGAAGGGAATTCTATCAAAGAGCCCAGTTATGTCTAGAAAAGATGCCTCAAGGGAATCTCTGTAATTTAAAAAAAAAAAAGAGTTGGCACAAGATGTTTAAGCCCTTATTTGTAGTATTTTAGACATCCTAGTACTATCAAGTTAAGATGCAGCCTAACTATGACAAATCTTAATCCTAATAATTAGATACAACAAATACTAAATACAATGAAATCTTATTTCCTAATAAAAAAAAACCTTATAAACCTCTTAACAAATCCTAAATACAATCAAATCTTACTTGCTAATAAAAAAAATCCTAATAACCTATTAACAAATCCTAAAGGAATACTAGCAAATCTTTAGAAATAAAAATCCTAACAATTTTTTTTTTAATAACTACATCAGTAGCCCAATCAAAAGCCAGCGTATACTATTTGACAGCTGAAATGTTAGCAAGTCAGATGTAAGTGCGGTCATATCCCCAGGAGGTATGCATACCTGTTGCTGCACATGCTACAGGCAGATGATACTGCAGTCTAATCTCTTCAACGTTGGTAGCTTCATAAGAAAAATTGATTACTTAGGAGATAGATGATCTCAAGTTGTGTTACTATCTTACTCGAAAAATCCTAATTTTAGATATTACATATCCAATCTACAGAATATCAAGCTCTCCACAAGAGTGAAATTTCGGGCAGTCAAAATCCATGATAGAAGAGAACCAACACCTTGCCTTCTAAAACTTGAAATCCTTCTTCTTTGATTTGCCTTCCTTCTCCTGCATCTTGCGCTTCCTCTTCTTCTCAGCCTGCAGCAGTACAATGACTATTTTAGCATAAAATCTACATTAATATCCAGTTATACAAAGACACACGATAACACAGACCTCCGCAACCATATCGCTGAAGTCTTCCTTCTGGTTCCGTAGCTTCTCCTCCTCTCGTGCTTCTTCATACCTGCATCATGAGTTACAAACGAATAAGAAAACATTCAGTGACATTAACATGACATGATCCCATTAAAAATCTATCTGGTTGAATCTTACTTGGCCGCCAAAACGTCATCCATAACTTCCAATTCCTCTGGTTGTATGGTGACGTCCACTTTGTCTGATTTCTGGCCCCGCAGAAGATCAACCTGAAAAACAGAAAATAACAACATATCAATGATGTATATATCATTAAATAATTGCCATCTCATAGTAATAAACAATGGTAACATAAGAGCCTTGTGTTTACCCTTTTGGCAGCTGCTTTGTCTTGTGCAGGAAGATTATACCTATTTTCCAACAACAACAAAAGATCGCTGTCAGCTCCAATGGACAGGGCCACATCTAGCTCATGTAAAATATTTACAGAAATAATAGGCAAAACAGAGATGAATTCATTGTGGAGTATAAAAAAAATAACATATAGTTGTGAATTTATTACAAAAACAATCATGTCGACTAAAACCAAATAGTAAGAAACACATACGTATGAGTTGTTCCAAGCAATGTCCCAGGTGCAATCTTTTCTTCTTTCTCCTCCAGAACCTTCAAACAACAGAAATTAACAGGAAAAACAATCAATCAACTTGTACTTGAATTGACATCAAATCAAGGATGAAAGCACAACTAGAGTCCATACGAACAGGAAAAAAAAAAACAGTACAGCTACATTACCTGATAAAGGGGTCTCTCTGGCTCTTTCCTCTGTTGCTTTCGAAGGTCAATGACATCAGGTGTTTCCACACCAGTGGGAGTGCTGTGTACGGGGATGTACATCAGATTATGTTGATTTTAGACAAAATATATCAAGTAGAGCTAGAACATTAAGTGAGATGATGCACCTTGATAGGCTGTCGACTGACTCGATGCCTGCTTCCATCTCCTCTTCTTCCATCTGTTCTTCCTCTACCTCTTCCTCTTCCTCTTCTTCTTCCTCCAAATCTCCCCAGTGCTTGCTTCGATCAACAGGTTCTTCCTATAATCAAATCCAACACAAATCCCAGTGAATTACTATTTTATAATACAAAAACACTATTGAAAGGTTAAACAAGCTACCACAAGAAACCTAACCAAGTTATTCCAACTCAAACAAAGGATGAAATAAAGATTGAAAAATACCTCATAGTTAGGTTGGTCTTGTTGGTGAACCCCAAAAACATCACCATACAAAGGACGGCCAGTCTGTTTGTCAAAGACACAAGGAGATATTAGGACGCAAGAAAATTTGAACATGTACAAAATGTCACAACCAGTTATTAAAATCTAAGATAACATACTTCATCAACAGGAGGTTTGCCCCAACCTCCAGGATGATAACCAAAGCTTGCTCCAGGTGGTATAGGAGCATTAAGGCCTGGAATCTTTAAATGTGGATAAGACGGCGGAGGACCATATCTCTGAACAAAGTAGTTTCAGTCATTTAAACTTTGATTAAACAAGGAAATAAAGAAACACTCCTACAAGTAGGAGGTTTGAGCAACTGACCTGCATATTAATCAGCCAAGGAGGTGGAGCACCATCAGGCATACCGAGAGCTTCTTTCAGTTCATGTGACAGCATACCCGGTTTCATTTCCCGTAACTTAACCTGTTATATCACATGGCGAGATCATTAACAACTAGTATTCCAAAGCCCAAACATATTGGAAGTATATTCATGCCTTAGACTTAAAAATGGGATATTTCACAAAAGATCACAAAGCTTTATGGTAGACTACAAGCATGCATACGGATAAGGACACGGGATGCAGGCATTTTCAGATGATACATTTAGTCACCTATCCCACGGATTCTGGTAAGGACAACCATTTTCCCTAGTTTGTGCAACATAGCTCTCAGTAGGCTGTAGTTTTTCAAGGGCTGGCATCAAGTGCAAGCTTGAGAGCTCAGAACCACTGAGGCATCGGAACATCATTTTATGATGATCATATGCATGGTAACCAACTCATATGCCCAATAGACTGCTATAATCCAACCATCAGTTCTATCATTTATCACCGATATTAGATATAGCAAGGTCCTAATCGTATTGGTCGAGCAATTCATTTTGGTCACCCGAGTACCACAAGATAGGCATCTAATAAAATTCAACATTTGATCAAAACATTCATTCAAAGTTGTATACAATCCATGGGTACACAGTTTGGATTTTAAACAGCTCTTAATCTCTCAAATAACAGTAGAACTCAGGTAAATTAAATCTAGGAGAAGAACTTGTGAGTATAGAATATTATCAGTTATATAATCCATCGACCAGGGAATTGATATCATACACTGACAAGCATGTGTCAACATGTTATCTTACAAGAGTGACCAGTTGTAAGTAAACTGCATTTTATCGATCATGCTAACTTGTACTTATACTTCCTAATTCTCTGTGAAGTCTAATTTGAGTACTAATCCTCAACATGAGAGAGAGTGAGCAGATCAACACACACAGACATATATAATGCTTTACAAAATTGCTGATTAGGAAACAAAACGCTTTACCGTTCTACTTTTTATTAATTGATTTATAGGTAAAACTTCTCCAACCCAAATAAAATTTAATCCCCATGCACATTATGATTTATAAAACAAAAGTTATAATGGTTTTGGATAATTGAAACAATGACCAATCTCTTTGAATTTTAGGTTTGTGGGTTCTCAGAACCATACACACACACCACACACAAATACACACTGTAGGAAGCAAACCCCCAACCAAAACCCTGTGCTCCTCACTGAAACTTACAAATGTTTAACAATACACCAAAACTGGGTTTTCAAATTATCAACACACCATTTTTCACCATATCTTATCAATGTTATCAGGAATTTGGAACTCAACGATAGACGAACTAAATCTGGAAGACTGAAGGCAGTATGTTACTTGGTAGGAAAAGTAATTTGAGGAATATAGAAGTTAAAACCCAAATAAATTATATTGGCTCTATTACAATCAGCTTCTGACATGTGAAATTATATTGAATGGTATTAGACGATTAAACTAGCAATTCAAGCTAAACTATACTAAATGATGGCCGATTGAATGGATGAGACTGTGGGTTATGTTACTGATTTACCAATCAGTCAAGAGAAGCTCTGTGTTTGTCGAATGCTGATTTCAATAGATTGGAGAAGGAAGCTCCAAAATGGTAAACACCATAGACTAGAATTACTAATTTATGGTAACCAAGTTTCTCCCATTCTTTCATAATTAGTCAAGACATTCAATTTACATTATTTTCATGTCTATCTATAGAAGAGACATACACGTTCAAAAATGCCAGAGAATATAAGTGAAATCAAATGCATAAAGTACATAATAACTAAACTACATATAGCCAATATAACAATAATGTTCTGGAAATACCTCAAATTCTTTTCCTTCATGATATAGATCATGATTTATGGTAACCAAGTTTCTCCCATTCTTTCATAATTAGTCAAGACATTCAATTTACATTATTTTCATGTCTATCTATAGAAGAGACATACATGTTCAAAAATGCCAGAGCATATAAGTGAAATCAAATGCATAAAGTACATAATAACTAAACTACATATAGCCAATATAACAATAATGTTCTGGAAATACCTCAAATTCTTTTCCTTCATGATATAGATCACCATGTGTAGTCAGTTTGGGCTTAGTTTGATATTTGAAAAATGCATCATGTAGAACCTGCAGACCAAAGTAACACAGATAGTGGAGGAGGATATTTTTACTGAGTCATAGTATCTGCTAGATGCAATAATGATGGAATTTGAGAAAGAATGTACAATGTGCATATATATCAGATAACCAGCAAGCTTTATCAAGGTGATCAAAATACCAGTATGTATTTAAATTCATATTCTTAGCATCAAAGAATGCTGTATGCAAAAGAGGCTATAACTTGTCAGCCATCATTGAAGGTTTTACATATGGTATGCATTAAAGTTATAAAAATGGAAAAAGCACACAATTGTAACAATCTAGGAAGCATGGACACTCCAAAAATGTGGGCAGTGTCATGTCAGACAAGTATCGGACACCAAACTAGGTGTGTTGTCCGTGCCACCGTGTACTATATTCGTGCAACACAGGTAGCAATGCATGTCAAACTAAAGCAACTGCTAGAAAAGTCGCAAAAAAGTACCGTGGAACAGTGAAAGAAGAGAACAAACCTGATAGTCAATATCCATTTTTCCCATTTTTGGCTGCATACGTTCACGTTGCTTCTGTTTTAGCTTCTTGTTGTCTTCTTTCTCAATGTATGTCTAGATGAATAAGAACATGAGTTGTGTCAACTGCTTGAACATAATGATCAGCTCTAAGAAAAAACCTCAAACTAATGGCAAGCAAACAAGTTAGATATTTAAGACTCCACAAGATAAAGAAAACTGGAAGTGGCTAATATTCTTTGCCTCTTGACAAATACAATTGTGCATCTTGAAAATGATATTGCAAGTAAATTATAGCTAAACAAATTTCTGAATACCTGTCTAATTTTCTCTATTCCTGTTGCAGCAATGAAGTCAGGAAGTTGAAAAGGTTGTTTCTCAATACCACGTTTTCCCTGCAAAACAGAAAAAGAAAAGGCCTTAACACAAGAATAATATGGAAATTATGTATTATTGTTTTTCATGTGTCTAATGTATGAACAAAACAGAATTTGAAGGCGGGGAGCTGTAACAGCTCAAACGCAATTCCACTATGAAAAAAGATCACTTAGTTCGAGCAAAATGCATAACGACTAAGACTTTGTAAGTAATAATCAACTCCCAATATTTAAAACGTAGTTATATGAGGATAACAGCAAATTGTTACGTCCTCATTCTATCCAGGTTAAAGAATCCAGTCTAGACCTTATATACTATTTCGCAGAAGTGGAGCATGATATGTGCGAAATGGAGCATGATATGCATCTAACCACCCTAGCAAATATATTAAAAGATAAACCACCCAAAGGTCCCTCTTAGGAAACACCACAATGTCCTGGCTCCATGATTGTAACAGCTGGCTCCCTGCAAGAACCACATATATGTATAAGAGGGGTGAAACCTAATTGACTTCATCTTCCCCTCACCCCCATTGTGGATATACTCATGCAAAAAATGTTGAAGTAAATTTCCTAAAAGGAAAAGAGAGGTTCATGTAACATGCTGTCTCACCTGTAAGAACTTCCGCTTCTGACACCAGTGCCTAGGAACAGGCACAGTGTTCCTATACGACTTCAGAAACACGAGCAACTTCGGATCTGCTGCTGTTGCATCCCAGACCTTCAAAGAATAATAGGATAACCATTAGCATACAGAGTAAGAAAATTAATCATATCATCTGTCCTGAAAAATACTTAGCTAGCACCACTGATGCCAAAATTAAAAGTCATACACTTTAGAGTGAAAAACAAATGATAGCGCAAATGTTGAGACTAATCTCATATATTAATATGGCAATATAGGGACCATTAATATGGGCAATATAGAGGCTATTTTACGAAGTAACAAAAAAGGCATGCACTCGAACCATATTATGTACTCCTACCCACTGAGGACACATATAGTAAGCTCTCCTACATATATTAATATGGCAATATAGGGACATTAATATGGGCAATATAGAGGCTATTTATGTACTCCTACCCAAGGTAGTCAAAGGCGCAAGGCGCACTCAAGGCGCAAAGGGTCCAAATCGCCCGAGGCGCAAGGCGCACTTAAGGCGCGCGCCCGAGCGACACGAGGCGCAAAAATTATATATATATATATATATATATATATATATATATATATATATATATATTCACATCGGATTTCTACATTGATAAACATGTGTGCTTCAAATTCTCCCATGTCTAGGTTGCAATCACTTTGAATTGAGTGAGAGAGAAAACAATAAAAAAAAAGTACATCAGTTCAAAAAACAGTCTAAAAACAATACAACAGTTAAAAAAATAGTCTAAACATGTTATTTTTTCACAAGATTTTCAAGGCGCGCCTAGGCGCGCCTTAGCTATTCCAATGCGCTCGAAAAAGGCGCACCTAGGCGCGCCTTAGGTGCGCCTTAAGAATTGCGCCTCGCCTGGAGTACCCTGAGGCGCTGCCCCTGCGCCTAGGAGCAAGGTGCGCCTTAGGCGCGCCTTTGACTACACTGCTCCTACCCACTGAGGACACATATAGTAAGCTCTCCTGTCTGCCTCGTATGTCATGAACAAGAACGGCGAAGAAACAAATAACAGATTTATAAACATGGGGTGACATGAGAATGTTAGACTTATAGTCTGATCACTGTGAGAGGAATTTGGCAAAACGACTGACAATGTCATCCACAATCTTGGATTAGCCAATTGTTGAGCTTCATGAAATTGTAGATTAAAACAAAAGATAATCAAGCTTATGTTTGAAATAAACCTCCTATTTATAGTGTTCCAATAAAGGATTAATTGGTGACTAATAGGCCGTGTAATCATGCTTAATCCGACTAATTGAGTGGGCTTTTCATCGAAAATCCAACTGCCCACAGGATTAGCCGAGTAATAAATCAGTACCTATGAGCCGAGTGCATAGCTGCAAAAATCGGATTACCCACCCGACTAATCGGCCGATTAATCAAACTCGGACCAAACCCACATTTTTTTTATTATCCAGACTGATTAGTCGTTTATTGGGTTTATTGAACAATGAGTTTTGGGTGAATGTCTAAAAACCAAAACCCAAACTGCTCGTTTATTCATATAAGTCACATGACTCACATTGTAGCAGTTTTTGTCTATTATAATAGACTACTATGGAGTATGGACTATGTTTGCCTTGTTGGTTTGCTTAACGACGTGTGAAACTAAAGACGAGATTTTTTTCTCTTTTATGAGCAACTTTTTATTAGCAATGTTTTGTTATCAATGTTATCCTCTTGGTATTTACTATTTACTCATACTAGTCATTGGTTTTGATATTTTTTTATTAGGTTTGTGCTTACAGTCTCATAATTGTTATTGTCAAATAGTATTATTTGACATATATATTTGATCTTCTATTTAAAAATAATCGTGTACAAAGTAATCCGAGTAAACGGATCAGATTACTCATTCCAGGGTCTCGGACCCAGATCGAGCGAGGAATGAAACAGAGTAATTTATCCTTAATGAAAACCGCTTAATATAATCTAATTTGGCATGTCTTTCACAGTTATGCAATGCAAATATTCTGTTGGAAACAATATTTGTACATAAGGTCCATCCCACGCCCAACGAACTCCAGCCCGACACCTACAAGATGTGTTTGATGCATCATTTCAAAATAGGCATTATACACAAAGTGCAATGCATATATATCCAATTAAAAATAAGCATGTATGGGAACATATTTTATAATCCTACCCATAGTGGACCATGTCGTAGAGACCAAGGAAACAAATAACATATTTAAAAAATTTGGAGACAGCATCCAATGGTCTTCCCAATGCTACCCAACATCTCAAGAGCATTTAAATCCAATTATCTGCCATAATGATTTAGGTTCTATAGAGCCAACGGACTACTGAAGCTAATCAGAAAAATACCACCACCATAGCATTTCAATTAGTTAAAGTTGGAAACAGCACCAAAGAGTTAACTAATATAGAGTGTTGGAGCTAATTCCTGAGGGAAATTTGCACCAAACAAATGTTTCTCAAAAATTTGATCTCTTTGTTTGCACCAGTAGTCCAGTAGACATTAGAAATGTCCAGGATATAATCATAGCACAATTATTTTACATAAGTAATAGTAAGGGAAGCAAATGAATCCAGTACAGATCCAACTATACCTCAACAACATCAGGCCTTGAAGATATTTGTTTCAATTCTGCAATTTTCATTCTCCTTTGAAGCTACAAAAATTGGAAAAAGTTGACTTCCAAAAACAGACAAAAGGAAGGAAAAAAGAACAGAAAAATAGCAGGTTTAAAAAAATAAGAAAACCTTTTTCTTCTTATTAGAGACCCCTCCTTTCTCCTTCTGCTGAGCGTCCTGCTCTTCCTCATCCGAATCCGAATCACCTTTCTTATTAGCTGCTGAATCTGATGCCAACTCGTCTTTCTTGGCATCATCCTGCAACACAATACCGCTGATCAAAATTAAACCAAAATTACTCCAAGGACAGAGCTCCGAATCGGTCCAAATAGTACCTCAGCGCCAGCGTTTGTATCTGAGAAGCTGAACTTCTCAAAAACACTCTTGAATTCCTCGAGAAAGCTGTCCTCTAGATCTGCCTTCTCCGGAATGTATTCTATTTCGACAGACTCAATAATCTGCTACATCAAAGTATTAGATAAGCACAAAAGTGGAACCTAAACTTTTGCCCGTAAGAGATCAATTTGAATCAAGATTTGTGATCAAAATCAGTGCCATGTTTTGTCGTGTCGGACACATCTACATGACGCAAGCACTTCAAAATACACTAGGCCACACCAAAATCAATGCAGTGTTCATGTTACTGTGTAGTGTCATGTCAGTCTTGCATTCATGTCCATGCAAATAAGCTCTAAGCATTCAGACATTGCACGCTAAAGTGATGAATAAAGCAACCACTCAGAATGGGTGACAACAAGAAAAACCCTGAAGAAAGAACTCCGAAGAGAACTTCTAATAACACTGTCAAAATCAAAATCAGCGACCAATAAAAACACCAGAAGAAATACTAATATTGGGCAAAATGCAATCGAATAGCAACCCTGACACCAGCTATGACAGTAAACACGGCAACACGGATTCGGTATGGATTTGATGTGTCCTAACGTATTTCAGAGTGTCTGTGGTGTGTCCAATACGTGTCTCCGACACGAACCTGCATGAATTTTGGAATGTCAGTGCTTCTTAGCCCGTAGGGAGATTCCTGATCAGAAGCCCTAAGCCCCAAAGAGAATCAACGACAATGAGAAAACCCTAATTAAAAACCCCCAAAAGAACTTCTACAGTCAGCAATCGGTACCAAAAGAAAAGAAACCCTAATAATCGTAGATCCCAACTTAAACACCAATTAATGACAATCCGCACCGATCAATTCGGAGAAGAAGAAGTCCTTCACAGAGTTTCGTGATCAAAACCTTAATTCTTCAGAAATTGCACTAAAACCCCTAATTCGCGTTCGTTAGCTTCTACATACACAGTCGAAATCACAGCAATCAAAAACAATAAAACCCTAAAACAGGTAAAGGAGAGGGGACCTCGGCGCGAGGATCGGAGTTATCCTTGTCGTCCGCCGCTGATGCTCCTCCTTCGCTCTCGTCGCCGCCGCCGCCTCTCGATTTGCTGCTCTTCTTCTGCTTCCTCCTCCGCCGACGCCTCTCCACGTCCCGAGCCTTCTTCCTCTCGGCGCCGGCGGATCCGCCATTGCTGAGAGCTCCGTTGGAGAGTGATGCGGCTGCTTCGGGAAAAGAGTCCGCTATGGCCATAGGTTGATGCAAGAGGAAATGAACACAAACCCGACCATCTTGGAGAAGTTATAAAGGGCTCTCAACGGGTCGGGTTGGGTCGAGTCGTGTTGGCTCACCACGTTAACCCGTTTAGAGTTTTGCGTAGGACCGAAATTTTTTTTAAAGAAATTTTGAGTACCCTTGTTTTATCATAATTCAAGATGTACCCACCGAATTACCACAATGTATGATTTTTTTTTAACGAAAATCGTCAATGACTAACAGTCAACTTTTTTGATCTATATAAATAAAAACAGAATTTGCGTTGCATTCCACTTATTTTACTATAATTCAATGTGCACCATTTGAAAGTATTTTGATCATAATTTAAAGTGTACCACACTTATTTGAGAAAATTTTGGTCATAAACGTGGAGTTAAATAAGTTAATTATTAGTCATTGATAGTTTCAATAAAAAGTGAATTATTTCATGTATTATGGTAATTCGGTAGAGTACACCTTGAATTATGGTAAAACAAGGAGGTAACTCAAATTTTCTTTTTTTTTTTTCTACTAAAGTGTTACAAAACTGTTTGGTATTAAAAAAACATAATTGATTTTAACAATAGTCTTTTACCTGTCGTGCAGTTTTTGCTATCAGTTTTTTTTTGAAATGTAAAACAATCCCAAATCAAGCCTAAGGATGGATTTGGATTTGTTTATTTTTGGTTGTTTTTGTCTTTTTGTTTGGGAAAGTGTTATAAGGATGTTTGGTAATAGCAACTTATTTCAAAAAAATTACAAAGTTATTTCACTTTTCGCAGAACTTTTGATAGCATCCTCCCAAATACTGTCAAAACTTATTTTGATGCCAGTTTTTAAATGCACAAGTAAAACCAAACCAAGATTTATTGTTGGCTACTTATGTTTTCTTTTTTGGATAGCAATCTAAGGTTGTTTGATAACAATAGCTTATCAAACAAAATGAAAGTCGGTTCAATTTAGGACAGCTTTTGAGAGCAGCCTCCTACTTGCTGTCAAAAGCTGTTTTGTTGCTAGTTTTTGAAAAGCAACATAAATCCAAAACCAAGTCTAGGTTATTGTAAGATTTAGTTTGGAATTGTTGGTACTTTTCAAAAACTTGCAGCAAAAATAATTTTTGACAGCATGTGAGGTTATTGTCAAAAGTTATTCCAAAATTGAATTGACTTTTTTAAAGTTTTGTGATAAGATGTTGTTACCAAATAATCTTGGAAGGCTTTAAAAAAAAATGAAGCAACAAAACCAAGCAATCTCAAAACTGAAGCAACAAAACCAAACAATCTCAAATTCAGCCTAAATTGAGGCTTAGTTTTGAGATTGTTGTGGCTTCTTAAAAAAATGATAATGGGAAGAATTTTTGACAAGAAGTTCTTGCCTTCCTTTCAAAAGTTGTCCAAATTTTGGACTAAATTTTCAAAAAAGTTTGATAAGCAACAGTTAGGAAACATGCTTCTTTGTAACATGTAGAATGAAATAATGGATAATTTATTACTCAAAAGGAGTACATATATATAGGAGGAGGCTAGTCTCATCCTAATTATCACGTCCCAGTCCCAAAATACACGGGACTAGGCCACGTGGCAATAGCCAGCTGTCACATCTCCGAGGATATCCCAATTTAATGGATCCTAATGAAGAGTGCTATGCTGTCCTAAATACTAGCATGTCCCATATAAATCAACAATAAGTAATCTAATCTCATCCACAATATAAACAGCAAGAATGTACTAATAATAAATGCTGGAAGATAAATGCCAGTCTCAAAATATCATAGTACAACCAAGAATGTTTGGTGGGGACAAACCCACTACTATGACGAAATAAAATACTGAAATGATAGATAAAAGATAATGACTAGGGCATCGGCTGACTAGATAATGATGCTCCCAATCCTAGGCAGAAGGCCTACCAAGTGATCACGAAAACTCTGACGGTAGCACCTCTAGCTCCTCTTCGGTAGCGTACCTCGTCTCCTGTCCTGGGCCGTACACTGTGGGGTAATATGCCTCGTCCAAATCTGGAAAGGTACCAGGTCCTCAGAGGGACGTAACAAGATACATAGAAGCATGCCATATATAAATACTGAATAAGATAAATACAATAAAGGGTATGCTAACCATCTAAGTGAATGCAATGTGAAGACAACTTTGATACGTATGGATAGGCGTAGGCATAACGTCCAACACTCCGAAGAGCGTGGTATCTGTAACGTCCATCATTCCGAAGAATGAGGTATCTGCAATATATATACGTCTGTATAACTCCGAAGAGCGCGGTATCTGCAATAAAGGAAGTCATTGGATCCGTGGCTCCTCCGGATACGACGGAGTCCAATGTGTGTATCCCATACGCCTACTAACTGTCCTCCCCGCCCAATGTAGATACACTAGTCGAATACTCGACGTGCATACCACGTATCTATATGCCAGTCTCTATAAATAAAATAATCCTGAGTTACGTACTAACCGTGATGCATGTCACACGCACCGATAGCTAGTCGAGTACGCGGACCCGCATCCCAATATGAATATGTCACAGTGAAACGTGTGAGGGTGTCAGGTCTTGAAAGATATCAGAGTATCCTCCCAATGGGGTGAGTCTGCTAGTAACTAGGCCATGTACACTAAACATCGACGCATCCGTCGACTGCACCCGAGTCAATCTCGGATGCGCACAGCCATATGAAATAAACAGCAAGAATCATACAACTTATGCAAAATTTAAATTAAACAGTAAATATGGCAAGGTATCTTGCCTGGGTCCTCAAGCTATGAATGCCAGAAGCCGGTTCCTGCAGTGTCTCCTGTCTGATCCAATGATCCTAAACACACAATATAATATAGCAATCTAGCATCAGACACTAAGTAATATATACACACGACTACGACGCTACATTTGGATACTGTCGCAAGTTCACGGCTGATCGAATACAGCGTCACGTGTGTACGTAGCTAGGGTGTACACGTGTTCTGTCCTCGGTTATCGTGTGCCCTGAGACAATAAATTACTAAGTTATGGGTTACCAACTATCTCTGATCTGTACGAATACATGTCCTTGTTTTCCATCATACTTGGTTTATGACCTGGTTTTCAGGTACATTTCTAGTCTTTGATAATAGGTCATAACCTTAGGGCAATTACTAATGTATTTAATTTAATCAACATTCATGCATTCTCAACTATAGGTTACTGTTATTTAATTTGTGTCCATAAGCGACAAGATGACACAAAGAAACGACGATAGGATACAAGGAAGGAAGGGCTGGTGGACGAGTACCTGATAGACGGAACCAGGGGGGTCTGCCTGCTGGTTGGCCGTCCTCCGGCGAGTGGAGCTCCGGCGTCGACGGTGGTGAGAAGCAGCGGCAGCGGCAGTCACAGCAACTGTAGTAGTCGCAGCAGCCGTGCAGCAGTGGCAGCGGCCTATCCGGCGGGGGACGGCGCCTGGGTGAGGGTCAGGTCGTGTGGGAGGTGGTTCTCCGCCGGATGGTGGTGGTCGGGGGTGCTGGAGGCGGTGTCCGGCCGGAAACAGTCGGGTTTGGCGATGGTGTCGGGTTGGATAGAAGGTTGTGATGGTGGTGGTTACAGCCGGTGCCAGCGGTTGCAGGCGGTTGGCAGGGTGGTCCGGTCGTGGAGGGGCAGTGTCTGCGGCGAGGTGGCTGAGGTATCGTCCGGTTGGTGTAGGGAAGGGTGCTCGGGTGGAAAAGGGTCGGCTAGGGTTTGAGAGAAGGGTGATGAATAGTGTATTTTAGGGTTCAATGTAGGGAACATGTATATTTATATGGGGGGTTGATGGGCTGGCCTAGGGACTTAGGCCTGTCCGACCTTGTTGGGGTGGGGCTGGTCCATGTGAAAGAGTGTATGTGGGCTTGGTTAAGTTCTGCTTGAGGTGAAATTGGCCTCAATTTAAATAGGTTAAATGCAGTGCGCTAGACGTTCTTTTTACCCGAATATCGCGTAGCTAAGATGTGACGCAATGACGAGTATCTAAGATTACATAATGGTCAGAGGGGTACATATAATTACCGCACATTAATTCTAATTAAATTCAAATAAATCCTAGTCTCTCGATTTAATTCAAATTAAACCCTAAATTGGTCGAGGGGGTTTACAATCTACCCTCCTTAGAGCATTTTGTCCTCGAAATTAAACACATACGTATGGTAAGAACTACTGATTGAATTTAAAATGCTAATACGTACCTAGTCCTTCGAAGAGATGGGGATAACGCTGTCTAATATCCTCCTCGCGTTCCCAGGTCGACTCGCCTGGTGCATGATGTCTCCATGCGACATGAACTAGGGGTATAGTCTCGCTCATGTCCAGGATCTCAACAGGCTCATCTTGGTATGATAAACTCGGGCCGACTGTGATCTCTGAATGGTCAAGCACATGACTTGGATCTGGCATGTACCTTCTCAGTTGAGATACATGGAAGACGTCATGCACTCCCTCCAAGGTCTGTGGCAAGGCTAATTTGTAAGCAACCTCTCCGATGCGTTCTAGCACATCGAATGGTCCGATGTACCTCGGGCTCAGCTTTCCTCTGCCTCCAAATCTGATAGTCCCTCGAGTAGGTGAGATCTTTAGAAATACATGATCTCCAACCTGAAACTCTAGGGGTCGTCGGTGTGCATTTGCCCAATGCTTCTGTCTGTCTTGTGCTGCTCGTAGGTGCCCTTGGATCTTCTTTACCTTCTCTACTGTACGAACAACCAACTCTGGCCCAAGAATCTGTCTCTCGCCTATATCGCTCCAACATACGGGGGAACGACACTTTCTTACATACAACGCTTCATAGGGAGCCATCTGAATGCTCGCCTGATAGCTGTTGTTGTAGGAAAATTTGACCAAATGCAAATGGTCCTCCTATGACCCTCCAAAATCTAGCATGCACGCTCTTAACATGTCTTCCAATGTCTGAATGGTGTGCTTCGACTGGCCATCTGTCTGTGGGTGATACGATATGCTAAACTTCAGGCAAGTACCGAGACTCTCTTGCATACTCCGCCAAAAGTAAGATGTAAACCTCGTATCCCTGTCAGACACTATACTAACTGGTACTCCATGCAGTCGCACAATCTCCCTCATGTACATATCTGCTAAGACCTCTGTAAATTGCCCAACTCTGAAGGGTAAAAAGTGTGCGGACTTGGTGAGTCTATCCACGATTACCCATACTGCATTGCGACCACTAGGACTCCTCGGGAAGCCCGTAACAAAGTCCATAGTGATATGCTCCTATTTCCATTCAGGTATCGGAAGCGGTTGAAGTAATCATGCAGATCTCTGATGCTCAGCCTTGACTTGCTGATACACCAAGCACTTGGCCATAAAGCGTGCTATCTCTCTCTTCATTCCATGCCACCAATAGTACTGTCTCAAGTCTCTGTACATCTTCGTGCCTCCTGGATGAATAGAGTAGGTTGAACTGTGTGCTTCTGTCATCAACTCCTGACGAAGTTCTCCATTTGGAACATAGAGACGATCTCCGCATCTTAAAGTTTCGTCTTCATGTATCCGCAGTCTTGTCTGTATTTCAGCCTCGGTCCTCTGTCGAAGCCTCTGAAATCTAGCGTCTGTCGGCAAAGCAGCCTTGATCCTCTCCACTAATGTCGATTACAACTGAAAACTCGACAACTGTCCGTCTACTCCGGGCATAACGTCTTCTATACCCATCTGCTCTAGATCTCTCAACAGATGTTGTTGGGTAGTCAAGAAAAATGCCATGGGTCTTCTGCTCAACGCGTCAGCTACTACGTTGGCCTTTCCCGGGTGGTACTGTAGCTCAATCTCGAAGTCTATCATCACCTCTAGCCAACGTCTCTACCTCTGATTAAGGTCCTTCTGGGTGTAGACATACTTTAGGCTTTTGTGATCAGTGAATATCTCTACTCTTTCTCCGTATAGGTAGTGCCTCCAAAGCTTCAAAGCAAAGATCACGGCTGCAAGCTCCAAGTCGTGAGTGGGATAGTTCTTCTCATGGGTCCTCAACTGCCTAGAGGCATAGGCCACAACCTTCCCATGCTGCATCAAGACACATCCTAATCCTTTCCCGGATGCATCGCTATAGATCACGAATCCTCTGGGTCCATATAGTATGGTCAAGATAGGTACAATAGTCAAACGCTTCTTTAGCTCATCGAATGCCTTCTGACACTCCTCTGTCCAGGTGAACTCCTGTTCCTTACGAGTCAAGCGGGTCTTCGGCTCTGCGATCTTCGCGAAGTTCTCTACGAACCTCCGGTAATATCTGGCAAGTCCTAGGAAACTCCTCACATCTGAGACATTGGTAGGGGTTGGCCATGTCTCTACTGATGAAATCTTTGCCGGATCTACTGAAATGCCATCTCATGAGATAACGTGTCCAAGGAAAGTGACACGATCTAAAAGAAACTCACACTTGCTTAGCTTGGCATAAAGTCTCTCTCTCCTCAGCGTCTCTAACACTAGTCTCAAGTGCTCTTCGTGCTCCTCGTGGCTCTTCGAATACACCAAGATGTCGTCGATGAAGACTACCATGAACTGGTCTAAGTATTGGTGGAATACTCTGTTCATCAAGTTCATAAATACTGCAGGTGCATTCGTCAGTCCAAAAGGCATCACTAAGAACTCGTAGTGACCATAACGAGTCCTGAATGCTGTCTTTTGAATGTCTTCTCTTCGCACCTTTACTTGGTGATAACCCGATCTCAAGTCGATCTTTGTGAACACTACTGCTCCTGTCAACTTGTCGAACAAATCATCAATTCGCGGCAGGGGGTACTTGTTCTTGATGGTCAAAGCATTAAGGGCTCTGTAATCAATGCATATACGTACTGTTCCATCCTTCTTAGGTACAAACAACACTGGTGTTCCCCAGGGTGATGCGCTAGGACGGATAAATCCCTTGCTCTGCAACTCCTCCAATTGTAACTTCAGCTCATCTAACTCCTTCTTCGCCAATCGGTATACATTAGAAGATACAGGTGCTGCTCCGGGTACTAGCTCAATAGTGAACTCCATATCTCTATCTGGCGGTAAGCCTGGCAATTCCTCCGAAAAAACATCCTCGAATTCTGCAACTATTGGTGGGGGTACCATCTCTATAGCCATGTAAGCTCCAGCTATCTGTCCTACTCCTTGTTCGACGGTCCCTCGCATGTACTCGAACTCCGATTGATCTGGCGGTCTAAAAGTGACACTACCCTTCCGGCAGTTCAATACAGCATTATACTGGCTTAACCAGTCCATGCCTAGCACAACATCAAAGTACGACATAGGCAATACCAAGAATCACGCTCTCATCTCTCTACCACATACGACTACCAAACACGTTCTGATAGTACTGATAACCGGCACGATACCTCCTTCGGTAAGAATCTTCCAACTCTTAGGTAAGGGAGAAGTCGCTACTCTATGCATTGCTACGAATCTACTAGATATAAATGATAGCGTAGCACCAGAATCAAACAATGCAGTTGTAGGTAATGATGCAACTAAAATAGTACCTGTGATAGCTTCCCCTTCTGTTTCCTCCTCCGTAGCTGCTAATGCAAAGGCCTGTCCGTGCCTCTGTCCTCCGGTCTGCTGTCGGGCTCGATCAAACTGTGCCTGCTGTGGGGCCAAGGGTGGTCCCCTTTGAAATCCTCCTGGTGCTGGTGGACGCTGACCTCCTGGTGGGGGTAGTATCCTCAGAATTGGTGCTGCTGGCCTCTGTCCGGTCTGGGGTGCTGTATCTCTGTGCTGTGGGCAGTCTCTGGCAAGGTGCTGATTGGCTCCACATATCATGCATAATCCTAGCTTCTTCTGATAATCTCTGATGACGTGTCCCTTCTTGCCACAATGGTGACAAGTCGGGAGCTCCTGCTGCGGGTATGGAGCTGCCCTCTGCTGTGTCTGTGCTCCGGGACGACGGATCGGTCCTCCTGCTCTGGGCTGGGCTCTGGCTGGTATGGTCGTGCTGGAACGTCTAGCTCCTCTGATGATGGCCTCCTAGATCCTCGCCTCTGCAAGAACCTTCTCATAAGAGATCCTTGCTTATGTGGTGGTATACCTCTGTAGCTTGAAAGTGAGGCCGTGATGGAATCTCTGGGCCTTCTCTAGATTATTAGGTATCAGGACGGCACCAAATCTGCTGAGACGGCTAAACTCCGCGTCATACGCGTCAACAGTCATATTTCCTTGTTCTAGATATAGAAACTGGGAGTACAGAGCATTCCTGACTGTAGCCGGGAAATACTTTGCATTGAAGTATTCTAAGAACTGTTCCCAAGTCTGGTTTTTGCCTACACTACGCTCAATGGAATGCCACCAGTGATGGGCGTTGCCTTTTAGTTGGGCCCTCACGGCGGTCATCCAAAGGTCTGGATGCAGTTGTGAAGCCTCTAGTAACATCTCCGTGTTGGCGACCCAGTCGGAGATCTCCTCTGCAGTCTCGTTGCCCAAAAAAGTATTTGGTCCCATCTGTCGGAACCATCTAACAGTGCCACCTGTCTGGGCTGATGGAGGTGCTGATACTGGTGCTGTGACAGGTGTCCTCTCTAGTACTGCCATCAAACTCTGTCTCAACGTCTCGGTTTGATGCCACTGTGCTTGCATCATAGTCTGAAAGAACTGAAGCATCTGTGGCTGTCCATCTAGTAGTGGCATCTGAGGTGGATAAGGTGGAGGTGGTGGTAATGGAACCTTTGGTTGTGCAGTAGGTGTCTCTTCTGATGTCGGCCTCTTGGTTTGCGGCATCGGTGTAGCGCCTGAAGTCTGGCCCTCAAAATGCTGTGTGGGGATTGTCTGGGAAGTCTGTCCCTCGGGCTGCTGAGTAGGATCGCCCTGAGAAGTCTCGTGCCAATATATCAGCGGGGCCTGTAATGGTGGTTGCCCTCCAGGTAGTCCCTGGGGTACCTCCGCACTTTGGGTGGTGTCGGTTGGTGCTACGACACTGGGTGCTCCTCGTCCATGGCGCAAGTTCATCTTGCTGCAAGAGATATGACTTCATTAAAAGAGTACAAAATCAAACAAACAGGATGCAGATATTTAGAAGTAACACGAAGGAAGTTCAAAGACGTAATCAAAGTGGATGAGACCTAGTATTTTCTATACTATTACATGCATCACTGGGCATGTTACCATACCTCAAGCGATTAAGCTGACCTGCATGGGCCACCACTAAAACCATGTCATGCCCCAGTCCCAAAATATACGGGACTAGGCCACGTGGCAATAGCCAGCTGTCACATCTCCGAGGATATCCCAATTTAATGGATCATAACGAAGAGTGCTACGCTATCCTAAATACTAGCATATCCCATATAAATCAACAATAAGTAATCTAATCTCATCCACAATATAAACAGCAAGAATGTACTAATAATAAATGCTGGAAGATAAATGCCAGTCTCAAAATATCATAGTACAACCAAGAATGTCTGGTGGGGACAAACCTACTACTATGACGAAATAAAATACTGAAATGATAGATAAAAGATAATGACTAGGGCATCGGCTGACTAGATAATTTTGTTCCCAATCCTAGGCAGAAGGCCTACCAAGTGATCACGGAAACTCTGACGGTAGCACCTCTAGCTCCTCTTTGGTAGCGTACCTCGTCTCCTGTCCTGGGCCGTACACTGTGGGGTAATATGCTCGTCCAAATTTGGAAAGGTACCAGGTCCTTAGAGGGACGTAACAAGATACATAGAAGCATGCCATATATAAATACCAAATAAGATAAATACAATAAAGGGTGTGCTAACCATCTAAGTGAATGCAATGTGAAGACAACTTTGGTACGTATGGGTAGGCGTAGGCATAACGTCCAACACTCCGAAGAGTGTGGTATCTGTAACGTCCATCATTCCGAATAATGAGGTATCTGCAATATATATACGTCTGTATCACTCCGAAGAGCACAGTATCTGCAATAAAGGAAGTCATTGGATCCGTGGCTCCTCCGAATACGACGGAGTCCAATGTGTGTATCCCATACGCCTACTAACTGTCCTTTCCGCCCAATGTAGATACACTAGTCGAATACTCGACGTGCATACCACGTATCTATATGCCAATCTCTATAAATAAAATAATCCTGAGTTACGTACTAACCGTGATGCATGTCACACGCACCGATAGCTAGTCGAGTACACGGACCCGCATCCCAATATGAATATGTCACAGTGAAACGTATGAGGGTGTCAGTTCTCGGAAGATATCAGAGTATCCTCCCAATGGGGTGAGTCTGCTAGTAACTAGGCCATGTACACTAAACATCGACGCATCCGTCGACTGTACCCGAGTCAATCTCGGACGCGCACAGCCATATGAAATAAACAGCAAGAATCATACAACTTATGCAAAATTTAAATTAAACAGTAAATATGGCAAGGTATCTTGCCTGGGTCCTCAAGTTGTGATGCCAGAAGCCGGTTCCTGCAGTGTCTCCTGTCTGATCCAATGATCCTAAACACACAATATAATATAGCAATCTAGCATCAGACACTAAGTAATATATACATACGACTACGACGCTACATTTGGATACTGTCGCAAGTTCATGGCTGATCGAATACAGCGTCACGTGTGCACGTAGCTAGGGTGTACACGTGTTCTGTCCTCGGTTATCGTGTGCCCTGAGACAATAAATTACTAAGTTATGGGTTACCAACTATCTCTGATCTGTGTTTGCGTTGGATTTAAAACGAGCAGAGGTTTTACAGATAGAATGTAAAGACGAGGTTTATTACGAAACCCGCTTCTCTTGTTTCACAAACAGAAAGAACAAGTGGTCCTATACAAGGATGCCTAGTACAAATTATTTAATCTGGGTAATGATTGCTATAGGTGTCTGGTCTGCGGTGGACTACTTTAGCCCTTGGACCACACGATAGTGAAGAAGTGCCGTAGAAGACGGTGAGCAGCTTTGAAGGTTGCTGAAGAGAGTGGATGTCCGACGTCGAAGTCGTTGATCGCTACTCCTTTCCTGCGCTCTGGATTCTTCTCTCTCTCTCTCTCTTTTCTCCTTTTCGACCTTTTGTTCGATCTTTTCTGAAGTTCGACCTCTTGGACGATAATTTTTCTTCGACCCTGGACCCCTGTTGATAGGGGTCTCTATTTATAGAGTTTTGGTGACAGTGACCACTCAGCCGGTATAGAAACCGGGTAGTGGACCCCTTTACACGATGGTTAAAGTAACCGTTCCTGCGTATAGATGACCTTTTGAATGAGCACGTGACGCGTGTCCAACTTGAGGGACGATGCGTACAACGGCTATGAAGATCACGGCATAGAAGCCACGTAGGTAGGTACCCCTCGTGTAGAAAGGCTTGGCATAGAAGCCAACAACTGTCGCCATGGCGTAGAAGCCAATTAAGCATAGAAGCTGAGTAGGCATAGAAGCCGGTAGAGGCGTAGAAGCCGGAGAGGCGTAGAAGCCAGAGAGGCGTAGAAGCCGAGTGGAGATATAATCAAATCTTCTACATTAAATGCCGAGATCTGCCATCATCCTGTGCATTGAATGCGGTGGCGTGCTTTCGAAGATCTGCTATCCTGAAGATTTGCCATCATTCTTCGCATTAAATGCCGATACGCGCCTCGAACCCTGTACGAGGGGAAGCTGATGACCTGGCGGTCTGCTTGTCTTCTGTGGAGCATAAGCGGCTCACATCTGCCTGTGTAAAACTAGGCAGTGAACCCCTTTGTATGCGTAGAAGAAGTCTACGCAACGGGGATGTCACTAAACGACGGTTCGGTAACATTTGATCAAATCTCGCATTAAATGCTGAGATCCGCCCTTATCCTGTGCATTAAATGCGAAGGCGTGTTTTGGAGGCCTGCCACCCTTCATCGAACGCAGAGACGCACCCTGGGCGTCTGTCAGTATTCGGCGCATTGAATGCAGAGGCGTGGCTCGAGGGTCTGCCGTCGCCTGGGTGACTGTGCAGTTCCTTTTGTCAGGAGTCAGACCGTCAGGTTCACTGCATGATCTGACAGGTTCATTTCGAAGAAGATGAAGCGTTCCTCGTACGCTTTGAATGCTGCATGGAGAGCGGAGGAGTTTTACGCCATAGAGGCGAGATCATCCTTCTTACGCTGAAGTAGTCTTGGACGTGCTGTACTGCACGGATAGTCCTCGACCTTATGTTTTACGCCTTGCTCAGCGGGAAAAGCCCTGTCGCATGTTGATGGCTCCTGAGGTCATCTTCTTACGCCGCTGTGCATCAATATACTGAGTATAGCCATCCAGCGTATTTTTCATGCTTCTACAGGACCCCCTTCGAAGCTTTTAAATTCCTCGAAATTTAAAACGCTTTGAACGAAGCATGAAACGTCTCTCGTAACTCGAAAATGCTTCTGACTGGAGCCCGAAACGGTCAAGTTCGGCACGTTCTTTCAGGGCTGTCTTTATGGCGGAGTTATTGGGGGTAGGTGTGTCCTCTTTCGTCTATAAAAAGGCTGAGGAGTTCACCTGTTTTCACCACACTTCTTTCGCCACGCAGAGATGATCGCCGGAGTTCGTCGGGCCGACCTGAGGAAGAAAAAAAACATGTTCTCCCAGCATGTGAGGAGCCGAAAAAGACGGCATCTTCGAGCAACTGTCCACTGCAATGATGGATCATTGAAGGATATCATAACCTCCCTTGCTCGGGATAATCAGCAACTTTGTATGGCGGTTCATCCGGCGAAAGGAGAAGGGTCGTATTTGACCATGCATCTTGCAAGCTGTACATTTTCTGCTGATGCCTCCGGTGACGAGAGTCAGACAGACTCGTTCTGTCCCGGCTTGAGCGGCGCACGGAGCGTGGGATCTGCAAAATCTATGCAAGCCCCAACTCTGTCATGCCCGCCGGTGATCATTGCCATGTCAGTCATTTTGCGGCAACCGACTGACTGCTGGAGAAGATGGATGTAGGTTTGATGCCCAGCGAGAACCTGTCAGGACAGCTTCTGGGCGATCTCCAGACGATGATGAGGAAGTCCTTTGTGGACGGGATTTCCCTCATATGTAATCATGAAAAATAGAGAAAAACCCTTGTAGACAGGATTTCCCTCATATGTAATCATGATTTTAACTTTTTAAATAAAGTCGTCTTTCTTCTGTGCACATGATCTTCTTGCCATATGTTGCTGTGAAGTCTGAATATGTGTAGCTTCGACACGTCTGATACTTTACGCGACTCCGTATAGAAAGAGTGCTGAGTCATGTCCTGTCCTTTACGCATAGCGAATAGTGCACAGAACGCTGCTTAGCATCTTGAATATTAGAACTGTCCGGTTGCTAGGACTGAGGAACCGCGTAGAGCTTCTGAACTTCTGATGAACAACATTTTTGTTCAGACTTCTTTGTCTTCAAGAATGATTTCTCGAAACTCCCTTGGAACATGGCGAGAAATGGCTGTTAAGAACTGAGTTGCCATCTTGAATTTTGCAGACGGAATATCCAGACTTGGATCCTGGATGAACTTCGAATCGACCCGCGAAGAAGAGTAAAATTTCAATGTTTAACTCTGTATGCTTCGGGTACCTGGGATATTTTGAGGCCAAAAGGGAGTATCTTCTGTGTGAACTCCTGCAGTCGACCGCCTTTGATAACTGTCCCTGATGTGCGGTACTGGCCGGCGTATCCTTCAGATGTGCGGAAAGTCAGAGCATGAAATCATAAGTTCGTAGCCTCTGAGCATAAACTAAGCGTCACCGAGCGTGGAATCATATGCTTGTGGTTCTTGAGCGTGAAGTCGTAGGTTCGTAGCCTCTCGAGCATGTAAGCTACCGAGCACAAAGGCATCCGGGCGAGAAACCATAGACTTGTAACTTTTTGAACGTAAAGCCGTAGATTCGTAGCCGTCGAGCGTAGAAAGCTCCTTAGCGTGGAACTGCAGATTTGTAGCCTGTGGAACAGGACATCTTCCGAGCCTAAAGCCATGGATCTGTTGCCTCCGAGCGTAAACTGAACACCACCGAGCGTGAGATCATAGGTTTATAGCTGTTTGAGCGTGAAGTCGTAGGTTTGTAGCCTCTCGAGCATGAAAGCCACCGAGCCCTAGGGCATCCGAGCGTACAACCATAGACTTATTAGCCTGCGAGCGTGAAACCGTAGATCTGTAGCTGTCGAGCGTAGAAAAACTCCTTAGCGTAGAACCGTGGATTTGTAGCCTGTGAAAGAAAAATCTTCCGAGTGTAAGGTCGTGGATCTGTTGCCTCCGAGCGTAAACTAAACACCACCGAGCGTGAGACCATAGGTTTGTATCTGCTGAGCGTGAAGTCGTAGGTTCATAGCCTCTCGAGCATGTAAGCTACCAAGCACAAAGGCATCCGGGCGAGAAACCATAGACTTGTAGCCTGTGAGAATAAAACCGTAGATCTGTAGCTGTCGAGCGTAGAAAGCTCCTTAGCGTAAAACCACGAAACCGTTTCGCACGAAATCTTTTTCGAGTTCGCTGACTGTCCGCCTTCTCTGAGTAATAGGCTGACGTGGTACCCAATCATGACCGAATATTAAATATCGGATTCGTTTAGGGTCTGGAGGAGTCCATCCGAGGATTCGAGGAGTCCGTTTGAGGATTCGAGGAGTCCGTCCGCACTCTATATAAATCCCAAGTTTTTCTAGAGAAAACTTTTTTATCTGTCTCTCTGCGAAGAAAAGCTTCCAAGCCTTCGAGTTTCCTCTTCTGTTTCTTCTTCGAGTCTTCAAAGTTTCCAGTAATGGCCTCGAAACAAACCTCCTCCACTAAGGGAAAGGAGGTCGACTCCTCTTCTCGATCTTCAGCCGACGAGAGGGCGACTCCTGTCGGGCAAGGCGAGCCCCATTCCGATCAACGTGTCCCGCCGACGAGCTGTGCGCCTGGGTTTGAAGGTAGAGCTTTTTGAGATAAATGATAACGACTGAAAAATCCTTCGCACACGTTGAACGTGACCGCGCTAGGTCATCTTCTGTGCTGATAGCCTCTCTGAGGAAGATGATGCATGGAGACGTTTTCATCTTTTACGCCCACATTTCTAATGTGTCAGTGTAAAGACTACATTTTTTCGCAATTGAGCGTAAAAGCTCCGACTGTCGGAATTTTGGCGTAATTACTCAAATGTTGGCAGCCTTGGCGTAAAGCACAGACTGTCAATATTTGTGTATACTGCTGGTCTTCGATCTTACGCTTTTTCTTGGAGAAAGATTCCAGCGTAAAAGATCAAGTCTTCACCGCCTTGGCGTATAGCACAGACCGTCGACTTGTGGCGTATGTTTGCAAGATTTTGCATTGTCTCGTATAGAGACTGACGTGTTTTTCTTGCATGTAGTTAATTTGCAAGCGTCTCCTTTGGCCGAGGTGATAGGCTCCGCTGCCGGGATGCTGCACTCGAACTATCTGGAGGATCTGTCGCACATGACATTTCCTATCTCTGGGCCCCAGTACCCTGAAGGAAGGGGGTTTTTGATATCAGCTCAGGGCGAGCGGACGCTGCTGAGTCTGATTGACGGAGAGCCCCTGACGTACGTAGACGGGGAGCAGTACATAAAGCCGGCTTTTCTTTTCGGGGACATGATCGACAAACAGTCCCAGACGAAGCCCAAGAGAGAACCTTGGGTTTTTACTGCCGAGAGTTCGGTTCTGTACTTGCCGACGATGCCGAGAGACTATCCCATCTCGGCCTTCTTCCACGCCACACATCTCAGAAAGATGTCGTGGACGTTGACTCCCGATCTTCATGGCAAACCGGGGAAGATCTTTCATCAGAAAGGAGCTGACCATGGGTCGTTCGTCAGTCGTCCTTCCGGTACTGTGACGTTGTTCAGAGGACTGTACCCGGGCAGTGTTCCGAGTGAAGACAGCTCAGTGATCCAGCCGGTCCAATTGTAGACTTTCTGCAATGTTTTCATGGGGCGAGGGGGAGTGTACCCCCAAGTGAACCCTCGATGCAATGGGTGGATTACTTCGACAAACCTTCGATGGGCTCGCTTAGTCGACTGGGCCTTGAAGCATTTCAAGTTTGAGTTGGAGAGGATTGGGCTGTACGCCGCTGTGAGTGCGACCAGTGTCGGGTTGCCTCCGAACCCTAACATGTTTTTGGCACTGATGGAGCGATATATTTCGCTCACCGGGACTTTCGCCACTCCACTGGGGGAGTTGGGATTGGCCCTTCATGAGATAGCGGTGATCTTGAGACTGCCGATGGGGGATACTCCATACGAAGAGTATGTTCCCACTAACCGGGAGCTGGGGGATGCGGACCCTCGGATGGTGGAAGTGTACCAGGAGCTGATGTGCCAGTACTTCGCGTGCACCGCCTTTTATAAGGAGCCTTCTGATCTGGCTCACACCAGTAAGTGGATGTCCTATCTCTTCTTCCATCGGGCCAGGGCCGCCAAGCCGAGGAAAGTTTTGGAAGGTAAGGGCGAGCCTGTGAACTGCCTGGGCGTGTTTAGTGCTCAGTTTGTTGAGGATCTTATGGAAGATGCGAAGGCTCCAGACCAGACTCTCGAGGACGGGGTGGACAAGTATCCTGCAGGCACTAAGGCCTACAGTTACTTGAGGCGCTGCCGCAGGCCTCTGTCCAGGGAGGCTCAACTAGCTGGCTTCCTCTCCATATGGCTGCGTCGGGTAGTAGTGCCCGGCATCGCATCTGCGGACCGCATCCATCGGAACATCCTGTGGCCCGCAGTGCGTCTGGTGTTTGGGGCGAGACTGGGCTTGCTCCCTGCCATGGTGTGCCACATACAAGCTGGCCTGAGGGCCATGACTAATTCGCTGCTTGCCGATGAAGCTCGGCGTGAAAGCTTTCCCCGGGTAGAATTACCATACTTGTACCTGATGGGATGGTTAATTCTCCACAACCCTCGGGTGATGTCTCCGGGCTCTGGTGGTAGTTCGGGGGGCAGTTTCTTACTGAACTACAAGGACTCTCCCTGGAATGTGAACACAGTATTGGACTGTCGACTGGTGCTGGGCCTCGGCCACTATTGGAAGCTCCTCTGCACCATTCCCTCTGTACACCGCAATCAATCGGGGATGAGACTTGAGGATTCAGGTGGAGAGAAGACCGATCTCTCTCCTGAGGCTTTTAATTGGTTGGTCTGCATTAGACCCTCCCACTTGATGTACATAAGCGAAGACCACTGCTTCTTCGAGCCTACTTGCCCAGTCGGTTTGCCAGGCAATTCGGGTACGACCAGTTATTCGTGGGCAACGCTGTCACCAGCTTCCGGCCCAAGGGCGGACTCATTGACGGAGCCAGAGGATGGCGATATTTTATCATGGGTTGCACCGGAGCAGTCTTCATTGTGCCGGTCGTTACAACCTCCACGGAGCTGCGTATCCTCCACTCGTATGCCCAGTTCTATGTGGCAATCAATACCTCCCACCGTGATTTTGACATGCGTGGAAGTCTCAGGGTGCCTTCTCCCGGGCCTGGAGGGAGAGTCGATGTCCCCTCGATTTCTTCCGACGAGGGTGAGGAGTCTGCTACCCCGGACGAGCCTCTGGTGCCGATGCCGAGGTGTGAAGTACCTCCGGCTGCAGGAGCTTTGGTAATCTCGAGGAAGCGAAGGGCTTCTGCTCCCAGGGAGGTCTCTCCTCGTAGGAGGAAGAAGGTGGTTGCTCGTCCTCTCCGGATTCCCGGTATCGAGGCTTCTGAGAGTGAGCCCGCATCTTCCCATGTTGGGGATGATTCTTTGGTTGGAGGTTCCTCGCCCTTTAGAGAGGGACCTTCTGTAGTCCTGGCAGGTGGTGCCGGAGAATCTCCGCTGGAGGCTGCTGTCGCTGCTACTGCTTCAGGTAGTGGAACGCGGTCGCCTCCGGGGACGAGTATAATAAGGTTCCGCACACCTTTATCAGCATCGGGAGAGACCCACGCCGTGTTTGTCGGCGCGCCTAGTGAGGTTCCAGCTGATGAGCCTCGATCGGAGTTTGACGAGGACTTGGAGGAGCGTACTCCCGTATTAGTTGTCAGACCCCTTTCTCTAGGTATGATAGCTTGCCTAGCATCATTAAGAAACGATTTTAGCTGTACAGGCTGCTGATGCGATATATACGCCGTCGGCCGCGGGTAAACGTCGTCTTCATGCCTCTTCCCTTTTTTCAGGAAGATTAATATTGTGTTGATACTAACTCCCCTTTGTCTTCTTTTCAGGGGAAGACCTCTTCGGGGAGGGTGATGCATATGCGTCCTTTGGCACTGTTTCAAGTCCTGGTGGCGACACGGAGGTACCTGACGAGGAAATATCCCTGGGTGCCGGCTTGCCTGTTGAAGAGACTCCGGTGTCCCAAGAGGAGGACGAACCCGTCATTGTGACAAGGCCTCTTTTGAGTGCGCCGCTTACTTTGACTGCCTTTGCCGCTCATCCTTCGGTTGCTCCACCTGTCGAGGCGACGGCCGTGACCACCTTGTCTGCGATCGTTCTTGGAGGGGGACTTGCCAATACTGCGGCCACTCCTGGGGTCCAATCGGATCTAGCTGCGCTGACCGAGCAATATACCGGTACCTTCTATGCTTCCTTGAAGACGCTTATATCAATGGCGTTGAAGGGGACGCTAGACTTCGAGCGTCTGAAGCAATCCTCTCGATTTTCGATAGAGGAGGTCCGGAATTTCGACGGCACTGGGCTGGCTGATACCCTGGAGGCGATGGTTAATGGTTTGGAACAACCAATTAACGAATATCTGGAGCTAACCTGGGGCAATATTGAAGCTGAAGCCCAGACCAGATACGACTCCATGGTCGCACGGCTTACCCAACGGATGGGAAGCCTAAATGAACTCCTTCAAACACGTCAGCTGGAGATGATTGAAAGAAAAGCCGTCGTGGAGGAGGTCCTTGCTCTTCAAACGAAGTGCCAATCCGAGCACGAAAGAAATGTAGCGAGGGCTCGCAGGTTGAGAGAAAAACTCGCTCAGGCAGATGAGTGGGTTTCTCAGTCGTTGGCCGGCTTAGACGTAGTGGCCGGTCGACTGAGCACAGCGCGACGGGATCTGGATAGTGCAGAAGCTGCCTGTGCGGGTATTCGTCGGACGAGGGCCGAACTATCCCTTTCGAGCAACAACGAGGCACTGCTGGAGCGGGCCCGTGCCGATGCTTTGGCTATCAGGAATGAGAGGATGGCTGTACTGGTGCAGCAGATTCGCGATATGACCGCTCCCCCACAATGATGTACCCTTTTTGCTTTCTGCTTTGACTTTGCTCTTTTTGTTGGCAATAAATAAAGAAACTCTTATCTGACTTTGTGGACCTATCATTTCGGAATGTAAATGATAGGTTTGGGTGAAAGTGATATCAGAGGTAAATACTAACATGATATACTCTCGGTAAGGTTTTGCTGAACGTAAACCTATTCAGGGGTAAGATGAACCTAACAGAATATGATCCAACTAGATTTGTATAAAAACACTATCAGAGGTAATATGAACATGATAGGTATACAAACTAGCTTAAAGACACGTATTCAGAGGTCATATGAACCTGATAGACCATGATCCAACTAGCCTTGTTTTGGAAGTAGTTTTGTCAGAATAAGATATTCGCTTTTATCCCACTTGAGCAGAGGAGTGTTAAGCATAGTACCTTTTCAGGAATTTGCCATTGATAGGGGCCATAAGCAGGTCTCCATTAGGCTGGGCTAACCTGTAAGCGCTGTTTGAGAACGTCGTCTCGATTACGTAAGGGCCTTCCCATTTGGGCTGGAATTTGCCTTTACTTCTGTGAGTAAGAATCATCGGCCTTCTTACAGCTAAGACTAGCTCGCCGACTTTGAACACTCTTTCCTTTACTTTTTGGTTAAAAGCTCGGGAGATGCGTGCTTGGTAGAGCGCGATGCGCTGTTGAGCTTGGAGGCGTTTCTCGTCTAATCCTTCTAGCTCTTGAAGCCTTAACAGGTCATTCTTTTCTCGAGTCAGTTCATTAGCGACGGCTATCCTGAGTGACGGAATCTGGATCTCGATAGGAAGAACTGCTTCGCTCCCGTAGACCAATGAGAATGGGGTACATCCTGTCGGTACTCGGACCATTGTGCGGTATGCCCAGAGACATTCTCCCAGCTTCTCGTTCCAATCCCTCTTGTTCGAGGAGACGAACTTCTTTAGGAGTTTGATAATGGTTTTGTTGAAAGCTTCCGCCAAACCATTAGCAGCCGGATAATATGCCGTAGATGCCACATTCCGTATTCGATTTTTATCGCAAAACCGATGAAACGCTTGGCTGATGAACTGAGGCCCATTGTCGTGGATTATTCTCCGGGGAATCCTAAAGCGATAAATGACGTGATGCTTGATGAAGCTGATCACGTTGGTCGTCTTTACCTCGGAAAGAGGGATTGCTTCCGCCCATTTGGAGAAGTAATCTGTGATGGCCAGTATGAATTGGTGACCTCTGGAAGAAGACGGGTGAATAGGACCGATGATATCCATACCCCATGCTTCGAAGGGCCAAGACGCAACCGTCGGATGTAGAAGCTCGGACGGTTGATGTATGAAGTCTGCATGAACTTGGCAGGCTCTGCATTGTCTTGCATACTTGATCGCGTCTGCGATCATAGTGGGCCAGTAATAGCCCATTCTCCTGATGCGATCTTGTAGCTTAGGACCGGGTTGATGTGCTCCGTACACGCCGTCGTGGGCCTCACGGATAATCCGCTGCGCTTCATCACCAGAGAGACATCGTAATAGCAGTCCGTCGTAGGAGCGACGATATAGGCATTGCGACGATGAGTCGAAGTAGAAGCGTAGTGATCGCCTTTTGACGGATACTGCTTCCTTGGGGTCTTCTGGTAAGATTCCGTACGCCACAAAATCTATAAAGGGACTTCTCCAGTCTCTCCTGGAAGGCTCTGCGTCCACCACGTTGTTGTGTTCTATGCGAAGGTTATTCTTTACACAGAATAAGTCTCTGTTAAGAAGGACCACCGAATCTTGTCTTCTTATAGGAGTAGCCAGATCTGCGGCTAGACTGGCTAAGGCATCAGCTTCGAGGTTCTGGGACCGAGGTACGTGCTCCAGGAAGAATCCTTTGAATGTCACGGCTATCTCGACCGCTGCTTTGTGGTAGGGGAAGAGGTCTGGATTCCGGACTTCGTATATTCCTCTGACTTGATTGACGATCAACATAGAATCACCGAAAGCTTCCAGAGATTCGACACCCAGCTCTTTGGCGACTTGGAGGCCGATTAGCAGAGCGTTGTACTCCGCCACATTGTTGGAACAGGGCTCACTGAGAGAATATGCTCGGTAGATGACGAGCTTATCAGGAGTGACCAGGACGATTCCTACCCCGGAAACTACGTTTCCCCTGGGGCCGGTCCTGGAGGCACCGTCGAAGAATAGCTGCCATGCGTCACCTTCCATTACGAAATTACATTCTGCGACTTCATCGGGGATATCCTCGTATAGTTTGGAGGTCTCCGGGATCGGATGGGCAGCCAGGAAGTCGGCCATTGCTTGGCCTTTGATGGACTTCTGAGGGACGTATATCATGTCATATGGCGTTAATAGCATCTCCCAAGTCGCGAGTCGAGAGTTAAGAACACTCGGCTTGCTCATCAGTACCCGAAGAGGGTTGATTCTGGAGATGATATGAATAGTCTGGCCCGTGACATAGTGCCGCATCTTCTGGACAACGAACATCAGAGCCAAGCATTCCTTCTCCACCGGGTTGTAACGGTGTTCGGCTCCGATCATCGTCCTGCTGAGGTAGTAGATAGCCTGTTCATGACCCACATCGTTCTTCTGCGCGAGGAGAGCTCCCAGTGAATGATCCATTGCTCGAACGTAAAGCAAGAAGGGTCTTCCCATAACGGGAGGCACCAGAACTGGCGGACTCGTGAGGTAGCGTTTGATCTCTCCGAAGGCTTGCTGACAGTCTTTGTCCCATACGAAGGCTACACCTTTCTTCATGAGATGAGAAAAGGGATGACACCTCCCCGAGAGGTTGGATATGAATCTCCGAATGTAAGCCAGACAGCCTTGAAATCCTCGAAGTTCTCTCAGATTGCGGGGCGGTCGCATTTCCACGATGGCCTGGACTTTATCAGGGTCTACTTGGATGCCTTTGGCAGTGATGACAAATCCCAGGAATTTGTCGCTGGATACACCCAGAAAGGACTTCGTAGGATTCATTTTGAGTTGATGTCGGCGCATTAACTCGAACACCGTCCTCAAGTCTCGGATGTGATCATCTTTGAGATGGCTTTTGACGGCTATGTCGTCTACGTAACATTCCACGGTTTTGCGTAAATGCTCATGGAATATGTTACTCATAGCACGTTGGTATGTAGCCCCGGCGTTCTTTAATCCGAAGGGCATGACCGTATAACAATATACCCCCAGCGGTGTCCGGAAGGCGGTGTGCTTCTCGTCTTCGGGATGCATCTTGATCTGATTGTATCCCGAGAACCCGTCCATGAAAGACATGCGTTCGAAGCCGCAGGTGTTGTCGATCATGATGTCGGTAATGGGAAGAGGGAACTCATCCTTGGGGCAGGCTGCATTCAGATCTCGATAGTCGATGCAGATACGTACTTTCCCGTTCTTTTTCATGATCGAGACGACATTGGCGACCCAGTCGGGATGTTGCTCTTCTCGGATGAAGCCGCAGGCGATCAACTTCTTTACTTCGGCTTCAATGGCGTCCATCATGTCTGGGCGGAACCGACGTTGGTGTTGCTTCACAGGCTTCGAATCGGACCGTATGTTGAGCTTGTGAGTAGCCACCTTTGGATCAAGGCCCGGCATGTCTTCGTAATTTTACGCAAAGACGTCGATATATTCTCTTATCAGTTAGATAATTTCTTCCCTTTCAGCTGGGGAAAGATAGTTACTGATAAATATCGGCTTTGGTGAAAGTTCGTTCCCAATGTCGATCTGGATAACTTCGTCTTTAGTGGGAGGTTCTCTCTGTTCGAAGCGGAACTCCCATTGTGTATCCATTTGCTGAGCCCAAGCGTCATTTTCGAACAATTCAGATTCTTGTTCGTCTGCTTCCAGGGAACCTGCTGACACCATATTCACCGAGGCAGTTTGTCCGAGATCGTCGGACGAGTCGGAGGACGTCGAGCCACGTCGAGGAGAGGCAATGGTGTCTTCAGAAGTTGCAAGAGAGGTCGCATACCCTAACCCAAAGCGAGTTTGTTGATAGCAGGGGTTGCCGAGTAGCGACGTTCGTCTGCCCTTCCCGCAGTTGAGACCTGGCTTCCGCTTCAAGTCGTAGCCCATATTTTGCATGATCCTCAATGCTTGCGGGCTGTACCGGCAAACTTGCACTTTCCCAGCATCGTCATCGAAAGCATCTTCTTGGACAGCTGGTTTGCTGCGCATGTGGCCGAAGACTATTGAATGCTGACTGCTGTTGGTAGGCGGGACAGTGAAGATAGAATCCTCGTGCAACCCGTACGTTGTGACGATATTGGATGATGACGCCACTTCCCACACATATGGATGGTAGGCATTTATAGCTCCCAAGAATTTTTGTGCTATAGGCCCTATCTCATCAACGTACCAGAAAAGAGGACCTTTATTGTCATTGGCAACTGCGTTAGTAGTTTTTACATCCCTTGGTTGTCTGCCGCGCCGAAGGTCGATGACCAAGGGTGGAGGCTTCTTGTTCAAGGTGATTACTAGAGGATCACCCCCTTTTCCTGAGCTAGTTTTGTTCAGGTGGATGGTCATTGGCTCTGCGGCCTTCGGACGAGCAGTCCTTCCTTTCACCTTGATTGACAGAGGTTGCTCGACATAGGGCTCTTCTGGCTCCCGGCGGGATTCCTTCTCTGTTTGGGCTGACACCTCTTCCGTGTGGTCTTGGGAGTACAATACGGCGTCGGAGTAGTAGGAATCTACTCCTCTAAACGGGTTCAGGTCAGCAAACTCCGTTTGTACTGTCCCCTTGGTATCTACATATTTAAAGCATTGATGTAGAGTCGAAGGGACAATGTTGTGGTCGTGGATCCACGGTCTTCCCAGTAGGATATTGTAGGACACCTCTGAATCAATGACGTAGCACGTAGCCACTGATCTAAGGTTGCCAATCTGGATCCTCGGGCGAATTTTCCCCAACGGTTTACTCTTTCCGGCGTTGAAACCCACGATTGTAGTAGTGGTATGGGCCAGTTCGCTGGTGGGGATCCTCAATGGTCTGAGCAGACTGTGAGAAATGATGCTAATTGACGATCCCGGATCTATATGAATCCGGTCGACCTCCATGGAACCGATATATCCGGTGTGATAGAGGGGCCTGTTATGCCCGTTGTGTTTCAACAGCATGTCGTCTTGGGTGAAAGTGATATTTGGTAACACCTCCATCACACTGTGGCATTGACGGTATGCCACTGGTTCTTCATCAGGGGACCTGAGCTGGGTCAAGTATACATCCGCCTGTATCAATGCTTCACTCAGGGCTTGACGAGTGTCTTGAGAGAGCCTGAGTAGCTCGAAGATGGACAGCCTGACTGGTGTATTGGCCAGTTGGGCCAGGATGTCGAAGTTGTACGGCTTCTCTAAACCTTTGTTTGGAGTATTTTTCACAGGCACATCGAAGCGTACTTCTTTTCGCTTCCCTTTGTCCGCTGGAGTTGGTCTTGAGGGACCGGTCTCTGGTATGGCGGCCTCGGGCTCTGAAGGCTTGGTGGCTGGAGCGTCTTCCGGTGCATCTTCCGGGCTTGCTTCATAGTCCTTGAGGTAGGCTTTCCCTGAACGGGTTGCTGTAGCCAACACCTCGTCTTTGTCTGATGTCGAAGAAGTCGCAACCATATGGCACGGTTTGCATTTGGAGTTCTTCTTAGACTTAGCTCTGGTAGTATTAGTCTCTTCCTCGATTTCTGACACCAGGTCGGGATGAACCCACATAATCTCGCCTCGCTGGGTGGTTAAGGGCACCAGGTTGTGATTTTGGCCCCTAGCCGGAGGGAGATTGACGATGTTCATCGTTGCCCGGGAAATAGGCGTGACACCGTTTGGGACTTCTTGGGGAGGCAGGTCGCCGAACTGCAGGGAGATCATGTTGGCTGTGACCATTTTCTCGCTGTTGCGCAGAGTGATAGCCTTGGCATCGATCAGTGCTTGGATCTTCCTTTTCAGTACGTAACACGCCTTGGTAGGGTGGTGTACGTATCGGTGGAAGATGCAGTACTTGGGGTCATTAGTTCTGCGGCTTCATCGGGCCGCTTCTCCTCTGGGAGGACAATTTTACCACTTTTGACGAGACAGTCGAAGATGCTTGGAATATCGTCGTCGTCGAAGGAGTACACCTCAATGGGCCTAGACGTCCCTGGCTTTGCCTGCGTGGTAGCCTCAGTCTTCTGCCTGGACGTATTGACCGTCAGAGCTTCTTTCCCCTTTGAAATGCGAGGATGTTCGCTGTTGGGAGATGACCTCTTGCCCCTGTCGGAGGTGGAGATCATGATGCCATTGTCGCGCGCCTTGCGACTGTTGTCCTCGGCGGCTACCGCTGAGAGGATGAACGAGGGCTAATCATGGAACTGATATGGTCCTGTGAACACCGAGATCACGGGGAGAAGGTTCTTCTTGCAAATGTCTACCAACGCCGAGTCTGGAACTCCGGGAGGCATCTGCAAGGTGGCTTGACGAAAACGTTCGACGAAGGTGCGAACGTCTTCTTTTTCCCTCTGCTTGACTTCGATGAGAGAGGACATAGACATGTCCATTCCCCCCTCGTAGAATCGTGTGAAGAACAGAGCTTTGAAGTCTTCGAAGGACGTGATGCAGTTGTCTGCCAAGCTACGGTACCACTGGTACGCTACTCCCGAGAGACAGCCTTTGAACACCCGAGTGAGGAGGGCGTCATTCCCCTGTAGTAACACCGTCATCATACTGAAATAGTTCATGTATTGACTTGGTGATGTCTTCCCCTCGAACAGGGCCTTGGTCTGTGGCTTGTATCTGGGAGGGAAAGAGACCTCTTCCCAGATAGCCGGGTAAGGTTGGTTGATTCCCAACTTCTTAAGCTGATCCTTGTGCTTCAAGGCATCGAATTGGGCTTTCAATTCCCGTACTGCCTGCATCGGATTTTCCGTCGGTAGTGGGACCACGGGGTGTCGAGGAAGTGGAGGAACCGCTGACTCTTGATCTAGAGCCGGTTCTTGGATCGTGTTGGGTTGTGGTAAGTCTACCCCCACACGCGTCTGGGTTGGAGGGACCGATGCTTGAGCCATAGCAGCTGTATGTTGAGTTAGCATCATCTGGTGCATGTTCTCCATCATGGACTGCATCTCTTTCAGAGAAGTCTCCAGCGTAATGATGCGTTGCTCGGCGCTTCCTCACGGAGAAGCTTCTTCGCGCTCATCTTCAATGGCGTAGGCTTCCACCTCCCTGGATGTTACTGAAGGGTGAGTATAGGTCGCTGTAGAAGTCGACTCTACGTTCTCAGCCTCTGATCCGGAGTATTGGCGACCCCCGGCGTCGGAATCAGAAGAGTACGACGTCAGTTGTTGTGACTTCGAACGAGTATTTTGGAATACCCCAGCTTCGGTGTTCCTTAGGAGCGCGCTGAATCTCCTTCGGCTCGGAGTTCTCGAAGGATGACGTCTTGAGCCCGATCTTCCTGTGGGTATGTGTGAAGCCATGTTCACAGATGCCAGTGCGTGTTCTTCTTCCTGAAAAGACGGAGAGTAGTTCAATCGGTCGAAAACTGATCGTTTGGCTTTAGAATAGCAATAGTTAATCACAACCCTATGATTATTACAACAGCACTCGCTAGGAGGCGTAATAGTCATGCTGGAGGATCCTCTCTTCTTGCGCTTTTGGATTAGATATTGGCGCAGGTCAGGAGGATTTGAAGAAGGAGAAGATCTGTTCTTTCTGCTCATGTTGGGAACCACGATCCTCCCTGTGCCACCCGTATACAACAGATTAGCCATCTGGGTAGCCGATGATCCTTGAGGAGTACGCCTTGCTGCAGACCGGGAATGTTTTACGCCAAGGGACTCCTCCTGGCGTAAACTGGAGTTCCGTCCATGCCTGCGTAAAGTTAAGGACGCTGTCAGTCGGCCGTCATCCTCTCGCGTAATTTGGAGGGCAGGAAGACTCCTCTCTTGCTGGTGAGAAGTTGAGTAGTACGCCGTTTGAGCGCAGGGATCATCTGCCCTTCCGCGGAAGGCTGATGCTTTTGGACGCGTGGAGCGCGTTTGGGATACCTGATGTGGCGCTGAGGCTCTATCAGGCATTCTGTCTTTTCCGCCAGGGACGGAAGACAAAATTGTACGCGCAGAGCGCGATGAATACTCTTGGGTCAGCACTGAAGCTTTTCCCGGAGTTTTGTCGGCCCTATCAGAGACAGGCGACTGAATTTTACGCGCAGGGCGCGGAGGATACTCTTGGAGCAGCACTGAAGCTTTTCCCAGAGTTTTGTCGGTCCTATCAGAGACAGACGACTGAATTTTATGCGCAGGGCACGGAGGGAGCGATGCTACCACCTCATTGGTCGGAGAGGTCGGAGAGTCCACAGGAAGGCTAGAGGATGTCTTGGGCATCCAGACTTTGCGCAACTTCCTGTTGTCTCGGAGAGAGAGAGAGGGGGAGAGCCACCCCCGGTTCGAAGCATATCTTCGTAGGCAGACTGGTCGAACTGGACGGCCAGTGTCTTCTTCACGGATCCCACGGATACCGTATCGTGTTGAGCAATCGCTTCCTCATCAGAAGAGAAAGATGTCCCTAGCAGAGTCGCCATCTTGTTTGCGTTGGATTTAAAACGAGCAGAGGTTTTACAGATAGAATGTAAAGACGAGGTTTATTACGAAACCCGCTTCTCTTGTTTCACAAACAGAAAGTACAAGTGGTCCTATACAAGGATGCCTAGTACAAATTATTTAATCTGGGTAATGATTGCTATAGGTGTCTGGTCTGCGGTCGACCACTTTAGCCCTTGGACCACACGATAGTGAAGAAGTGCCGTAGAAGACGGTGATCAGCTTCGAAGGTTGCTGAAGAGAGTGGATGTCCGACGCCGAAGTCGTCGATCGCTACTCCTTTCTTGTGCTCTGGATTCTTCTCTCTCTCTCTCTCTTTTCTCCTTTTAGACCTTTTGTTCGATCTTTTCTGAAGTTCGACCTCTTGGACGATAATTTTTCTTCGACCCTGGACCCCTGTTGATAGGGGTCTCTATTTATAGAGTTTTGGTGACAGTGACCACTCAGCCGGTATAGAAACCGGGTAGTGGACCCCTTTACACGATGGTTAAAGTAATCGTTCCTGCGTATAGATGACCTTTTGAATGAGCGCGTGACGCGTGTCCAACTTGAGGGACGATGCGTACAACGGCTACGAAGATCACGGCATAGAAGCCACGTAGGTAGGTATCCCTCGTGTAGAAAGGCTTGGCATAGAAGCCAACAACTGTCGCCATGGCGTAGAAGCCAATTAAGCATAGAAGCTGAGTAGGCATAGAAGCCGGTAGAGGCGTAGAAGCCGGAGAGGCATAGAAGCCAGAGAGGCGTAGAAGCCGAGTGGAGATATAATCAAATCTTCTGCATTAAATGCCGAGATCTGCCATCATCCTGTGCATTGAATGCGGTGGCGTGCTTTCGAAGATCTGCTATCCTGAAGATTTGCCATCATTCTTCGCATTAAATGCCGATACGCGCCTCGAACCCTGTACGAGGGGAAGCTGATGACCTGGCGGTCTGCTTGTCTTCTGTGGAGCGTAAGCGGCTCACATCTGCCTGTGTAAAACTAGGCAGCGAACCCCTTTGTATGCGTAGAAGCAGTCTACGCAACGGGGATGTCACTAAACGACGGTTCGGTGACATTTGATCAAATCTCGCATTAAATGCTGAGATCCGCCCTTATCCTGTGCATTAAATGCTGAGATCCGCCCTTATCCTGTGTATTAAATGCGAAGGCGTGTTTTGGAGGCCTGCCACCCTTCATCGAACGCAGAGACGCGCCCTGGGCGTCTGTCAGTATTCGGCGCATTGAATGCAGAGGCGTGGCTCGAGGGCCTGCCGTCACCTGGGTGACTGTGCAGTTCCTTTTGTCAGGAGTCAGACCGTCAGGTTCACTGCATGATCTGACAGGTTCATTTCGAAGAAGACGAAGCGTTCCTCGTACGCTTTGAATGCTGCATGGAGAACGGAGGAGTTTTACGCCATAGAGGCGAGATCATCCTTCTTACGCTGAAGTAGTCTTGGACGTGCTGTACTGCGCGGATAGTCCTCGACCTTATGTTTTACGCCTTGCTCAGCGGGAAAAGCCCTGTCGCATGTTGATGGCTCCTGAGGTCATCTTCTTACGCCGCTGTGCATCAATATACTGAGTATAGCCATCCAGCGTATTTTTCATGCTTCTACAATCTGTACGAATACATGTCCTTGTTTTCCATCATACTTGGTTTATGACCTGGTTTTCAGGTACATTTCTAGTCTTTGATAATAGGTCATAACCTTAGGGCAATTACTAATGTATTTAATTTAATCAACATTCATGCATTCTCAACTATAGGTTACTGTTATTTAATTTGTGTCCATAAGCGACACGATGATACAAAGAAATAACGATAGGATACAAGGAAGGAAGGGTTGGTGGACGAGTACCTGATCGACGGAACCAGGGGGGTCTGCTTGCTGGTTGGCCGTCCTCCGGCGAGTGGAGCTCCGGTGTCGACGGCGGTGAGAAGCAGCGGCAGCGGCAGTCACAACAACTGTAGTAGTCGCAGCAGCCGTGCAGCGGTGGCAGCGGCCTATCCGGCGGGGGACGGCGCCTGGGTGAGGGTCAGGTCGTGTGGGAGGTGGTTCTCCACCGGATGGTGGTGGTCGGGGGTGCTGGAGGCGGTGTCCGGCCGAAAACAGTCGGGTTTGGCGATGGTGTCGGGTTAGATGGAAGGTTGTGATGGTGGTGGTTGCAGCCGGTGCCAGCGGTTGCAGGCGGTTGGCAGGGTGGTCCGGTCGTGGAGGGACAGTGCCTGCGGCGAGGTGGTTGAGGTGTCGTCCGGTCGGTGTAGGGAAGGGTGCTCGGGTGGAAAAGGGTCGGCTAGGGTTTGAGGGAAGGGTGATGAATAGTGAGTTTTAGGGTTCAATCTAGGGAACATGTATATTTATATGGGGGTTGATGGGCTGGCCTAGGGACTTGGGCCTGTCCGACCTTGTTGGGGTGGGGCCGGTCCATGTGAAAGAGTGTATGTGGGCTTGGTTAAGTTCTGCTTGAGGTGAAATTGGCCTCAATTTAAATAGGTTAAATGCAGTGCGCTAGACGTTCTTTTTACCCGAATATCGCGTAGCTAAGATGTGACGCAATGACGAGTATCTAAGATTACATAATGGTCAGAGGGGTACATATAATTGCCGCACATTAATTCTAATTAAATTCAAATAAATCCTAGTCTCTCGATTTAATTCAAATTAAACCCTAAATTGGTCGAGGGGGTTTACACTAATCTCCTATCCGATGTGGGACAAAATAAGTCCTTATAAATCAACATCCCCCTTCAAGATGAGCGATAGATATCAATCATCCCATCTTGTTACAAAATATATCAAACTCTTTAGGACCTAAACATTTAGTTAAACAATCAGCTAACTGCTCCAATGATTTCATATAGCTCAAAGTCAAAACTCCTTTATTCAATTGCTCCTTGATGAAGAACTGTCACGCCCCAGTCCCAAAATATCAAGGGACTAGACACGTGGCAATGGCCAGCAGTACACACCGATGGGCAAACCCAATTTAATGGACCCATTAGGATGTACTTAAGCTATAGTACAACAATAAGGGTGTAATATACTAATCTCATCCACATAAATAAATACAAACAATATCAGAGTATAAAGCAATATCAAATCTCAATAAAACATAACTTGGGGAACAACCCGATAATGAGTCTGATACAAAAGTCAAGATACAAGAATAAAGATAACCACAACAAATACTGAGTATGGATAAAGCATATACTCAGAAGAAATCCTCGGCGATGACTCGTCTTCTGGATCTGGTACTGCTCCGGTGCCTGCTCCTGTTCCTGCTTCTGCTCCTGCTAATGCTCCTGTCCCGTATACCTCGGGATAGATCTCCTCTGCTATTCCTGGGGACATAATCCGGATCCAGGTCCTCAGGGGACATAACAAGGTACAAAATAACTCAAGCCAAAATAAATACAGTGCAGCAATAAATGAAATAATAGGGTATACTATATAACCAGCTAAGTGATATGCAAGTGAGAGTTTTAATCATACTCGGGCTGAGACTACTATAGGATCTGTGTCGGGGAAACCCATAGCAGTATTCTCTCGAAGGGCCAGTAATGTACCAAAGCTCTGTGTCAGAGTCTAAGGCACCTCTAGTAAAGTAATATATATATATATATAATCAGCCTTTTGTATGGTAAATCTCTCCCCACCCAATGTAATCACACGTCTCATGTACATGACACGCAAGATCATATCTAATGCAGCAAGTCATAATGAGATCTAAGCATATATATATATAGTATATGTCATGAAACCTGTATTTTATACAGAATCACCATGAATATCTCAGGAAGATTCTGTCTCATGAATAGTGTCAGGTGTCCTGAGGTATGACGTACTTGATAAGGCAAGCGCGAGAATGTATAGGGTCTCGGTATCCATGTCTAGGTGACGTTACACAACTCCGCGTACGGTGTTGGCACCCGAATACTATTCGGACGCTAAGTAATGTCACACGGTCCTAGGTTAAGCATGTACATCATATAAATAAATCAAGATAACAATATGAATCAGGTACTGCAAGTTTTGGCAAGGTACACTTGCCTGGGGTTCTAGCTCCAACTGTAGCTCTGGTATCAGCGGGATTTGCAGGTACTCCTCCGGTTGCTGAAATAAATATTACCATCAGATGCAGAAGACATCAAATAGCTAGAATTGCCTGTCCATAAGTCCAATTTAGACACAGGGACAAAAGTGACAGTTTCTGGTCAAAGCGGAGTCCACATGTGGCCCGCTTCACACCGAAAAATGTGCCAGAGACAATATTCTCCAAATTCGTCAAACTTAGTGTCCACAAGTCCAAAACGATGATACGAATCCAACGGAATGTCCAGAACTGGATTCCGATGAGCCGATCACAAAATCGCTCGTCAAGTGGAGCCGTGGGGCCCACGATACGCGATTTTGTCAACGTTCTTAGAATCGAACCAAACTTGGGTCACAGGACCAACGTATTGCTACGAGTCCGATGGCACAAGTTTCGTTTCGATACAACGTGCATACACGAAGTTACAACGAGTTCCAGAACAGGGCCGATACGGGGTGTTGTTGACGGATACGCGTTGATTCCGGTGTGTACGCACATCCAAATCAACTTTTGCAAAATCCCACACATCCGTATTAACGGCGCGCACCTTTCGGTGAAGTCCGCACACGACCAACTCGTCCCATTTAGCGGGGCGCACCCAGTTCCGGGAAAAAATAGGGCAATTATTTTCCTGATTTTGGGTCGCAGTTTGCGATCGCCACAGGACGCGACACGCCGAGCAAATTACATGGGTATCGAGAGGGTCATGCAGTCTACGCGTCACAGCAGACGGGACGGAAAATGGGGCAGCGAGAAGAGATATACAGTCACCTGAACAGGGCTCCGCAGGAAATTGAAAACAGCATTTCGCGAGGCGGCGCGACACGGTGGCGGCTAGGGTTTCTCGCCGGAGGCTTCGTCGGAGCTGCTAGGGCACGGCTGTAGTGGTGGAGCTGTAGTGGCGGCGCTTCGTCATCTCCTGGGAAGCTCGGGCGGAGGCGGCTCTCGGCTGGGGGTCGATCGTGGAGGTGGAGGCGGAGTCGGGGAGCTGGGTCGGCTGAGTCGGCTGGGGACGGCGCTGGGGAGAGTGGTGGCCGGCTTACGGTGGTGGTGGTGGTGTTGGCAGAGGAGGAAGGCGGTGGCTAGGTCGAGGGGTCAGCGGAGGAAGGGGATCGCGGTGGAGCGGCGAGGTGGCGGTGGTGGTGATCGAGTTTGGGGACGGCCGGGGTAGGGTTTAAATAGTCGAGCGGAGAGAAGCTGGGCGGACGACCGGTGGGGATTGGAGGAGACGGTGGCTACGGTTATCCGCGGAGGAGGCGGAGAGGCGCGGGGACATAACCGCCGGCGGGGAACGCGGCGGTCGGCGATTGCGGGCGGAGGAGACGAAGGGTTCGGGGGAAAAATCGGTTAGGGTTCAGACGGGTAGGGTTGCGGGTTTCGGGTCGGGTTTAGACCCGATCCGACCCGTAGGGTTTGGGTTGGGTCAGCATGGGTTCGGTTCACAAAGGCCGGTCCGGGTTGGTTTATTAAACCGGGTTTATTTGGGTTTTTTATTGGTTTATTAAATAACTTAGTTTTTAGGTCTTTAAAAATGATTCCGGGGTCCAATAAATTCCAGGAAAATTATCCTATGTCTAGTATTTTAATTTACACCCAAAAATATTATTTTCATAATATTTTAATATTTAATAAAATCATTTAAAATTATTTAATTCTAAAATACCTTGATTTTAATTAGTGAAAAATCACAGAAAATTCCAGAAAAATTCTGAAAATTCATTTTTTAAAATCCTGAAAAATCAGGGGGTTTAAAAGAACCGATCAATCTTCACATATTTGGTATGATCATGCTGAACTGGATTATTTGAAATATTAATTGCTGATTTATTGTCATACCAAAGTTGTAGAGAGTCTCCTCTAAAAAATGTATCTCAGACAACAAGATCTTCACCCATATTATCTCACATAGGCTAATTGTCATAGCCCTGTACTCGGCCGCAGTTGTAGACATAGTCACTACACCTTGCTTCTTGCGACGCCAAGATATAAGATTACCTCCAACAAAAATATAGTAACATGTAGTGGACCTGCGATTGTCTATATAATCTGTCCAATCGGTATCACAGTAGCCTTCTGTCACGCCCCGCTCCCAGAATACTAGGTAAATACGAGGACTGACATGGCCAACCGCACCTTAAAGAATATCGAAGTAAGCCGCAATGTGTTAAGGTTGTCTATAAGATATATGGGTGAACTCTAGCATGTTATGACGTCAGTCCTATGGTCGACAAATCCTAGTATCTCAATCCAGCAACACAAGTACAAGAGTATATCATATATGAAAGTAAAAGGGCGTCCCAAATTACATACCACATATGATCATGAAACTAGTGAATACAAAATGCTGCACTAGTAGAGTATAATTATACATGATCAAATATACCAGCCATGGTCTAATATATATATCATGTTGACCGAAGTCAGAGAAGTGATCTTAAAATAAGGGGTTAACACTGGCTCTTGCTAGAACCATAAAATGAAATAACACAACGAGGGGTGAAGGAAAAAAACTCACTTGCGAGCTTCGACCGCAGTCCTACGAGTGCGAGCCATCTTGTTGGAAGTGTGGTGGATCCTGGTTCTCTTTAGGGTAATCTGGCCATACAAAACATTGGGGTCAGAACCCCAAGCAACAAGTACCACAAAGGAGCTCAGTGTGATAGACCAAACACGTCACAACATACAGAAGAAAAAAGACATATAAGAATAAATGAAGGTCGAGACTTGTACGGTACCAATGTACTCGTTTCAAAAATATAATTGGAAGAACTGATAACAAAATGCTAAAAAAAGAAAGTAAGGCGACGAGCGACAAGAGGTCATAAGAACTACTCTGGATCGGGACAACAACCCTTAAACCAAATAAGGACCGGAGTTGCAAACCTTCACCCGAGCATAACTTAGCACCCTAACTACACGCCGAAAGAATAAATTAAAATGACGAGCTAAACAAATCGACAAATATTCATTCCACGGTCAAACATGCATACGGCTTGCTATAATTAACTAACTAGAGTTATCACAAACCTAGTTACTAACAAATGCATGCTTTGAAGAATATCGCTACCACCGGCACTGCAGTTAACCCGGATGGCTAAGGGTACGCTTGTCTAGTACTTATAGTGCACTTCACAAACAATAATGGATAAAGAACTAAAGTAGATAACTGATAGCATAACAACATAACGTAAGCATAAACTAACTTTTGAAGATATAAATAAATTTTTGTAAATGAGATTTGGTTTTATAAACAAGTATGGGTTTTGTAAATGAAACTGATTTTGTAAACATAAATAGATTTTTTTGTAAATGAAACTGATTTTGTAAACATAAAGAGATTTTGTAAATGAAACTGATTTTGTAAACATAAAGAGATATTTTGTAAATAAAACTGATTTTGTAAACATAAACTTATCTGTAAATGGACTTGTAACATAACTGAAACTGGAAAATAACTGGAACATATACTGGAATGCATATACTAAAATACATAATATTATGAACCGCGACTCAATAAAAATAACTTGTAGTGTCGTTGGTCAGTCATGGATCCCTTTCCTAGCAGGGTTATTCCACGCTGCATGGGGCCCTTAGAGATCGGGGTAGCCGGTAGAGCAATATTCTTCCCTCCCAATGAACTAAGTGAATCTTATCTTGTTTAATCATTACTAAATTATTTCAAGTTCTTGAGTCGTGGACACTTGAGAACTTTCTTAGAATGACGAATCACAGGTATGAGCTTTTCATGAGTTATCATATCCGCGATACACGATACATGGGGCAATACTCATACTCGATTGCCCGATGCCAAAATGCAATGAATTATCATACACACACATTTCTACGGTATCATGAGGATCAAAATCACATGTTATTATAGGGAAGCACAACATCCAACTATGCTCCAATACTCCACTGGGCTAAAACAATTTAAGCATTAGAAAAATGATATAATATAGTAAATTGAGGATAACTCTCACATATGAACTCCAAATAAGGTGATTCAAAAAGATTTGGAAAGGGAAAACAGAGATCTACAACTTTAATGTTTTGAGTTTTTCGAAATTCAAGCCAAAAAATATCTTAAATAGGCAAAAACAGACAATTGGGTCACCATACGTGTAGCGCACTGCGCGCGACATAAATTCTGTGCATGGTGCACTACTGCGGTAAGAAAATCCATGTGCGGCGTACTGTGCGACAGAGATTGATGTGTGTGGCCACTGATGCTTGTGACGAGGGTGTGATGTGCGTGACCCACTGCTGCGGCATGAAACTTCATGCGCAGCACACTGTTGCGGCATGAAACTCCATGTGCGGCGCATTACGCGGCAAGAAAGTGATGCACGGTGCATTGCTACGGCATAAAACTTCATGCATGGCGCACTATTGCGGCATAAAAATCCATGAGCGGCGCACTGCTGTGCGTCACTGTTCATCGTCCCAGCTAGACAGGTCCGAGAATAGGAGTCCAGAACTTATTTTGGCCATACAAACTTTAATTTAACTCCAAATTAAGTGATTCAAAAGCCAAAATGCTCGAAATAGAAAGATCCATCAAATAGAACAAGTAGTTTTAGAAACCAACAAGTTTTAATAGATCAAACCAAGAAAAAACTCATGGAACCTATAAAAATTCTAAACTTAAAACTCAGATCTACTAAAATCTATCCACCAAAAGCAAAAACTCCAAGAACTAAAAATGATGAGGAACATAAGGGGAACATTTTCCATCAAATAATTTAAAAAAAAACACATATGAAAAATCCGAAAACTTGGCTTCACCACTGAGCAAGATGTACTTGCCTTGGGTGGCTCCTAGCCCCTCCTCTCATAGTCCAAGTCACATCAACTTCTTCTTAGGACTAGGGTTTGGATAGAGGGAGCTTGAGGGAGAGGGGGAAGAAGAAAGCAAGAAGAGTAAAATAAGAAAATGAGTGAGGAGAGAGAAAATACTCATATATACTAAGATGAGAGAAAGATTGTTTATTCATAGGTTAAATAAACCGAACCAGGTGTCCATTCTACATGTAGATCCTAAACCGGGTCTATGGTAATGTCAATGGATATTCTACTGGTCTCAGATAGTCTCTCTCAACAACAAAAAAATACAATAAATAAAAAGACAGGAACCAACACTGAGAAATAAAGCAGGAATACATTATCAAAAAATTAAATTCTAGAAATACAAGAAATACCAAATCTGGAATCGGGTGTGATATCTCTACCCTCCTTAGAAAAATTTTATCCTCGAAATTTTACAAAGGCTAGTCGAGCTGGAACACACGAGAAAGCTCAGGAAATCACATGCCACAAATCAAAGGATCATACTAAACAAGCAACTGAAATAAAAGATAACTGCAGAAAGTAACTAATAAATAAATAAACAAAGCAACACACAGGAAAATAGGGGCATATGGATACATATACCCCTGAGTCAGTCAAATAGGAATTCATCCTTGCTTTCCTATGCTGACTCACAAAATTGATAAGAGCAAGCCTAGCAGTAAGTCGGTACCAACGACTATACCGAGGACATGACTCTAATCTAGGATATACCTTCATAGTCGGGACACATGATAGACATCATGTATCACGAGATATGCAGGCAGAAGAGCGAGAAAAAATTTTGTCTTCGCTCGCCGAAATAGTCGAGCTAACCGTTGTACTCCAGACATAGTGGAATACAAGGCCATCGACAAGAACCCAAGATGTACTGCCACTACCTGATCTATTACTGAAAGATAAAATTAGAACAAACTCAAGAAAATGGTACTTGTGACCATCGAGGTACTGACCTCTGGCTGACTAGAATACTGAAACTGCATCTGGGACTGCGCATATAATCTTGCTCGGTGTTGCCTGACCCTCTGAGCTCGAGATGGGGGATGATGTTGTGCCAATAGTTGTACTATTAGTATTGGCTCATCATGGTCTACCACTACAGGTTTTGATAATCGAGGTGGCTGAAATGTCTGAGATGGCATATGTCACGCCCCAGTACCGAAATACGGTGACGGACATGGCCAGCTACCCCGTACAAGGTACTATACATCGTACGACGATCACGGCTATATAAGACAAGGGGGTGCATACTACAATCAAGTCTCCTATGGTCAAAAACTTTTATGTCCCAATCATTCAAACAAGAAATGGTAAGCATAGAGAATATATGATAAGCAACAAGGTAACCCAAATGCTTTCTCAAAATATTCTGGAGTCCAACTGTGCAAAATAAGAAGCTGAAAGAGTAACAAAAGTACATGACAGTAATCAGATGCAGTCTGATTTAATACAATCATGTAAGAAAAACTAATATCCAGACGAGCCGACTAATAGATGCCGGTGGCTAAACGTCCAAAAGAAGTAAATGTGCAAGACGAGCAGGGAAGAAGAAAACCCACTCGCTATCTCCTGCGACCATATTCCTGGTGCACGCCATGAGTTGGGAAAAAGTACGCTGGATCCTCAGGTGCTGGCTCAAAACCTGGCCATACAAAACCAGTGGGGTCAGACCCCAAATAGCAAGTACCACAAAGGAAGCATAAAAATGGAGAAACAAAAACCCAAGAAAAATATATAATAATATATAAATTCAGTGTCATAACTTAGGTCCATGGCATATCCTAGCGCTAAGGCTCAACCCTACAACCAAAAACGAACAAGGGTTGAACCATCACACTAAGATAGTCTATTTTCCTAGGCTACTAGCTGAATAATACCAACACAACCAAGTCTATTTCTTATATCGACCAATCATTTGTACGGCTTGCTATTTTGTGTAGTTTGAGGTTATCCCAGAATAATGCATAATAAGTATTCTCAGATCATGCTAGTTCCGAACATGAGCTAACCGAACAAAATAAACAAAATAGGACTTGTAGGATGCACCAGTCCCCCGTAGGGCCACTGCGCTAAAAACATGGTATTAGCAGTTTCAGTGTTCCTATAGTGAAACAGTGGCTCGGCATAATAATAATAGTCAGATACTTCACTCCCCTAAGGTAGATGATATACAGTATCTGTGGTGGCCAGCCCATAACGCACTTAGAATGAATCTCTGTGGGAATGTCGTTGATATGATCTCGGGATACCGTTTCCTCCAAATGTTACTACCACTTTTAGTTACCTAATTAGCCATATGTTGTGCTTGAAATCTCAAGGCGTGGTCACATGAGAATTTCTGTTAAGATGTCGTACAAAGTACGGACATGCTAGATACGAATCCATGAAAGTCAAATATGGATTCACCCGAGCGTGTATGCAACATTCATACAATCAATATCCTAGCCACGCTTTGGTAGCTGACTCGCTTATTATGCCCGTGCTGGGAAAACAATATATATATATATATATATATATATATATATATATATATATATATATATATATATATATATATATATAATATCACGGGTTCAGAAATTTGGAGGCATTTTTGATGCACAACCCAAATATAATCACTTAACACATGACATGATGTGTCGTACCTCAGCGTACATTAAATCATGAACAATAATCAAGCAATAGTGGTATCAGCACAGATACAGTATTCGAGTCCATTTACCAATATACATTGGGTCACAAGAGTCAAGAAAATATTCAATTAAAACAAGCAAGGTTGCATGGGTCTCTAGACCGCATGGTAAGTCAGGTCGCATGATAATTCCTGGCCGCATATGAAGTCAGGCCGCATACTCAGGGTTAAGGTCTACTCCTTGGGACAAGTATTGAAGTGACATTCAAATAAATAAAGTGTCAGTGATGTGACATAAAGTGACTGATGTGACTGAGGTGACAAGCCCTAAAGTGTGTCAGGAATAAAAGAAAAAACTATAGAAATAAGTGCCAACGGTTCAGAGCTATGCATCCAAGAAAATAGGGGCCGCATACTCTCAAGGCCATATGAGTTTCGGTTCCGTTCTCTAGGACTTAGCGAATTTCTTATTTGTTCAGCGAGTGAAAGCACAAGGTGTTCAATGACACTTGTGTAAATCAGCTATCATGCGTCCAACAAGATGAACACATGATGTCAGTATGCGGTAAGAGTTTAGGTAGCATAACCCTCTCGGGCCGCATAGCACTCTCAGCCGGATAGCTCGCTGGCCGCATGAAGACTTCGTCTTCTCCAAACAGCAGGTTCGGCCATGGCGAAAGCTCCAAAAACTGAAATCTGGTTTATCCATAAAATCATCATTTTAAGTCCAAATCGGGTGAACCAAAAGCCAAAATGCTCTAAATTGAAAGCTCTATCATGTAGTAAAAATTGGTTTTCAAAGCTACAAGTTTAACAGATCAAAACTAAGAAAAACTCATGAAACCCATAAAATCCTAAGTTTAGAAATATAGATCACACTAATCCATCCATCAAAACAGAAAACTCCAAGAACTAAAAGTTATTAGAAACACATAACAAACATAATGGAACAATAATATGGAGATTTTTTTTTCTATTTTTCATGCAAGGTGTACTTGCCTATGAAATGGGGAGAGAAAGCTAAAGAAAGAGGAAGAAATGAAGAAGTGAAGAGAGAGAGAGAGAGAGAGAGAAAATATTGGATTATATATGGTAGGGTTGAGGGTTGAACCAAAGGTTCTCATGAGTTGAACCAACCTACAAAATAAACCACGAACTAGGTTAAACCAAAGAATGGGTCTAGTCTCCATGCACATGCAACCATGCTAAAATAAAAATACGTTCCACATACGTATATCGGGAACGGGGAGTGACATCTCTACCCACCTTAGAAAAATTCTGTCATCAGAATTCGAATCCAAGCAATAGCTAGAGAAGTCAGGACAAGCATGATACAATCTACTAGCAACTACACATGCAAGCAATATCATCACAACATACAAGTGATCACCTGATCACATAATCCAAGATATGAAGGCATAAGATAGAATATACCTTCCAAATCGAACAGGTGTGGGTACCGAGATCGAATATCATCCTCGTGCTCCCACGTTGATTCTCCAAGAGTGTGATGTCCCCAAGCAACCTGGACAAGAAAAATAGTCCGATTCTTGAGCACCTTCTCCCTTCGGTCTAATATTGATACATGTTGCTCCTCGTAAGATAAGTCGGTACCAACGACTAATTCAGAGTGATCGAGGATATGACTCAGATACGGAACATACCTACGCAACTAAGATACATGAAATACATCATGTACCTCACGTAGCAAAGATGGAAGGGGAAGACGATAAGCAACATCGCCTACCTGCTCGAGAATATCGAACTGACCTACGTATCGTAGACTAAGCTTCCCCCGAACCCCGAATCTAATGACTCCACGAGTAGAAAAAATTTGCAAAAATACGTGGTTGTCGACACAAAACTCTAAAGGTCTACGATGCTGATCTGCCCAATGATGATGCCTATTTTGTGCAACCCGAAGTCACTCTCCGATCTGCTTGACAACCTTTACTATCTGCGTGATTATTTCAGGGTCTAACATCTTCCGTTCACTAATATCGTCTCAAGCCAATGGTGATCTACACTTCCTGCTGTACAGTGCTTCGAAAGGTGCCATCTGGATACTGGCCTGATAACTGTTGTTGTACGAGAATTTCACCAAGTGAAGGTGATTCTCCCGAGATCCACCAAGGTCTAAGGTACATGCTCATAGCATATCTTCCAGGGTCTGGATGGTACTCTCTGATTGTCCGTCTGTCTCGGGGTGGTAAGCTGTGCTGAATCTTAACTTGGTGCCCAAGCTCTGGTGCAAAATTTTCCAAAAATAAGAAGTGAACCGTGTGTCTCGATCTGATACGATACTTAATGGGACACCATGTTATCTTACTATTTGTCGCATATACATTTCAGCCAATTATTCGGTAGACTGTCCTACTCGAAAAGGAAGAAAGTGAGCTACTTTTGTGAGATAATCTACTATCACCCAAATTATATCTCGACCAGTCGGTGATCTAGGTAAACTATTCACAAAGTCCATTATGATGTGTTCCCACTTTTACTCTGGAATAGGAAGCGACTGAAATAATTCTGTCGGTCGCTGTTATTCTGCCTTCACTTGCTGACATATCAGACATCGCTATACGAAGCGTGCTATTTTTCTCTTTATTCCTTTCCACCAAAATTTTGCTTGATATCTTGGTACATCTTCGTGTCTTCCGGATGAATTGAATACTGGAGATTGTGTGCTTAGTCATAATTTCTTGTCGAATATTCCCGCTAGGGACGCATAGACGACTTCCAAACCTTAGCGTTCCATCCGCGTATATTGTCAACTCCTTCTGAAGACTTGACTCACATTCTTCTCGTAGCTTTTGAATCTTCGGGTCCTTTGCCTGAGCTAGTTTGATTTTATCTACCAAAGTTGACTGAATCTATAGGCTAGCCTGAACTCCTGTACTACGTGGAAGTACTATCTCTATACCCATCTCTCGCAAGTCTTCTAGGATATGCTTCTGCGTAGTCAACATAATTTTGCTACCTCTTCTGCTAAGTGCATCAGCTACTACATTAGCCTTGCCTGGATGGTACTGAAGTTCTATGTCATAATATTTCAACAACCTTAGCCACCTTCTCTGCCTCATGTTCAGGTCCTTCTGTGTGAACACATACTTCAAACTCTTATGATATGTGAATATTTTTACTCGATCGCCATATAAGTAGTGCCTTCATAGCTTAAGTGCAAACACTACTGTTGTTAGTTCCAAATCATGAGTTGGATAGTTCTTCTCATGATCTCTGAGCTGCCGAGAAGCATACGCTATCACTCTTCCTTATTGCATCAAAACACATCCAAGTTCCTTGCCAGAGGCATCACAGTACACTGTGAATCCCCCGGAGCCTGCTGGAAGAGTAAGGATTGGTGCAGAGATTAACTTCTTCTTCAACTCTTTAAAGGCTATTTGACATTCCACTGACCACACAAATTTAACTTTCTTGCGTGTCAATCGAGTCAATGGTACCGAGATCTTAGCAAAATTTGACACAAATCTTCTGTAGTATCCTGCCAAGCCTAGAAAACTATGCACTTTCGCTACTGTCCTTGGAACTGGCCAGTTCTCTACTGCCTCTACCTTCTTGGGATCAACTGATACTCCTGCTCCAGAAATAATATATCTAAGAATGGATATGCGATCCAGCCAGAACTCACACTTACTAAGATTCCCATATAACTGGTGCTCCCTCAAAGTTTGCAGAACTATCCTGAGATGTTCTTCATGCTTCTCCTTATTACGAGAATATACCAGGATGCCATCGATGAATACTATCAAAAATTGGTCTAAGACATAAAAATATGGTTCATCAAGTCCATGAATACCGTTGGAGCATTAGTCAGTCCGAATGGCATAACTAAGAATTCGTAATGCCCGTATCGTGACATAAATGTTGTCTTTGGTATATCCTGCTCCCGAACTCGCACCTGATGATATCCTGATCGTAAATCTATCTTGGAGAATATTCTTGCTCCACGTAACTGGTCAAACAAATCATCAATCCTTGGTAATGGGTACTTGTTCTTCACGGTCACTACATTAAGCCGCCTGTAATCCATACACAACCGCGTTGATCTATCATTCTTCTTCACCAATACCGCTGGGGCTCCCCACGGTGATGCACTGGTCCGAATAAACTTCTTCGCCTTCAATTCTTCCACGTGTCTATATAACTGATCCAGTTCTGATGGTGATATTGGGTACACCTTCTGGGATATTGGTTCTGCTCCTGGCATTAACTCTATACAGAAATCTACTGCTCTAACTGGGTGTAATCCGGAAAGATCGTTGGGAAATACATCTATGAACTTTTCAACTATCTTGGGCAGCGAATTTGCTTTCTTTGCTACTGTTGTGACTCCTCCCTTGTGCTGGTATCTTGTTATTCTGCTAAGGACAAATTCTTCTAGACCGAGAATTCTAAACAATACTCTACCCTCTCGACAGTCTATTGTTGCATGACTGTCTCTCAACCAGTCCATGCCTAAGATGACGTCAAAGTTACCCATAGGGAACTCGATCAACTTTGCATGTAATAAATGCCCACATACTATGACTGGACATGCTAGGCACACCCTACTAACTTCTACGATCCCATTGCCAGTAAGTATATTCAGCCTCGCTGCCAATGCCTCAAACTTTAATCCAATACGTATCACATATTGTGCAAATATAAATGAGTGCGAAGCTCCATAATCAATTAATGTTATGGCAGGAAATGTTATAACGAAAATGTTACTTGCCACCACGTCGCCCAACGTCATTGCTTCCTCCAAAGACAGGGTGAGTGCCTGCCCTTGGCCTTGTTGTGCTCCCAGTTGTTGTCTTCCTTACTGTTATGGTTGCGACACCTGCTAATTTTGCTATTGCTGCCTATAAAGTTAGGCCTGCGTCGGCAACGGAAGCTGAGCCAAAGGCCGTGCTGCTACTGCTGGCCCTCCTTGCTGCACTGCCCTTAGAGCTGGCAATATAGGAAACTATTATACTGGCCCTCCCGACCTCTGCATCAATAGGCACGTGACAACCTTGTGATTATGGCTCATATATCTCAAATATAGTGTGTTAGCTGCCCGACAAACATCCCGGGTATGACCTCCCTTGCCATAGTAGGTACAATATGTCGACGTTCCCCGTCGTTGTTATTGTTATTGCTGCCTCGGCTGCTGCCGAGTTGGTACTGTCACTGTTGAAACTGCTATCCTCTGCGGCGCTTAATCATGGATACGAATACTAGGTGATGGTGCTGATGTTCGGGGTACTGGTCCTCCCTCATTGTTCTGTCCATGAGGCCTCTTTCGATCCACTCTTCTTGATGCCATCCTCTGGGAAGTAAGCTCAACCCTCTTGGCTGCTATCAATACCGCCTCTAAGGTCTGATAGTCATGCACCTCTACCATGTGTAAAATCTCTAAGTGAAGTGCCTGCTGGAACCTTATTGCTCTCTCCAACTCTGTTGCCACCATGGTTGGAGCAAATCTGCTTAGTCGACAAAATTTTGCCGCATAACATTCTACTGTCCTTCCAGCTTGCTTAAGGTTAATGAACCTTTGCTGCAACACACACTGAGCCACAATCCTGAAGTACTTTACCCTAAACCGGGTTCTAAAATCCTTCTATAAAATAGGACTCCTTAATCCTACATCCATCATAGCCCACCAATCTCTTGCCAGATCTTGGAGTTGTAGGCAAACCAGGTAAACATGTTCCTCAGCCAAAATATTAGCCACTGTCAGAATGGTCTCAATATCCTGGAGCCAATCATCTGCCGTGATTGTAACGCCCGCAACCGCATGGTGCGTTACGCTGAGTCGGATTGAATAAAACAAATGCTGGTTACATTTGATTTGTCAGATTTTGGGAAGAAGTATTGATTGAGTTGGTTTCATGTGCAGATGGCTAGCGGAGTCCGATGGGAAACAGGTGTTCGTTCAGAACAGTACTGAGATAGCTGGATTGGAGCGATAATGCCGTCTTCCTTAGTCCGATCGGTCGGATGATTTGGAGAGCACGTTCTGCTCGCACGGTCATACCAGTTGAGTAGATCGCGCTTTACATCGGACCACGGGTTCAATGGATTTGCCGTATCGGCAGGACGGGATGCTTAACGGAATCAAACATTGTGAGTGGGCTCTTTCCCTTCTCTTCTACTCCTTCATGCCTAATAATATGGAAAACACGTAAAGGCTTGAACACTTGGACTGGAATAATGGGAATCACTACACTGAGGCGTGCATAGAGTGTACGTCGTTTGCTTGGATAGGACTGTGGCTTGAATTGATTTGCGCGTTGGATAGTTGGAGCTAGAGTTGGGATATTACATTTGGGGCAGTTGGTTGGATAAATGGGATTATGCTCGGACAGTTGGAATGATACATTGAGGCATTGGGAACATCAGGAATTCGGGCGAGCGAGCGTGCATCCGTGCACGAGTATCACTTGGGCGCTTTGTCAAGCAAAGCGAGCAGTTGTGGTTCGAAACCGAACAACTGCATTGGCGAGGGCATTGTGCCACGGTTGGGGCATTGTGCCATGGGATTATTCTGAGTGTGGGGTGTTGCACCCAATTTGAAACACTGTGTTGAGAAGCGGCATTGTGCCTATGGGATAACTTGAGATTTGGTGCCTTGGGCTATATGTTAGAGAATGGTTATGGATGTTTTGGTTGGATATAATCGGTTGGATATTTGGTTGACGAGTCTAGGATCGCTTGGTGGGGCGAGAATGTTCGATCCTCTCGTCATACCTACTTGGTGTCTGCATGTCACGGACAACTTGTGCACAAGGTTTGACATTTCCTTGAAACGGTATTCCTGGGCACTGGGACCGTATCAATCCGGAGGGAAATATTGATTCGTGCTAGTCACGATGTATTGCGGGACCTCCAGTGGGGCTTTCTACCTGGGCTGATAGGGCGCGCCGCTAATGCTTGGAATATGTCCTTTATGGCTTTGCCAGTGACTTCATATAGATAGGTGTTGGCTTGCTTTTCTTTTGTTGGTTTGGCTTCGTGTAGGCGCGGCCACCTTGCCTCGGCAAGAGTGTGCACTGATAAGATTTGATTGTAAGTATTTTGGTTGAGGACGGATATTGAGGCATTGGATTGTTGGTTCGATAGTCGTGTTGCTTGGGCTTGAGTAGGACGGGTTGCATGATAGTTTCCTTCGGATTGGTTATATTGCTTGTCGATTGGCTTGAGTTGAATGTTTGCATGCTTAAACTGCTTTACAGCTTTCCTTAACATGTCATCCCTATGCCATGAAATGAATCTAGGATTCAACTAGAAAGATCACCATATAACTGTTTGCATTCACTATTTTACTTAGTGTCGGCTTAGACGAGTGGGTTACCCCGCTCACCAGTACGGCTGTGTACTGACCCACGTTTGTGGGCAATATTTTAGGTACGCAGGTGTAGTGGCATTGCTTGGATATACGAGACATAATGTATGAACTGTAAGTACCTTTGTGGGCTAGAGAAAAGAGCAAGAGTATTTCATCGCCGTTGAGGCAATCGCCTTTGTGGCATTGCCTTTGTGGCATTTTATTTGACCCTATCGAGAGCTTCGCTGCGTATTACTCTGATGTGTGCTTGGTACACAATACTCGACTTTCGTTGCAACTTGGTTGTTTCAATGATAACATTTGGTGTTTGACAACATCGCCTTGTACGAGCGCAACTCCAGGCTCGTACGGCATCACGTCCCGAAGAGAACGATTGTCCCGCGGGAGAGCTGTAACGTGGTGATTTACGTTCAGCGGGGACTATTGAGCTTGCGGGAGATTGGGGCGTGACAGTGATTGTGTCCTCCGTGCCATCAAAGTATCTAGGGTTTAGTCTGCAAAATCTAACATATGCCCCATAATCTGTTCTTCCGCCTCGTTCTAGGGCTGTCTGCAATCCTTGGTTCAATAGGACATTCTGTTCCTGCTGATGGAGTTGTTGTTGCTGATGTTGTTGTTGTTGTTGTTGTTGCACCACTATCTAGTGTTGTTGGGCAGCCAATAATCCATGGATAATCTCTAGCAAGGTCGGGCTATCCAGTATTGTCGTCACTGTAGGAGGTACGGGGACACCTGGAGCCTGCTACTCTGTCTCATTCATTGTGGGTTCAACTCGGATCCTTGGCTGGGGTTCCACAGGATTTTGTTTCACTGACAACTCTGTCTCTCCTGCTGCTGCATCATCGGGGGAAGGAGAAGTCCTAACGAAGAGCACAAGAAACAATAAGCACAGGACGAGAAGGAACAAGGAAGCAACAAATCTGGGAGAATTCAAGTTGAGTATCGAAGAGGACGAATTCAAAATTTCAAGAATGATCATGTTTGATTGAGACTCCTATGGCCATGACACCCGACAAGTCTGAAGAACAAACCTGTATGAGCCACCACTAAAACCTTGTCATGCCCCAGTACCGAAATATGGAAACGGACATGGCCTGCTACCCCGTACAAGATACTATACTTCGTATGACAATCACGACTGTATAAGACAATGGGGTGCATGCTACAATCAAATCTCATATGGTCAATAACTTCTATGTCTCAATCATTCAAACAAGAAACGGTAAGCATAGAGCATATATGATAAGCAATAAGGCATCCCAAACACTTTCTTAAAATGTTCTGGAGTCCAGTTGTGCAAAATAAGAAGCTGGAAGAGTAAAAAAAGTACATGACAGTGATCAACTGCAGTATGATTTAATACAATCATGTAAGAAAAACTAATGTCCAGATGAGCCAGCTAACAGGTGCCGGTGGCTAAATGCCCAAAAGAAGTAAATGTGCAAGATGAGCAGGGAAGAAGAAAATCCACTCGCTATCCCCTGCGACCATATTCCTGGTGCACGCCATGAGTTGGGGGAAGTAAGCTGGATTCTCAGGTGCTGGCTCAAAACCTGGCCATGCAAAACCAGTGGGGTCAGACCCCAAATAGGAAGTACCACAAAGGAAGCATAAAAATGGAGAAACAAAAACCCAAGAAAAATATATAATAATATATAGGTTCAGTGTCGTAACTTAGGTCCATGGCATATCTTAGCGCTAAAGCTCAACCCTACAACCAAACAAGGACAAGGGTTGAACCATCACACTAAGATAGTCCATTTACCTGGGCTACTAGCTGAATAATACAATCACAACCAAGTCTATTTCTTATATTGGCCAATCATTTGTACTACTTGCTATTTTATGGAGTCTGAGGTTATCTCAGAATAATGCATAATAAGTATCCTCAGATCACGCCAGTGCCGAAATGAGCTAATCGAACCAAATAAATAAAACAAGCACTTGCAGGATGCACCAGTCCCCCGTAGGGCTATTGCGATAAAAATATGGTATTAGCGGTTCCAGTGTTCCTATATTAAAATAGTGGCTTTGTATAATTATAATAGTCAGATACTGCACTCCATTAAGGTAGATGATATACAGTATCTGTGGTGGTCAGCCCACATCGCACTTAGAATGAATCTATGTGGGAATCTTCGTTCACGTGATCTCGGGATACCGTTCCCTCCAAATGTTACTACCACTTTTAGTTACCTAATTAGCCCTATGTTGTGCTTGAAATCTCAAGGCGTGGTCACATGAGAATTTCTGTTAAGATGTCGTATAAATTATGGGCACGCTAGATACGAATCCATGGAATTCAAATCTGGATTTACCCAAGCATGTATGCAACATTCAGACAATCAATATCCTAGCCACGCTTTGGTAGTTGACCCGCTTATTATGCCCGTACTGGGAAAACAATATATATATATATATATATATATATATATATATATATATATATATATATATATATATATATATATATATATATATATATATATATATATATAATATCATGCATTTAGGAATTTGGAGGCATTCTCGATGCACAATCCAAATATAATTACTTAACACATGACATGATGTGTCGCACCTCGGTGCACATTAAATCATAAACAATAATCAGGCAATAGTGGTATCAACACGAATACAGTATTCGAGTCCATTTATCAATATACATTGGGTCATAAGAGTCAAGGAAACATTCAATCAAAACAAGTCAGGCCGCATGGCAAGTCAGGCCGCATGATAATTCCTGGCCGCATATGAAGTCAGGCCGTATGAACCACTTGGCTGCATGCTCAGGTTTAAGGTCTACTCCTTGGGACAAGTGTTGAAGTGATATTTAAATAAATAAAGTGTCAGTGATGTGACATAAAGTGACTGATGTGACTGAGGTGACAAGCCTTAAAGTGTGTCAGGAAGAAAAGATAAAACTATAAAAATAAGTGACAACGGTTCAGAGTCATGCGTCCAAGAAAATAGGGGCCACATGCTCTCGATACAGCATGAGTGTCGGTACCGCATGGGGTTCAATGCCGCATAGAGTTCTCTAGGACTTAGCGAATTTCTCATTCGTTCAGCGAGTGAAAGCACAAGGTGTTCAAGGACACTTGTGTAAATCAACAATCATGCGTCCAACACGATGGACGCATGTTGTCAGTATGCGGCAAAAGTTTAGACTGCATAACCCTCTTAGGCTGCATTGCACTCTCATTTGCATATCTCGCTGGCAGCATGAAGACTTTGTCTTCTCCAAACAGCAAGTTCGACCATAGCGAAAGCTCCAAAAACTGAAATCTGGTTTGTCCATAAAATTCTTATTTTAAGTCCAAATCGGGTGAACCAAAATCCAAAATGCTCTAAATTGAAAGCTCTATCATGTAGCAAAAATTAGTTTTCAAAGACACAAGTTTAATAGATCAAAACTAAGAAAAACTCATGAAACCCCTAAAAATCCTAAGTTTAGGAATATAGATCCACACTAACCCATCCATTAAAACAAAAAACTCAAAGAACTAAAAGTTCTTAGACACACATAACAAACATAATGGAACAATAATATGGAGGGTTTCTCCATTTCTCATGCAAGGTGTACTTGCCTATAAAATGGGGAGAGAAAGCTAAAGAAAGAGGAAGAAATGAAGAAGTGAAGAGAGATAGAGAGAAAATATTGGGTTATATATGGTAGGGTTGAGGGTTGAACAAAATATTATCATGAGTTGAGCCAACCCACAAAATAAACCATGAACCAGGTTAAACCAAAGAATGGGTCTAGTCTCCATGCACATGCAACCATGCTAAAATAAAAATATGTTCCAAATACGTATCTAAAACGGGGAGTGACGGCATGTCGGGCGTAGCTGGTCGTTCTTGAAGCAAAAAATGCGGGCAATTTCTAACTTTATGACCTATAGCTAAACAATGAGAACATCGTCCATTTGTCTTCCAACAATCTGATCTAAAATGCCCTATCTTCCCACAATGGGTACATCCTTGTCGTTCTGTCGTATGCGGTTGAAGGTGATATTCTGGTATCGAGGTCTGGGGTACTGCTCGTCGTCCAGGTGATAGTTGTGGGCAGGAAGCAATCATATGATCGGGTGCTCCATATAGAAGATATAGGTAATTATCCCTTCGACATGTTACACTGGTATGTCCTGCCTTTCCGCAGAAGGAACATAAGATTGGAGTCTCTGGATACTGATACGAAGGATTGTAAGCTGATACTGGTGAGAAATGCTAAAATAAAGAGTCTAAATGGGGTGAACGATTCCTCTTATGACCCTCAGTTATTGATGTGGTACCCCTGACTATATACTCATGTCCTGGCGATGCTTCTGCGGGTAGATCGGAATGGACACGCTGACTTACTGAACGACTGGTACTATCCTTCTTCAATCTGTACTCCATCTGGGCGCAAGTGATTGGTTTAGAATTTCCCTGACAAACTATGCATGTTGAGTTCTAGCAATATCTGAAGACTCTGTTGGATGGTGCAATTTTGCTTTAGCTGGGACTCCTGGTAAAGCTGGAACACTTGTTGCTGGAGCTGGAGCTGAAGTTGTTGTTGTTATTGTTGCTGCTGTGTCACCATCATGATCCTGATTACCTCTAGCATAGCTTGCGAGCTTAACTTCTCCGGTTGTGCTAAGGAAACTAGTAGAACTTGTTGGCCTAGCATGATCGGCGGAGCTGTCTGATGATGAAAGGTTGCTGGCTCTTGATTATGACTTGGCAACAAAATCAGGTCCTGGCCTACTACTGGAACTGCTAGAACTACTGGAGTGATGGAACCCACAAAAGGTGGAGCCGGTGGAGTATCCCTAAAGGACAAGGATACATGGATATCAACAAGGGATGATAATGGAACAATCATGTTAAGCAAGTTTACAGTTCAAGGAGAGCGAGAGGTACATATGACAAGTGGAGTTCAATCGGAAACAAGTAAAGGATTGAGATTCTAATAAGATGAGTCCTATCACAAGTCTGAAAAATAGACCTGCATGGGCCACCACTAAAACCTTGTCACGCCCCACTCCAAGAATACTGGGTAAATACGAGGACTGACATAGCCAACCGCACATTGCAGAATACCGAAGTAAGCCATAATGTGTTAAGGTTGTCAAGAAGACATATGGGTGAAATCTAGTATGCTATAACTTCAGTCCTTTGGTCGACAAATCCTAGTATCTCAATCCAGCAACACAAGTACAAGAGTATATCATATATGAAAGTAAAAGGTTGTCCCAAATTACATACCATATATGATCATGAAACTAGTAAATACAAAATGTTGTACTAGCAGAGTATAATTATACATGATCAAATATACCAGCCATGGTCTAATATATATATCATGTTGACAGAAGTCAGAGAAGTAATCTCAAAATAAGGGGCTAACACTGCCTCTTGCTAGAACACCATAAAACAAAATAACACTACTAGGGGTGAAGGAAAGAAACCCACTCGCGAGCTTCAGTCGCAGTCCTACGAGTGCGAGCCATCTTGTTGGAAGTATGGTGGATCCTGGTCTCTTCGGGGTAGTCTGGCCATACAAAACCAGTAGGGTCAGAACCCCAAGCAATAAGTACCATAAAGGAGCTCAAGGTGATAGACCAAACACATCACAACATACAGCAGAAAAAGACATATAAGAATAAATAAAGGTCGAGACTTGTACGGTACCAATGTACTCGTTTCAAAAATATAATTGGAAGAAATGATAACAAAATGCTAAAAAAAGAAAGTAAGATAACGAGTGGCAAGAGGGCATAGGAACTAATCTGGATCGGGACCACAACCCTTAAACCCAACAAGGACCGGGGATGCAGACCTTCACCTGAGCAGAACTAAGCACCCTAACCACACGCCAAAAGAATAAATTAAAAGAATGAGCTAAACGAATAGACAAACATTCATTCCACATCCAAACATGCCTACGGCTTGCTATAATTAACTAACTAGGGTTATCACAAACCTAGTTACTAACAAATGCATGCTTTGAAGAATATCGCTACCACCGACACTGCAGTTAACCCGGATGACTAAGGGTACGCTTGTCTAGTACTTATAATGCACTTCACAAACAATAATGGATAAAGAACTAAAGTAGATAACTGATAGCATAACAACATAACGTAAGCATAAACTAGCTTTTGAAGATATAAATGAATTTTTGTAAATGAGATTTGGTTTTATAAACAAATATGGGTTTTGTAAATGAAACTGATTTTGTAAACATAAAGAGATTTTTTTGTAAATGAAACTGGTTTTGTAAACATAAAGAGATTTTGTAAATGAAACTGATTTTGTAAACATAAAGAGTTTTTATGTAAATGAAACTGATTTTGTAAACATAAACTTATCTGTAAATGGTCTTGTAACATAACTGAAACTGGAACATAACTGGAACATATTCTGGAATCCATATATTGAAATACATAATGTTATGAATCATGGCTCAATAACAATAACAACTTGTAGTGCCGCAGCACGCGTAAACTTGGCCAGTCACAGAGCCCTTGCCTAGCAGGGTTATTCCATGCTGCATGGGGCCCTTAGAGATCGAGGTAGCCGGTAGCGCAATATTCTTCCCTCCCAATGAACTAAGTGAATCTTATCTTGTTTAATCATTACTAAATTATTTCAAGTTCTCGAGTTGTGGCCACTTGAGAACTTTCTTAGAATGACGAATCACGGGTACGAGCTTTTCATGAGTTATCATATCCGCGATACGCGATACATGGGGCAACACTCACACTCGATTGCCCGATGCCAAAATGCAATGAATTATCATACACACATATTTCCATGGTGTCATTAGGATCAAAATCACATGTTAATATAGGGAAGCACAACATCCAACTATGCTACAATACTCAACTGGGCTAAAACAGTTTAAGCATTAGAAAAATAATACAATATAGTAAATTGAGGATAACTCTCACATATGAAATCCAAATGAGGTAATTCAAAAATATTTGGAAAGAGATAACTGAGATCTACAACTTTTATGTTTTGAGTTTTTCGAAATTCAAGCCAGAAAATAGCTTAAGTAGGCAAAAATAGACATTCGGGTCAACATGCGCACAACGCACTGCGCACGACATGAATTCTGTGCGCGTGCACTATTGCGTCAAGAAAATCCATGCGCGGCGCACTGCACGGCGGAGATTGATGCGCGCGGCCACTGATGTGTGTGACGAGGGTGTGATGCAACGTACTACTTCGGCATGAAACTTCATGCGCAGTACACTACTGCGACATGAAACTCTATGTGCGGCCCATTGCTGCGGAATGAAAATCCATGTGTGTCGCACTGCTGCACGGCACTGTTCATCGTCCCTGTCAGACAGGTCCGAGAACAGGGGTCTAGAACTGTTTTTGGCCATAAAAACTTTAATTTAACTCCAAATTAAGCGATTCAAAAGTCAAAATGCTCGAAATAGAATGGTCCATCAAATAGAACAACTAGTTTTAGAAAACAAGAAGTTTTAATAAATCAAACCAAGGAAAAAATCATGGAACCTATAAAAATCGTAAACTTAAAACTCAGATCTACTAAAATCTATCCACCAAAAGCAAAAACTCCAAGAACTAAAAATGGTGAGGAACACAAGGGAACATTTTCCATCAAATACATTTTTAAAACAACACATATTAAAAATTCAAAAATTTGGCTTCACCATTGAGCAAGATGTACTTGCCTTGGGTAGCTCATAGCCTCTTCTCTCACGGTCCAAGTCACAACAACTTCTTCTTAGGTCTAGGGTTTGTCTAGAGGGAGCTTGAGGGAGAGGAGGAAGAAGAAAGCAAGAAGAGTAAAATAAGAAAATGAGTGAGGAGAGAGAAAATACTCATATATACTAAGAGGAGAGGAAAATGGTTTATCATGTGTTAATTGAACTGAACCAGGTATCTATTCTACATGCAGATCCTAAACCGGGTCTATGGTAATGCCAATGAATATTCTACTGGTCTCGGGTAGTCTCTCTCAACAACAAGAAAATACAATAAATAAAAAGACAGGAACCAACACTGAGAAATACAGCAGGGATACATTATAAGAAAAATTAAATTCTAGAAATACAAGAAATACCAAATCTGAAATCGGGTGTGACACCTTCGACTCTCAGATGTTCAGAACTTCTGAACCATAACCCCTTTCCTGGGCTTCCTTTAATATACCTAAGAATTTTGCGAATTGCCTCCATATGTTGCTCTCTGGGATCATGCATATATCTACTCACTACACTCATAACATTATCTCACATAGGCTAAATGTCATAACCCTGTACTCGACCTCAGTTGTAGACCTAGTCACTACATCTTGCTTCTTGTCGCTACGCCAAGATACAAGATTGCCTCCAATAAATATACAGTAACCTGTAGTGGACCTGCGATCTTCCATATAATTCGTCCAATCGGTATCACAATAGCCTTTAACTCTCAGATGTTCAGAACTTCTGAACCATAACCTCTTTCCTAGGCTTCCTTTAATATACCTGAGAATTCTGCGAATTGCCTCCATATGTTGCTCTCTGGGATCATGCATATATCTACTCACCACACTTACAGCCTGAGTAATATCAGGTCTCGTATGTCATAGATATATAAGTCGACCAACTAACCTTTGATATTGCTCCTTACTCACCGAATCACCACCCTCGACACACAACTTGTGATTCTGCTCAATAGGAGTAGAAGTAACCCTGCAACCCAGCATCTATGTCTCTGAAAGAAGGTCCAGAGCATACTTTCGCTGAGAAAGCACTATACCCTTTTGTGACCTTGTATATATATTGTCACGCCCAGTACAAGAATACGGAGACGGACATGGCCAGCTCCCCCGTACAAGATATAGAACGTCGTACGGCGGCCACGGCTGTAACTAGACAAGAGGGTGCGTACTACAAGTAAGTCACTTAGGGTCACATAGCATATCTATTGTCTCAATCAGTCAAGCAAGAACAGTAAACATAGAACATATATGACAAGAAAGTAAGGCATCCCAAACGCCCTGCCACGATATTCTGGAAACCAGCTGTAAAAAATAAGAAAGATGGTAGAGTATTAAAAGTACATGACCATGATTAGCTGTAGTCTGATTAATTATAATCATGTAGAGAAAACTAAATGTCTAGATCTTACGGCTAACAAGTGCCGGTGGCTAAACGCCCAAAATAAGTAAAGTGTGCAATAAAGAGCAGGGAAGAAGAAACCCACTCGCTCCCTTCAACGACCATCTGCCTGGTATGCGCCATTGTTCAGGAAAAGTACGCTTGATCCTCGGGTGCTGGCTCTAAAACTTGCCATGCAAAACCAGTGGGGTTAGACCCCAAATAACAAGTACCACAATGAAAGCACGAATGAAGAAAGAAAACTAGGTTATAAAATATATATATATATATATATATATATATATATATATATATATATATATATATATATATAGTTCTGTCTCATAGTTTTGGTTCATAGCCTATCATGACACAATAATCTAATCCCTACAACCAAACAAGGACAATGGTTAGACCATCGCACCTTGATAGTCCATGTCCCTAGACTATTTGACAATAGGTACAATACACAAACAAGCTCAGTTATATAATCGTCCAATCATTTATATGGCTTACTAGATGGAGTCCGGGTTATCCCAGGGATATTATGCATATATGAATCGTCAGATCGAACCAGGTACTAGCAGGGTTAGCCGAGCCATAAATTGCCGCATAGCACATAGTATTGCGCACCGATCCCTCGTAAGGCCACCGTGCTAAGATCGCATAGGACACATATTATAGTATAATAGTCGGATATTTCCTTCAACTAATGATGATTTAAACAATATCCATGGGGACTAGCCTGCACACCCCAATTCAGATGTCTGGAGGTGGCTAGTTGGGCACGATATCAGGATTCCATTCCCTCCTAATGCTCTACAAGTTTAGTTGCCTAGTTAACCGTATTGTTAATTGGAATCACATGCCGTGGTCACATGGTATTCCCCTTATATGATGTACCATAGTACGACCATGCTAGATACGAATCCACTTGTCACTTTGCAGTTCAACTTAGATTCACCCCAGCGTGATACAACAATAAATAGATCCTAACTACGCTTGGTCAATGACTAACCCTTATGTTCATGCTAGAGATTAATTCATATCATATGTCACGTAGCGCATAGGTACACTGTAGTGTAAATATGTAATATAATCACGTAGGAACACTTAGCACGTAGGAACGCATAGCACGTAGTAAGTGTACAACACAGATACAAGTGGTCGGGTCATGGCGCATAGATGGGTCTAATACTCTTGTGGTCATCAAAGTCACACATACATCTCATAAAGTCCAAAGGAACATTCAAACAAAACTAGTCCAATAAAGTGTGTGCAAGGGGCCGCATGCGAGCAAAATGATCAAAGCCACATGGGGATCAACTGCCGCATAGAATCAGTTGCCGCATAGGAAGTCGGGCCGCATAGCTGCATGAGTCGCATGGTCGCTGACTACAGAGGTTGCATGACCTATGAGTTCAGACCACATGGCCGCATGAACTCAGACCACATGTCCGCATGAGTTCAGGCCGCATAGCCGTATGGTCACATGAGCTCAAGGTTGCATATACTCACTTGCCGCATATGGGTCAAGGCCGCATGGATCTCTCAGCCGCATGCGACTTCGTCTTCTCCATACAGCAGTTCAGCCATGACGAGAACTCCAAAAACCAAAAATTTGTTTCCTTCATAAAACTTTATTTTAACTCCGAATTGAGTGAACCAAAAGACAAAATGCTCAAAATAAAGTGCTCCATCCATCCCAAAAACTATTTTTCGAAAATACTATGTTTTAGTAGATCAAAACCACCAAAAATCTCAAGGAACCCATAAAAAAAATCTAAACTTAGAATGTAGATCTACTCAAATCCATCTATTAAAATCGAAAACCCCAAGTACTAAAAGTTTTTAGAATCATCATGAGCACATAATAGACTAATAAAATGCAAAAAAAAGCAAGAATCTAAAATCAAGAGGTTTTTCCATGTAGTGCAAGGTGTACTTGCCTAAACGAAGGAAGAAGAGGAAATGGAGAGAATGAGGGAAGAGCGAGAAAGATATTGGGTTTTATAGTTAGGGTTTGAGGTTTAGACCATGGGTTCAACTGATGAATGAACTTACGCACCAATTTAAATCATGGCTCTAATTAAACCAAAGAATGGGTCTAGTCTCCATGCATGCAACCTAATTAATCATGTAAGCTAGAAATACTGTAAGCAGGAAATAAATACAAGCAAGAAATAAATATATCCCAAAATATACATTTCGGGAACGGGGAGTGACATCTCTACCCACCTCAGAAAAATTTTGTCCTCGGAATTCAAACTCAAGGCTAGCTAGAGAAATCAGAACAAGCACTTTGCTAACTACAAGCATATCTACACATGCAATCAAATCCAAGCATATAATAAAGAAAAATCGTGTCACATAGCATGGATAAACGAATCACGAGATTCGAGATACGAAGGCATAAGAATGAATATACCTTCTGTGTCGAACATGTACATATATCGATACCGAATATCGTCCTCGTGCTCCCACGTTGACTCTCCCAAAGGGTGATAACCCCAAGCAACCCGGACAAGATGAATAGTCCAATTCTTGAGCACCTTCTCCCTTCGGTCCAAAATGGATACTGGTTGCTCCTCGTAAGATAAGTCGGTACCAACGACTAGCTCAGAATGGTCGAGGATATGACTCAGATCCAAGACATACCTACGTAATTGAGACACATGAAATATATCATGCATCTCACGTAGCGAAGGCTGAAGGGCAAGACGATAAGCAACATCGCCCACCCGCTCGAGAATATCTAATGGACCGACGTATCGCGGACTAAGCTTCCCACGAACCCCGAATCTAATGACTCCAAGGGTTGGAAAAATCTACAAGAACACATGGTCGCTGACACAAAACTCTAAAGGCCTACGATGCTGATATGCCCAATGCTGATGCCTATCGTGCGCAACCCGAAGTCGCTCTCTAATTTTCTTGACAACTTTTACTGTCTGTGTGATCATCTCTGGGCCTAACATCTTCCTCTTACCTATATTATCCCATGCCAATGGTGGTCTACACTTTCTCCCATATAATGCTTCGAAGGGTGCCATATGAATACTTTCTTGATAACTGTTATTGTATAAGAACTCAACGAGATAAATGTGATCTTTCCAAGACCCTCCAAAATCTAATGTATAAGCTTGCAGCATATCTTTCAGGGTCTGGATGGTTCTCTCTGATTGCCCATGTGTTTGTGGATGGTAAGCAGTACTGGATCTCAACTTGGTGACCAAACTTTGGTGCAAACTCTTCCAAAAATATGAAGTGAACCGAGTGTCTCAATCAGATACAATACTCACTGGGATATCGTGCTGTCTTACTATCTATCGCATGTACATCTCTGCTAACTACTCTGTGGATTTCCCTACTCGAAAAGGAAAAAAGTGAGCTATTTTTTTGAGAGGATCTACTATTATCCAAACTGTATCATGACCAGTCGGGGACCTAGGTAAACCGGTCACAAAGTCCATCGTGATATATTTCTACTTCCACTCTGGAATAAGAAGCGGATGTAATAATCCTGCCGGTCTTTGTTGGTCGACCTTCACTTGCTGACATACCAAACACCGAGAAACGAACCGTGTTATCTCCCTTTTTATCCCGTTTTATCAGAAATATTGCTTGATGTCTTGATACATCTTGGTACCTCCTGGATGAGTTGAATACTGAGAACTGTGCGCCTCGGTCATTACTTCTTGCCGGATATCTCCACTTGGTACACAAAGATGGTTTCCAAACCTAAGAGTTCCATCTTCATGAATCGTCAACTCTTTCCTGAGACCAGACTCACATTCCGTCTGAAGCTTCTGAACTCTCGGATCCTCTGCCTGAGCTGCCTTAATCCTCTCTATAATGGTAGATTATACCTGTAAACTAGCCAATACTCGTACGTCTTGCAAAAGTACTATCTCGATCCCCATTTCTCGAAGATCTTCTAAGATGTCCCGCTATGATATCAACATAAATGTACTACCTCTCATGCTAAGAGCATCTGCTATCATATTTGCCTTGCCTGGATAGTACTGAAGTACTACATCATAGTCCTTTATTAATTCTAGCTACCTCCTCTACCTCATGTTCAAGTCCTTCTGGGTGAATACATACTTTAAGCTCTTGTAATCCGTAAATATCTTCACCCGATCACCATACAAGTAGTGCCTCCGTAGCTTAAGTGTAAATACTACCGCCGCCAACTACAAATTGTAAGTTGGATAATTTTTTTCGTGATCTCAAAGCTGCCGTGATGCATAAGCTATCACCCTTCCATGTTGCATCAATACACACCCAAGTCATTTGTCTGACGCGTCATAATACACTGTAAAACCTGTAATGACCCATTCCGCTCAAGCGGAATGCCGATTCAAATGACAAAAGTGCAACGTTTCGACCCGCTTTGCTCAGCGAGAATACTCGTTGAGGCAAAAGAATTTCCAAACTTGGCCCTTCAGGAGTTCCGGCTTAGGCTTTTAGAGGCTCGTTCGGAGTATCGCTCGACCGAGGAGAATCATCGCTAAGGTGGGTGGCTACGATGAAGTTGTCTTTGCTTAGCCAGCACACTTAAAATATGGACGATATATGCTAGTCGCTAGGTGAATCACCCCTCTGCATGCTAATAAGAATACAACGCACCTAGCTAAGGGAATAATCCCAACTTGTATTGCTAGTGCTAGAACATGAAAATGAAATATTGCTTACAATCAGACCCTCACATGCTCCCTTTTCCTTATGCAAGTAGACCCCACTATGCCTCGAGTAGAACGATATATGTATATTCTGTAGTGCACTGTACACTTGCTATACTGCACGACCCCAGATTATGTCGCTCGGTAAGTCCCGTACGGTTTCACTCCTCGGTTCAACCATAGACCCGGGCCAACGTGAATGCTTATGTTTCAATATAAAAATGTAATGCTTGTCTGCTTCTATGTTAACTTGTATTTGTTGCCTCATTTCAATGGTTGTCGCATAAACTATAGCTCGATCGTATAACACTATGCATGTCATGCATTCATCTAGTACCCCTCGGAAGACTATCTAATAGTCGTTTCGTACAAGTACAAACCTAAAAGTATCCGGGACCGTTAGGTCGCCAAGGCAGTCCTCGAACCAGAGGAATGCATCAAGGCAAGTTGTTCACTGAACAAGAATCATGTCAAGAAAATCAAGTAACAAAGCTCGTAGAGCAACACTCGTTCAGAGTAAGAATCAAGATTCAAGTATCTAATATCTCGTGTACTCGTGTATCTCGTGAATTTGGAAGACCAATAATTGCATGTCGCGGACAACTTGGAAACAAGGTACAGTTCTACGGATGGTCACCGGGACACTGGGGCCGATCTGGTCCGGATTCAACTTCATGTTTAGTCTTTATGTGCTTGGATGGGATGGTTTGTAGCGCCCCACGTACTTTTTGTTGCACTCCATCCTCGTCATTGACTAGGCCCTTTATGGCTATGCCAGCGACTCATGTTCTTATAGATAAGTCATCCTCGCTTAGCGGCTATCCGCGTACGAGTCATTGCATCGCATCGAGAACATCTGAAACACCTGAATGATCATAACACAATTGTATATATGGAGCACTAGAACATCCTCTACAATACTTCTGGATAACCTGTATACTCATGCACCCAAAATACAATCTCGCTCACAACACTTGTGTTTGCATATACTTTTGCCACTTGATTCATTATATGCTGCTTGTGCTTGTTTTAACTTGGTTTGCCTTGGACAGGGAAGAAGAAATGGTAAGTTGGTAAGTCTCACCGTGTTACCTCTTATATCGCAGGACGCACTGCCACACGAGTTAGGCTATTCATCTTTGCCATGAAACTGATCCTAGGCAAGACTAGAAAGATAACTTAATAGATGGTGCACGAAACCTATTGAACGTGTTTGGATTTGTCGAGCGGACGAGTAGCCTCCCCACCAGTGCATTCATGTACTGATAACCTACAAGATTGCTTGCAGGGTGCGGGAGAACCTCGTTCGGTACAGATGCCTCCTTCGTGCGTGCAAAGGCGTTGAGTTCACTCTGGAGCCTTGGAGCATTGCGTCCGAAACTGAAGCACATATACAAGACATAATGTTGGAGCATCGCCTATGTATCATTCCACAAATGTAGCCACTTGACACACTTTTACTGTTTCAGAGAGAGAAGCTTGAGCGACTTATAATCTTGGTCTGCCGTTGCCTGTAACACTTGTTCAATATCAATAAAGAGTTTTCTTTACTTCTATATTTGTGTTATTCAATGCTTTCGCTATTGACGACTCTGTGAACTTGTTACCAATCGCCTATGCGTTTAGCATTCCGCTGCACTCGGACAATCTATGTGACTCTGTGGCTTAGACCTCTTACCGCTAACATGGACCACGACCTTGCATGGGCGCGACTCACGCTCGTGCAACATCACGCCCAGATGGGCCAAGCGATCATCCCGTGGGAGCGCTGGCACAGTGATTCTCGCCTAGCGGGGACGGCCGATTAGCCTGCGGATATCGGGGCGTGACATAATGGTATCAGAGCATGGCTTTACGCCTTTGGACTTCGTTTTGATTTTCTCAGTTTCGAAAGCTCGTTCGTGGGTTATGTGCACACTCTATCAATGTCCCATCAGAATATTCCAAATAATAAGTCTAAATACTTTCAAAAGTGCATGTGAATGATATGATTGGTTGTATGAAATTGTGATACGATAAGCCTTTATGCCGACCTGTACTAGACCCTTTGGGAGTAGACCCGTGCTAGAATTTATAAGCTTATGCAAACCTGAATACATATACTCGATTACCCAACTTGTTAGTGTGCGAAATAGAATATCGCTTGAACGATTAGCTATGCACACAGCCTTTTGGCTAAGTTGTGCTAAATATCGCGCGTCAAGACCCTTTGGTGCTAGCTAGTTGCAATGAGAATAGGATATCATTCAGATAAAAGACAAGTCAAACTTAGAATGCCAACCGATAGAAACATTTTCAGACTTATCTCTTATGCGAACATAAAAAATTGTGCTTAGATTTTGGAAAATAGCTCGAACGGTATTTCGTGTCGGAAGATACATATCAAATATGGTTTACTTGGACGACTATCAACAGAATTTATACGAGACTAAAGATTATCAGGCGATACCTAAGCATCGTACAGGAATTATAAGGAAAACTTGGTAAATATGCTAGCGATTGATGTAAACACGATTGAGGATTTAATTGGATGACTCAATTCCGAGTGGTGTATGGATCATCTAGATATGTCCAAACGGATTCATAGGTCTCGTGCGATAGTCGGATTGAACGATTGGAGAAATATCTTGAATAAGTGATAAGGCTTATATAGAATAGGGATTCACGAAATTTGAAATCGATATCTTGGTTAAGGAAACTTGTTAGAAACTTGGGGTATCGTGCGAGCGATTTCGGATTGAATCAAACGGATTAAACTTGAATACAATATCGTTCGAATAGAAGTTAGGCCAAAATGAATATTGTGGTTCGATAAAAGAGATAAGCGATAACGGATTTGGCTTAGAGTTTGGAAGAACGATCTTGAAATCTAGTTCAAAAAGATAACATTCAAAATCAGTCCCAAAGAGAACGATTATCCTGCGGGAGCGCCGACGTGGTGATTTCACGTACGGCGGGGATGATCGAACTCACGGAAACATGTTCGATGATTATTCCGAACGAACTCGATGAATAGAATATATCAAAATGGATAAACTTGGGCTTGAATAATTGAAACTTAGTTTATTGAGGAATGCTAGAAGTAGACTATGGATTTACCGAATAGTAACATTGAAGTTGGATGATTTTGCTAGACGAATTATAATCACTGCATGAATGAACTTGACTCGATGGATATATAACTTAGACGGAGCAAAGTGAAATGATAAGGTGTCTTGATCATTTTGAAGATAACCATAACGTTCAAACGTTCTTGTCTTGTGCGAGCGTAACTCTATGCTGTACATGCGTCACGCCCGGATTAGGACGATTATCCAGCGGGAGCGTTAGCGTGGTGATCTCACATCCAACGAGGGTGATTGAACTTGTGGAAGACCGGAGCGTGACAACTAATGGATCTTTTGACTTTTGGTTTGACACGATAAGACGAAATTGGAAATGCATGTGAATCAGGAATATTTCAGGGATAAGTTAGCCTAGAACCTGGAATAAATCACGCTTGATGGTTTCGTGAACGGATACATGAATCAGGTTGGACGACTTGAAGTTATAAATAAAGGTTTAGAATCGAATCTTGGCTTGGTGGTCTAAACTTGGAATGTGTATGGATTCTATCAAAATATATTTGGGGAGATAGACTATGCAAATCACTATGCTTGTCCCGCAACTTGGATATATCATGGATTTTACTGAACGAACTCAAACCTCATACAAACGAACGTATTATTGAGAGTAGGATGATCCGTCCTCGATGTTTAGAAATCTGAGTGAAACGAGCTTGGGTAGAATACCCCGTGCAAATGAATAATGGTTTGACCCTAGGAATTGGGGCGAGCATCGTACGACAAAATTGTACGATAAACCGTGTGCTTGAACTTGTACCTATGACCTTGTGAGCTGACCTAGCAATTAGGCAGACAACCCTGTGCCAAGTGAAAGAACCTGTGTGACCGACTTTATCATATTGCTTGAACAAGCTATAGAACTAGGGCAGAAAGACTTAGAGTTAGACTAGGAACGTTGAACGTGTGCTACGTTTGACCCGATCGAATGAACGCTAGTCGGTATCGGATAGATCGTGCTTATCGGTAGTACAAATAATTGGTTGGAATAGAAATGACTTGGATTTGATTGACCCTGTCAGAGTATCCTTGTGATTCATAAAATAAGAACTCTTGAGATTGCAAGTAGCTTGTCCGATTTCACTATCTCTAAGTTTGGTTGAATGCATATATTTGAGGGATGCCTTGAACATGTGCACGATCCAAGACTAAAGGATATGTAAAACTCGAGTGCACAGACTTCGCTATCGCTAAGTTGGTTGACATGCATATGTTTGAAGGACGCTTTGAATATGTGCACGATCCAGACTCACGGTATGCTGATCTCTAATGCTAGTACAAGTGAATATTCGCATGGATAAGCATAACGACTTGTATAAGTTTGTCTCAGCCTTAGATCATCATCATTCAGATGGATTATAATGTACCCCGCGTTAAGCAAAACACGTTCTGTGCTAAGGCGCAATGATACTAACTCAACATACACGCGACACGACGTAAGGATCGAGTAGAAGATTATGTTCAAATCAGATTTAGTGGTACCGATTGCTACGCTTGGGATAGATTCGATAGTGCGATAGAACGACCTGCACTTAGGAAGTCTCGAGGACGAGACTTTTTTTGAGTGGTGTATAATGTAATGACCCTTTCCGCTCAAGCGGAATGCCGATTCAAACTGCAAAATTGCAACATCCCGACCCGCTTTGCTCAACGAGATTACTCATTGAGGCAAAAGGATTTCCAAACTTGGCCCTTCAGGAGTTCCGACTTAGGTTTCAAAGGCTCACTCGGAGTATCGTTCGACTGAGGCAAATCATCGCTAAGGTGGGTGGCTACGATAAACTTGTCTTTACTTAGCCAGCATACTTAAAATATGGATGATACATGCTAGTCGCTAGGTGAATCACCCCTTGCATGCTAATAAGAATACAACGCACCTAGCTAAGGGAATAATCCCAACTTGTATTGCTTGTGCTAGAATATAGAAATGAAACATTGCTTATAAATAGACCCTCGCATGCTCCCTTTGCCTTGTGCAAGTAGACCCCGCTATGCCTCGAGTAGAATGATATATGTATACTCTATAGTGTACTGTTCACTTGCTACACTGCATGACCCCAGATTATGTCGTTCGGTAAGTCCCGTACATTTTTACTCTTCGGTTCACCCTTAGACCCGGGCCAACGTGAATGCTTAAGTTTCAATATAAAAATGCAAAGCTTGTCTGCTTATATGTTAACTTGTATTTGTTGCCTCATTTTAATGGTTGTCGCATAAACTATGCCTCGACCGTGTAATACTATGCATGTCATGCATTTATATAGTACTCCTCAGAAGACTATTTAATAGTCGTTCCGTACAAGTATAAACCTAAAAGTATCCGGGACCGTTAGGTCGCCAAGGCAGTCCTCGAACCAGAGGAATGCATCAAGGCAAGTTGTTTACTGAACGAGAATCATGTCAAGCAAATCAAGTAACACGGCTTGTAGAGCAACACTCGTTCAGAGCAAGAATCAAGATTCAAGTATCTCATGTACTCGTAGATCTCGTGCATCTCGTGAATTTGGAAGACCAATAATTGCATGTCGCAGACAACTTGGAAACAAGGTACAGTTCTACGGACGGTCATCGGGGCACTGGGGCCGATCTGGTCCGAATGAAACTTCATGTGTAGTCTTCATGTGCTTAGACGGGATGGTTTGTAGCACCCTACGTACTTTTTGTTGCATTCAATCCTCGTCATTGACTAGGTCCTTTATGGCTATGCCAGCGACTCATGTTCATATAGATAAGTCATTCTCGCTTAGCGGCTATCCGCGTGCGAGTCATTGCATCGAATCGAGAACATCTGTCATGTTCATATAGATAAGTCATCCTCGCTTAGCGGCTATCCGCGTGCGAGTCATTGCATCGAATCGAGAACATCTGAAACACCTGAACGATCATAACATAATTGTATATATAGAGCACTAGAACATCCTCTGCAACACTTTTGGATAACCTGTATACTCGTGCACCCAAAACACAATCTCGCTCACAACACTTGTGTTTGCATATACTTTTGCCCATGGATTCATTATATGCTGCTTGTGCTTATTTTAACATGGTTTGCCTTGTGTCACGACCCGCACCCGGTGTAGGGATGCAAGTCGGAAACAACGCCCAGCCTACGCCGCAGCATCGGCGGTAGAACGCTGTCTTGGTCAACTATACTATGTAATTATCTCACAAAATGCATAATCCTCCAATAATATCTCAACTCCAAGAAGAGAGTAATCAACTTAATTCAACACAATACTCAATCACATTTTTATGGCACGAGAAGATATCACAGAAGTCTAACATAACTAAACAGTTAAAAATATAACAACAACAAATAGAAATAATATCCAAACACAATAATATGCCGGAAACAAATCCGGTACCAAAAAGCTAAAGAGAACTAACTATGCTAACTAGTGAACCCGACTAAATTTCCCGGCAGTCACTCCAGAACTAGTGGGTCCAAGTCTGCACCATCTATAGGCTGAGGTCCGTAGTATGTCGGACACCAATCTTCCGGATCCTCTGAAAAATGTTTTCCAGTCAGGAATGGAGCGAAGTACAACCCAATAGCAGTTCCAATTAATTGACAAAAACTATAAAGCAGTAGAATAGAAGATGCTATCTACGATGAGGATATAACTGATAATCAAGAACAATGAGAAAATAGGCAATACTAACAACAGAATATAATCAATGCGTACAAGAATAAAGGAATGAACTATAATGTCAGAATAGAACAAGGTAATCAATGAACTGAATAATGGAATCTACAATAACTATGTGATTTGAGATACTAACTAAATATGTGATCGGCCTGGGAGATTCAATGATTACACTAAGGAGCTAACTCAACCATACGTGAATTACATGGTTAGTTAGTAGCCAATGATTACACTACTAGCCGATAGTTTCTTGATCACATATTTAATTAGTATTTCCCCCGCCCCGACTGATATGATGGATCGAATCATGACACGTCACTAGCCAATGTATCCAATGTTTAATATACAATATTCAATGTTATCCAATACCAACAAGGACAGTATCCGATACCATCTCCATAATCAAGGTAACATCCCATGACTGACGATCCAATAACAATACCAATCCGTGTACCATCGTGTCAAGAATCATAAGTAGCATTTCTAAATACTTGAATTATAGTGGTAATCAAATAATGGAAACTATCAGAGAATGTACTCGCCTGTGGTCCAGAGCAAATGATGAGAAATAATGTCCGAACTGGTGTCACAGACCTATATATGAAATATTGCATTAATACAAGTTTTTGTGAAGAGAAATAAATTAACTAGTCAATTTCTAGGTCATAAAGTCATTTCTAAGTCAAAAGTCAAACTAGGTCAACTCTAAGTCAACTATAGTCAAATTATGGTCAACTACCTATTTCTAGGTTGCATGAGTCTAACTCAAAGATATTGGACTCATACACTATGAATCTAGGCCAAACAAGCTACATCTTAGGATACTAAGATACCGTATCTTAGGATACGCAAACAAGGGATAAATATAACACATATGTACATATTAAACAATAGTATATATATATAAAATTCTAATTACAAATGCTAAATGGATACCTTGGTTTCGAACCAACTTGGTATCGCAATACTAAACCTCTATCTTGATATCCAAATCCAATACCTTGATTATCCTCCAATACCTTGATACTTACCTTGGCATCTCAAGGTAAATTCAAAACCTTATTTATACTAACTACCCATTAATAATTACATATATCAATCCAATATAACTCTAGTATGTACTAATAGAATAATACTAACTACCAACTACATACTAACTATTAATACATATATACGTACATACATACCTACAAATATATAATATATAAAAGATACTCATAACAATTGATAACTAAAATATACTAACTATTCTAATAAATTTATATGCTACAAATAAATATATACATATATAGTATACTATAATACAAATAGCAATTATGAACATATTTATATATATATTAATTACCATATATATATACATATATATCTATATATATATTAATATCTAATATATTAAAAACTGCCAAACTGTCGCTAAATACCCTGTCCACTGTCACAGAAAGCTGCTGTGTATATAGATACACTGCAGTTTTTGTGACAGTTTCCTGCACTGTCACTAAAAACTGTCGCTGAAGCTTCTGATACTCTGCTGATACACTGTTGTTTCAGCGACAGTTTTCTGCAACTGTCGCTGACTGCTGTCGCTGAAAAGCTGCTATTATTTGCATTTGTTGCTGCTGTTGCGACACTTCTGGCTCGCTGCTGTCGCTGAAAATATATGTATATATATATATAAAATATATATAAATACATATATATAACCCACCATATATATTTATATAATATATATATAAATACATATATATAACCCACAATATATATTTATACAATATATATATAAAACTATATATAACTATACATACACTTATACATAGTAAATTGTATAAAATACCACATAGTAACATACACACACACATATAGTAATATGTATATATAACTATACATATATGTATACATATATATATATAATCATACAATAATATAAATACATAACAATATATAATATAACTATATATATAACCACATATAAATATATCTACTATATTATATATACATATGCTACCACTTATAAATATATATCTACATGCATATATATATATATATATATATATATATATATATATAAAAATAAATAATCATATAATAACTATAAATAATCTAATTACTTAATTAAACATACACATATATATTATATAAAACATATACATATATTTACATCCCTAACATATATTATAACATATATATTAATGCATGTAGAAGAAAGCTACATAATATATATTTTATTAATACATATATAATACATAGATCTATGATACAATAAACACTATAATAAATATAAATAATACATATATAATATATATAGATACATACACAATTATAATTCAAGAATTAAAGAACAATTAATTAGATCTACACATAAACACACAACAATTGGAGAGTATCACACCGTATCCCACTAGATCTAGGATACGCATGCGATACGAGTCCACCACACATCCAATTGCACCCCGAAGGACATAAACAAATCACATATAATATTTATGAACAAAACAAAGTGTCAAATGTAGATCTATGTGTCCGTGTCAAAATACGACATGTACGAAGTCCCGTGTCGGAGGAAAAACCCTAAAAATAACACGTATCACCAAATTATTGGGATACGACCTACACGTACCCAATTGTGGACACGACACTAGCCCCAAACACATAAACATATGCCAAATTGATCTATAGGATCAATTGACACACACAATAAAAGTTATTTTCGGAATTCCCCCAAAATTGACACAAAAAGCACCATAACTTTCTCCATAGGTCTCCTATGAACACAAAACCAAATCCTATGGGTAGTACATACATATGGGTTGATTTTCCATGATTAAATCTCAGATTTAGAAGCTACTTTAAGGGCAAAAACTGAATTATACCTATTGGGAGATGGATTCCCAATGAAACCTCCAAAATTGGTGAAATTAGCTTCCAACTTGTAGATCCTTGCTCCTCTTTGTAGATCCTTGCTTCCTCCTTCTAGATCCTTGCTCTTCTAGTCTCCAATGGTGATTTGAGAAGTAATTGGGTGGAAATTTGGTAGGGATTTGATAAAATTTGGTTGAGGAAAATTCTAGATCTAGATTTGGAATGAAAAAATGAAGAGAGAGAAAGTTTTTATCCCCTTTATATAGGCCTCACTTGCCCCCTCCCTCAAGCTACTATGTAAAGTCTAAAATACCCCTTGGGGCCTCTCATGAAGAAATTAATTAAGGAGGGAAGCTTCTAGTCCAATGGTTTAATTAATTTAATCATCCTCCTAATTATTGGGCTTTCTAGTTGGGCTCAATTCTAACAATTAATACATGTTGGTCCATGAGTCTAAACTAAACTAGTTAGGTCCACTAACACAAGTCCAAAAATAAATCTAACATGCTAATAATAAATAAATAATACAATAAATAAATATTTAACATGCATAATATTTAATTAATTATGAAATGACCAAAATACCCTTTTATAGAAATACGGTAGTGACACCTTGGACAGGGAAGGAGAAATTGTAAGTTGGTAAGTCTCACCGTGTTACCTCTTATATCGCACGGTGCACTGCCACACGAGTTAGGCTATTCATCTTTGCCATAAAACTGATCCTAGGCAAGACTAGAAAGATAACTTAATAGATGGTGCACAGAACCTATTGAACGTGTTTGGATTTGTCGACCGAGCAAGTAGCCTCCCCACAAGTGCATTCATATACTGATAACCCACCAGATTCCTTGCAGGGTACGGAAGAACCTCGTTCGGTGCGGATACCTGCTTCATGCGTGCAAAGGCGTGGAGTTTACTCTGGAGCCTTGGAGCATTGCGTCCGGAATTGAAGTACATATACAAGACATAATGTTAGAATATCGCCTATGTATCATTTCACAAATGTAGCCACTTGGCACACTTTTACTGTTTCAGAGAGAGAGGCTTGAGCGACTTGTAATCTCGGCCTAGCGCTGCCTGTAACACTTGTTTAATATCAATAAAGAGTTTGTTTTACTTCTATACTTGTGTTATTCAATGCTTCCGCTATTGACGACTTTGTGAACTTGTTACCAATCGCCTATGCGTTTATCATTCCGCTGCACTCGGACAATCTGTGCGACTCTGTGCTTAGACCTCTTACCGCCAGCATGGACCACGACCTTGCACCGGCGTGGCTCACGTTCGTTCAGCATCACGCCCAGATGGGTCAAGCGATCGTCCCGTGGGAGGTGATTCTCGCCTAGCGGGGACGGCCGATTAGCCTGCGGGAGATCGGGGCGTGACAAAATCTACAGAACCAACTTGAAGCATGAGAATCAGAGCTGAAATCAATCTCTTCTCCAATTCTTTAAATGATGTCTGGCACTCTGTTGACCAGTCAAACTTAGCCTCCTTGCGCGTTAATCGAGCTGAGATCCTTGCAAAGTCTGCTATGAACCTTCTGTAGTATACTGCCAATCCCAGGAAATTATGCACTTCAGTTACTGTCTTAGGAACTGGCCAACTCTCTACGGTCTCAACCTTCTTCGGATCTACTGCTACTCCTGCCCCAGAGATAATGTAACCCAAGAATGATACGTGATCCAATCAAAACTCTTACTTGCTGAGCTTTGCGTATAACTGGCGTTCCTTCAAAATATGCAAGACCTTCCGAAGATAGTCTTTGTGCTCCTCTTCGCTACTGGAATAGACTAGAATATCGTCTATGAAAACCACCACGAACTGATCTAGATACGACATGAAAAGGTAGTTCATCAAATTCATAAATATTGTTGGAGCATTAGTCAGTCCGAATGGCATAACTAAGAATTCATAATGCCCATATCGTAACATAAATATTATCTTGGGTATATCTTTCTCCCGAACTCTTACTTGATGATACCCTGATCAAAGATCGATCTTAGAGAAAACCTTGGCTTTACTCAACTGATCAAACAAATCATCGATCCTTGGTAATGGATACTTGTTCTTCATCTTTCCAGCGTTCAACTGTCTGTAGTCGATACATAACCGTGACGACCCATCTTTCTTCTTCACTAGAACCACTGGAGCTTCCCAAGGTGATCCACTGGCTCGAATAAGCTTCTTTGACTTAAGTTCTTCTATATGTTGGTACAGTACGTCTAACTCTAATGGTTTCATTTGGTAAACTTTACAAGATATTGGTCCTGCTCCAGGAATCATCTCTATACAAAACTCAACATCTCTTACTGGGGGTAACCCTGGTAGTTCTTCTGAAAAGACGTCTAAGTAGTCATTAACTATCTCGGAAAGTTGTTCTCCTGTCATCACTATCGCTGCGATCCTCTCTTCATGTTGGTCTCCCACAGATCTGTCAAAGGTGAAACCTTCCGTGCCCAGGATACTAAATAATACCTTACCCTTATGGAAATATATCGTAGCATGACTGTCTCTCAGCTAGTCCATGCCTAGGATAACGTCAAAGTTACCCATAGGGAACTCGATCAACTGTGCTGGTAGTGAACGCCCGTACACTACGATCGGATATGCTATACATATTCTACTAACTCCTATGAGCCTATTACCAGTGAGTATATTCAACCTCTCTAGTAACGCTTTAAACTTCAATCCAATGCGCGTTACGAATAGTGCAGATATAAAAGAATAAGATATGCCTGAATCAAATAATTCTACAGCAGGAAAAGATGCGACATAAATGTTATCTGCCACCATGTCGTCCGATGCTAAAGCCTCTTCCAAAGTCAAGGTGAATGCTTGCCCTTGGCTCTGCTGTGCCCCTCGCTGCTGTCTCCCTTGGTGACGTTGTTGTGGCCTCTGCTGGGCCTGCTGCTACTGGTATATCTCAGCTTACATCAGTAATGGATGCTGAGCTAATGGCTGCACTGCTGTCACTGGCCCTCTTGGTTGTACTGCTCCTGGTGCTGGCAGCGCTGGAAATTGCTGAACTGGCCCTCCTGTCCTCTCCATCATTGGATAATTAATAATTTGATGATCTGGACTGCCACACCTTATACACAACCCATTGACTGCCCTATATATATCTCTAGTGTGGCCTTCCTTGCCACAATAAGTATATCTCGCCGGTGCTCCCTGGCGTTGTTGTTGTTTTTATTGTTGCCTTTATTGCTGCCGAGCCGGTACTGTCACCGTCGAAACTGTCGCCCTCCTTGGCACTGAATCATGGATGCAACGCCAGGTGATGATGCTGACGTCCGAGGTACTCCTCCACCTCCTCCTTCACTCTGAGCATGAGACCTCTTCTGGACTCCTGTCCTTACCGATAACCTCTGCATGGTGAGCTCGTGCCTCCGAGCTGCTATCAGTACTTCTTTATAAGTCAGGTAATCATAGCCCTCTACCAGTTGTAGAATCTCCAGATGATGTCCTTGCTGGAACCTCATTGCTTTATCCGACTTCGTAGCCACCATAGTCGGAGCAAATCTACTCAGCCTACAAAACTCGGTTGCATAGCCATCCACTGTTCTATCGGCCTGCTTGAGACCGATAAATCTCTGTTAGAGCTCATACTGTGCTACGACTCCAAAGTACTTGGCCTGGAATTGAGCCCTAAAACTGTCCCAGGAGATAGGATGCCTCAAGCCAACCTTTACTGACGCCTACCAGTCACGGGCTAGGTCATGAAGCTGCAATCGGACCTGGTCAACTTGTTCATCAACCAAAACCTTTACCGCTGTCAGAATGACTTCGATGTCTTGGAGCCATGCATCTGCCATGATGGCGTCCTCCGTGCCATCAAAGTATCTCGGGTTAAGTCGGCAAAATCTAATCGACGCCCCCGAATCAGTCCTTCTGTAGTGCCCTGTTCCGCGTAGGCACTATGTACAAGTGATATCGCCTTGCTTGCTCGAACGAAAGTCTTCTTGGAGAGTTCTCGACCGATTAATTAATGTGAGTGGATAGAACTGTATTCTCTGATTCTTGCATGACTTAATAATGAATCTGAGTTTTTTTTGAATGCTTGTTTGCTTAAAAAGATAGTTTCATAAGAAGAATGATATAACCGACTCAGCATGCTAATAAGAGAACTCACATAGCTTGTCATTGAAATAAATCTGCTTGCTTGCCTAACTAGAGAACTGGAGATGCTTGTCTAAATGGAAAGAGATAGAACCATTGCTATGCTAATGAGATATAAAAATTATTGCATGCTTAGTTACACCAACACAGCTATCAAATGAACCTTTGCCATACTAAGAAGATAAGTGAATTGCTTGAGTAAGTCCCTTTGTAATATGCTAAGAAAGAGAGAGTTATTGCATGTTAGATATGAAATCAATCGTTCTTGCCATTATATGTTTGGCTTATCTGTTTGATTTATCAAACTGTTATAAGTAAAAATGTGTGAATGCAGTGACTAATAGTGTGCCCTGAGGATACGGCCTGCAAGGGTCTAGTGGGGTGTGCTATTAGATATGTGAGAGATGTGCTTTGTTTGACAAGATGTGTTTTGCTAGACCGTATATGTTTTGCTTGATCATTATTTTGCTTGCATATGTGTTCATGTCATTGCATTAGTCTCGGACTAACTTGTGCACAAGGTCTTGTCTCTCGAACGGTTCCTGGGGCACTGGGAACCGCTCGGTCCGGAAGAGATTTTTGAAATGCCCTGAGGGTACGGCTTGCAAGGGTCTAGTGGGGCGGTATCTGTCTATTAGTGTTGTGCGGAACCCATGATGTCACAGCTGCTAGTACTCGGGTGTGTTGGTGAAGAGCTGAACCATGAGTCACAGCTGCCGACACCCATGCGTGCTAGTGAAGAGCTGAACCTTGGGCAACCGCTGTTAATCATGGGGCTACCCATGGACCATCACATAGTTAGGGAGCATGCTAGGTTTAGCCTTCTTGCATACCTAACACCTGATGCCTAGATTGATTCTTGAGTTATAAATTTGCAAATTGTGGCTAACTTGTGTGTCTGCTGTAGGGATAACCGTTCGGCTATGGGGTAAGAAATACAAGTGCATACATATAGCTTGCTCGTTCTTTTCGTCTGCATCGTAGAGTTTATCTGTTAGTGCTTCATGTATTCGCATCGGTCGGACAATGACTATTAGTGCAGAGCTGAACCTTGGTCCCGGCCGCTATTATGTTAGTGAAGAACGACCATGGTCACAACTGCTAATAGAATCAAAATGTGAGTCATTGGTTAGCTGGATTACCGCTACCGATCCTGAGTTTCTCGGGGACCGAAATCATATTGATAGTTCTGCTTTTGTTCTTGAAAGTATGATAGTCCATTAAATGTTTGCTTTAATTTGAGATAATTCAGTCCACTATAGAACTTTGCCCCAAAGCATTAGATTTTGATGCACAATACATGCTGCGCACTGCACGATAGAGCACTGTCCCGATTGTATGCTTATTGATGAATATGTCAAACTATTTCCAACTATGTTTTCAAAATATGTAATCTGACTATAGTCCTGAGCTGCATGAAATGAACTTAGATAAAAGTAGCAAGATCACTAGTAATGTAATATTTTGCCAAATGATTACTTAGTGTGGGTTTCAGGGGGTGTAGCTTCTGTTCAGTTATTTTATCTCACCAGTACTTATAAAAGTGCTGACCCACTAACAGTTTGCTTGTTCTCAGGTGCTTGTTCGTCCGAGGAAGCGATAGCTGTGCCTCATCCCAAAGAACCGAAAATCTGGAGTCGATGCCTTGAGCTGTATCGAGTTTGAGCTACTTTTATATAGAGGGACATAATGTATGGAACGGTGTCATTGTAATCGAGAGAAAGAGTGATTGAGCAATCTGTAACCTCGGTCTTGTGCCGCTTGTAACACTTTCGATTATCAATAAAAGAGCTTATTTTTCATGTGCCATTGTGTTCTTTACTTTTCTGCAATATATATATGTGTGCCGCTGCTTCAGTATTGAATAGCTTACTTGCCCTTGTTCAAAGCTTTGGCCTTGTGCAAGCACACTTTAGGCTTGCACGGCATTACGCCCGTGCGAGGACGATCAGTTCCGTAGGGACCAAAGCGAGGACGAACGGCCCTACGGGACCGGGGCGTGACATAATGGTATCAGAGCAACTTTATTCTTTGCCCATTCCGTTGCCTCCAACTCTGAGTTGTGATTGTGCTGCAATGAACGTTCCATACAATAAGTTCATAGATATTCTCAAAGATGCGCACAAAAGTTTTCTGGATTTGATTTATTGCTTGAGAGTTGTGCCTTTGTGCTTGTGATTTACTTATGTTTTGATTTATGATGGTGAGGGATAAGGACTATCGCTGCTCTATGTTTCATGAGTTTCTCCTTGAGTTTCGATGACAAAACTCTTTGTTGGTGGGTAAGTATGTTAGTGCCCCGCTCCGTGTAAGCACATGTACAAGTGATATCGCCTTGCTTGCTCGAACGGAAGTCTTCTCGGAGAGTTCCCGACCGATTGATCAATGTGAGTGGGCAGAACTGCATTCTCTGATTCTTGCACGACTTAATAATGAATCTGAGTTTTTTTTGAATGCTTGTTTGCTTAAGAAGATAGTTTCATAAGAAGAATGATAGAACTGACTCAGCATGCTAATAAGAGAACTCACATAGCTTGTCATTGAAATGAATCTGCTTGCTTGCCTAACTAGAGAACTGGAGATGCTTGTCTAAAGGGAAAGAGATAGAACCATTGCTATGCTAATGAGATATAAGAATTATTGCATGCTTAGTTACACCAACACAGCTATCAAACGAACATTTGTCATACTAAGAAGATAAGTAAGTGAATTGCTTGAGTAAGTCCCTTTGTAATATGCTAAAAAAGAGATAGTTATTGCATGTTAGATATGAAATCAATCGTGCTTGCCATTATAAGTTTCGCTTGTCTGTTTGCTATATCGAACTGCTATAAGTGAAAATGTGTGAATGCAGTGACTAATAGTGCACCCTGAGGATACGGCCTGCAAGGATCTAGTAGGGTGTGCTATTAGATATGTGAGAGATGTGCTTTGTTTGACAAGATGTGTTTTGCTAGACTGTATATGTTTTTGCTTGATCATTGTTTTGCTTGCATATGTGTTCATGTTATTGCATTGGTCTCAGAATAACTTGTGCACAAGGTCTTGTATCTCGAATGGTTCTTGGGGCACTGGGAACCGCTCGGTCCGGAAAAGATTTTTGAATCGCCCTAAGGGTATAACTCATAAGGGTCTAGTGGGGCGGTATCTGTCTATTATTGTGCGGACCTATGATGTCACAGCTGCTAGTACTCGGGTGTGTTGGTGAAGAGCTGAACCATGAGTCACAGCTGCCGACACCCATGCGTGCTAGTGAAGAGCTGAACCTTGGGCAACCGCTGTTAATCATGGGGCTACCCATGGACCATCACATAGTTAGGGCGCATGCTAGGTTTAGCCTTCTTGCATACCTAACACCTGATGCCTAGATTGATTCTTGAGTTATAAATTTGCAAATTGTGGCTAACTTGTGTGTCTGCTGCAGGGATAACCGTTCGGCTATGGGGTAAGAAATACAAGTGCATACATATAGCTTGCTCGTTCTTTTCGTCTGCATCATAGAGTTTATCTATTAGTGCTTCATGCATTCGCATCAGTCGGATAATGACTATTAGTGCGGAGCTGAACCTTGGTCCCGGCCGCTATTATGTTAGTGAAGAACGACCATGGTCACAGCTGCTAATAGAATCAGAATGTGAGTCATTGGTTAGCTGGATTACCGCTACCGATCCTAAGTTTCTCGAGGACCGAAATCATATTAATAGTTCTGCTTTTGTGCTTGAAAGTATGATAGTCCATTAAATGTTTGCTTTGATTTGAGATGATTCAGTCCACTATAGAACTTTGCCCCAAAGCGTTAGATTTTGATGCACAATACATGCTGTGCACTACACGATAGAGCACTGTCCCGATTGTATGCTTATTGATGAATATATCAAACTGTTTCCAACTATATTTTCAAATGATGTAATCTGACTATAGTCCTGAGCTGCATGAAATAAACTTAGGTAAAAGTAGCAAGATCACTAGTAATGTAATATTTTGCCACATGATTGCTTAGTGTGGGTTTCAGGGGGTGTAGCTTCTGTTCAGTTGTGTTATCTCACCAGTACTTATAAAAGTGCTGACCCACCAACAGTTTGCTTGTTCTCAGGTAATTTTTCATCCGAGAAAGAGATAGTCGTGCCTCATCCCAAGGAACCAAAAATCTAGAGTCGATGCCTTGAGCCGTATCGAGTTTGAGCTGCTTTTATATAGAGGGACATAATGTATGGAACAGTGTCATTGTAATCAAGAGAAAGAGTGCTTGAGCGATCTGTAACCTCGGCCTTGCGCCGCTTGTAACACTTTCGATTATCAATAAAAGAGCTTGTTTTTCATGTGCCATTGTGTTCTTTACTTTTCTGCTATATATATATATATATATATATATATATATATATATATATATATATGTGCCGCTGCTTCAGTATTGAATAGCTTACTTGCCCATGTTCAAAGCTTTGGCCTTGTGCAAGCGCACTTTAGGATTGCACGGCATCACGTCCGTGCGAGAACGATCGGTTCCGTAGGGACCAAAGTAAGGACGAACGGCCCTGCGGGACCAGGGCGTGACACCTTCCTCCTCTTTCCAGGGCCGTCTTCAAACCCTGACTCAATAAGATATTCTGTTCTTGTTTTTGAAACTGTTGATGCTGTTGCATTGCCATTTGATGTTGCTGCGTAGCCATCATTCCCCGGAGGATCTCCAGAAATGTCGAGGTATCAAGTACCACTGGTACTGGTGGTACAACTGGGGGTACAAAGATCTCAGGGGCTGGTTGCTCAACATGTCCAACTTTTGGTTCTACCGTGCCACCTGGTTCAACTACTGGCTCTACTCAAATTTGACTCTGAACATGTGCTAACTCCCGTTGTTGCTCATGGGAACCCTGTCCTGCCATACCTGCTTCTCCAACAACTGAAGAAGCCCTAAAGAAAAGGACAAGAAATATCAAGAACATGATGGGAAGGATCAAGGAAATAATTGATTCGATAGTAAAGCAAGTCTTCGAGAAGAACGAATTCAGGTTTTCGAAGGCACATGTTTAATTGAGAATCCTATGATCATAACACTCTACAAGTCTGAAAACACAGGACCTGCATGGGCCACCACTAAAACCTTGTCACGCCCCAGTATCGGAATATGGAGACGAAAATGGCCAGCTCCCCCGTACAAGGTATAGAACGTCGTACAACAGTCACGGCTGTAACTAGAAAAGGGGGTGCATACTACAAGCAAGTCACTTAGGGTCACACAACATATATATTGTCTCAATAAGTCAAGCAAGAATAGTAAACATAGAATATATATGACAAGAAAGTAAGGCATCCCAAACGCTCTGCCACGATATTCTGGAAACCAACGGTACAAAATAAGAAAGCTAGTAGAGTATCAAAAGTACATGACCATGATCAGTTGTAGTCCGATTAATTACAATAATGTAGAGAAAACTAAATATCCAGATCTTACGGCTAACAAGTGCCGGTGGCTAAATGTCCAAAATAAGTAAAGTGTGCAATAACGAGCTGGAAAGAAGAAACCCACTCGTTCCCTTCTGTTTGCCATTTAAATCAAAAGGAAGAACTAAGAGGACTTGATTTTGATTAACAAACTTGAAAGTACATAGTAGAGTCCTAAGAGACATTCTAAGTACAAATTTGTTTTGATCTGGGGGGTGACGATGGAGGGTTAGGTGTGTAGCAACTCTTTTTACTCCATGGACGATCCGAATGCAAAAACTTTTCTCCTTGGTTCTAGTATGAATCCGTAAATAGTAGCCAGCCTTTTGGTTTGGTCTCTCTCTGAAGTAGAAAAAACCGACCTTTAGAACGTCCAGTTGCTCTTATTTATAGCCATCGTGCTGATGGGCTATGGGTGCCGCGTATACCTCTGTTTGGTGGCCGCATAACGCTCCTTCAATAGAATGTGGTTGTAATTATTGCCTTATGCCATGGGCAGATTATCACATGGTCTTGGTTGAGATATACTGTTGATGAGATCTCAGGGTCGTTTCAGCCTGTTGTATGCATGACTTGGTCATTTGGACATGTAGTCAGCACCAACTGTGCGAAGATCTTTGTAGTTATAATGGGAATATCTTATGAGCGGGCGACCTCGCACGTTGGCGAGGCCGCTTGGTTCGTATAGCCGCATGCGTGCTCTCCTCCGCCCGATATTCGGGTGTGGTACCATGCTATTTATAGTCGCCCCGTGGACGTGCTATGGGTGCCGCATATGCTCGTGCTTGGTGGCCGCATGGGGCTCTTTCAGCAGAATACGGCTGTAACGATAGTCGCATGGTGCGGGCAAGCCGCCACGTAGGTTTGGTTAGAATTTTTTGTTTGAAGAGATCTCGGGGCTGTTGTGTGCATAACTCGGTCAATTGGACACTTGGTCAACACTAACTGTGCGAGAAATTATCTTCGGTTATAACAGAAAATCTTGTGAGTCGAGAGCCACATACTATTGTAGTCGCATAAAAGCTCTCGTTTGGCATTGGTAGGAATGACCCTCTCGCCGTATGTGGACGAGGTCGCATGGGTATTGAAGCCGCATGCGTACTCTTGTTTGGCCTTGGTCAGGTGGACTCTCTGGCCGCATGATGTCGAGGCAACATGGGTCTTAAAGCCGCATACGTAGGACATGTAGCATGGCCCATCTATCGAGGTAATTAATGCACTGATGTGACTTTTTTTCTGAGCCGTTGTCTGCACAGATTTTGAAGCATCTCAGGGTGATGAATGAGGCGTCAAAGCTTCTGACATACATCAAAATCTGTGTTAGGGGGTTTTATGCGACTGCCCTTCTCTGTGGTCGTTCAGGCCGCATATGGGAACTGTATGGAATCGAAGCCGCATGGGACCAGAGACGCATGAGACGCATGGAGTCTGGAACGCATTGGGCCAAAGATGTATGGAACGCATTGGGCCAGAGATGCATGGAACACATAAAGTCTATGATGCATTGGGCCAGAGACGCATGGATCTTTTATCGTTTTCTACATTCGTGGCATTTGAACAGCTGTATACTGCCAAAAGTAATTATGACAAAACTGTCAGCACGAATTCCAATCAGCGGTGCAGGATTCGAGGCGGTCAGAATGACTGTCTATTTTGTCAGAGTCATAAATGCTCTGATGTGACTGTAGGGACGATGCGTCAAAGGGCGGTATGCGTTTCGGGATGTCATGTATCATAGGGTATCATGCGTGTCACGCCCCAGCCCCAAAATACGTAGGACTAGAAATACACAACATGCCAGCCATATGTATATGGCGACTCCAATATATGGAAACCATAACACATACATACGCTGTATTATGAATATCAAATCCACAAGTGGTAATATACTGTCAACACAAGTCACACGCAATCTATAACTCATCCACAACATAACTAAAGAAATAGGAATAAATAACTGAAACTCAAGTACGAAGTATCAAAGAATGATAGTCGGATGGAAACAAATCCACTGCCAATCGACTATACTAAAACTACTAAATGAGAGAAGAGATCAAACTCTAATATAAGATAAAGTCAATAAAGGGAATAACAACTAGAATATCCATCAGCTGCGATGAATCAAAGGAACTCTGAATGTAAGACCTCCTCAGTATGGTATGAAGCGTCAGGTCCGGGTCCGTACTCCCGTGGATAATCCTGCACGTCTATCTAGAAAGGGACCAGGTCCTCAGAGGGACATAACAAGATACATAGAAGCATGCCAATAAAGTACTAAAAAATAAACATCCAAGGGTCGCCTAACCATCTATGTGAATGCACTTTGAGAACAACTTTTCAACAAGTGGGCTATCTGGCTAAAATATGATTGGCATGATTCTCTCGGAGAATCAGGGGCCTACAAAGCATGACGTCTTTTGAACCTCAGAGGCCGCAAGGTAATATTATAGGGGTCATCATGACCGCGCATCTCCGGCGGAGCGTACGGGTTACACAAGAAAAATACAAAGGAGCCCAAACGCCTTACTTGTTGTTCTCCCCACCCCATGCTCTAAGCATGTCTGTAAACCCCCTCACCCAAAATAGGTATTTTATGTGTATTTTATATTATTATATTTATTATAGATGTTGAATTTTTTTAAAATATTTCCTTAGTTAATTAGAAAATAAATTTCTTGATATATTTACTTATATAAATATTTATATAGAATTATTTTTAGGCTATTTTAGATTTTTGGAGATTTTTCTAGAATTTTTGGTAATTAAAACCTAGAAAAACTCATATTTACTGAGCTTCGCATATAACTGCTCTCTCCTCAAGGTCTCTAGGGCAATCCGTAGGTGCTTCTCGTGCTCCTCGTGGCTCTTCGAATAGACAAGTATATCATCTATGAAGACGACCACGAACTGGTCCAAATACTGATGGAATACTCAATTAATTAAGTCCATAAAGATAGCTGGAGCATTGGTCAACCCAAATGGCATGACCAAAAACTCCTAGTGTCTATATCTTGTCCTGAATGCGGTCTTCGGGATGTCCTGCTTTCGTACCTTCACCTGGTGATATCCCGATCTTAAGTCTATCTTCGAGAATACCTTGGCTCCACTAAGCTGATCAAATAAGTCATCAATTCGTGGCAATGGGTATTTATTCTTCACGGTCACTGCATTTAAGGCTCTGTAGTCGATGCACATATGTACTGACCCATCATTCAATGGTACAAACAACACTAGTGCTCCCCAGGGTGATGCACTTAGTCGGATGAAACCTTTCTCCTATAATTCTTTCAACTGTGCCTTCAGCTCATCCATCTCCTTCTTCGCTAATCTATAAACATGCGACGCTATGGGTGCTGCTCCCGGTGTCAATTCAATCAAGAATTCTACGTCTCTGTCCGGTGGTAGTCCTGGTAATTCCTCTGGAAAGACGTCTTGGAACTCTGAAATGATGGGGTGATAGATAACATCGTCCATTACAAGCTGCACACCATCAAGGGCTTCTGTTGATCCTCGTACAAACTCAAATTTTGGCTGGCCTGGTACCTTAAAAAGAATGCTTCCTCCAAAACAGTCGAAGAAAGCATGGTACTTGCTTAGCCAGTCCATCCCAAGCATAATATCAAAAGTTGGCATAGGGAGGACTAAGAGTCGGGCATTCATCTCTCTGCCATGAATCACTACCGGACACGATCTACAAATCCGATTAACATGTACAACTCCTCCTCCGGTGAGAATTCTAACACAACTCGGTAAAGGTGTAGTGGCAATATTGTGTTTGGCAATAAAACTAGAAGATATGAACGAGTGGGTGGCTTCCGTATCAAATAATATCACAGTAGGAAAAGTAAAAGCAAGAGTAATACCTGCTATAACATCAATCTCCTGTTCCATGTCATCCACTTCTAGTGCAAAAGCTTGTCCATTCCTCTGTGGTAGTCCATGTCCGGCCCTCGTGAACTAATCCTCCTAAGTAGGTAGCGGTTGTCCTCGCTGAAATCCTCCGGCTGCTAGGGGTCGAGGTGCTCCTGGTCTAGTCATCTGCTGAACTGGCTTCGGTGCTGGAAGTGCTAGCCTCTGTATTGGCGGTGGAAGTGTCAATGTCTGCTGCATTGGACAGTCTCTCACCATATGCTATCCGGAACCACACCTCATACATTGTCCTAAGCGAGTCCGACAGTCTCTAAAAATATGTCCGCGTCTCCCACAATAATTGCAGTGGGGCTTCTCCAGAATCTGGTACGGTCCTGCTCTGTGCTGCTGCTGTTGCTGCTGTGCCAAAGGACGTCTGATAGGCCCTCCTTGCTGTGTCCTTGCTGGTCCCTGCTGCGTCTTCAGTTGACCTCTTTTTCTCTTGCTGATGGTCTCTTGTAATCTAGCTTCTGTCAATAATTCGGCATAAGAGATCAGGGACTGTGAGCTAGTATAGTATTGGAGCTCTTGAGTCAGTCCGCGGTGAAACCTCTTAGCCTTCTCTAAGTCATTCGATATCAGGGCAGCGCCATATTTACTAAGGCGACTAAACTTTGCATCATACTCGTCAATTGTCTTGTTCCCCTGCTCCAGATGGAGGAACTGATCGTACAACACATCCCTTACAGTGTCCGGGAAGTACTTCCTCTCAAAGCACTCCAAGAATTATTTCCAAGACTAACACGTACCAAACTGGCGCTCCATTGATTCCCACCAGTGATGAGCGTTACCATCTAGCTGCGTCCTTACGCCTGTCATCCATAGATCTGTAGGCAGCTGTGATGCTTCTAATAACATCTTGGTGTGGGTAATCCAGTTCGTGGTCTCCTCTGGGCTCTCAGTGCCTTTATACGGCTTGGGACCCATCTGGACAAAGTCCTTGACTGAACCAACTCGAGCTCACGGTACTGGAACTAGTGCCTGAGCTGGCACAGAAGCCTGTGCAGCCATTCTCTCAAGTGCTGCCAGAAATTCTCGCCTCTGCTCTGCCGCTTGCTGCCTCTGCTCTACAGCCAGTGCGGCTGCCTGCTGTCTCTGTTCCTGCATTATCATTTGGAAGAATTGGAACAGCTGTGTCTGACCATCCTGTGGTGTCGATGAAGCTGGAAAAGTCCTATTAGGTGAAGCGGGAAGATCAGATGGAACTGGATTGTGAGTCTGTCCATCCGGCCCCGAAAGTCTAGGAGTCATTGAGGCCTCTCCTCGAGTTTGGCCATTGAATCCTGAAGGTGTGTCGCCTCCGGCGGCAGTACATCCACTATGCAAATCCATCTCTCTGCAAGAGGTGGACGAAACGATTAAAAGGAGTACATGAATCAAATAGGATGCAAGCATTTAAATAGGAAGTTGAAAGGGAAGGTGAGTTTTAGTTAAGCGTGGATGAGATCAAGCGTGGATAAGATCCTATACTCTATTCCTATACACAGGCTTGTTCGGTACAGTAACATAACCGAGACAATATATTCGAAGACCTGCATGGGCCACCACAAAAATATGTCATGCCCCAGTCCCAAAATACGTAGGACTAGGAATACGCAACATGCCAGCCGTATGTATATGGCGACTCCAATATATGGAAACCATAACACATACGTACGCTGTATTATGAATATCAAATCCACAAGTGGTAATATACTGTCAACACAAGTCACACGCAATCTATAACTCATCCACAGCATAAATAAAGAAATTGGAATAAATAACTGAAACTCAAGTACGAAGTATCAAAGAATGATAGTCGGATGGAAACAAATCCACTGCCAATCGACTATACTAAATCTACTAAATGAGAGAAGAGATCAAACTCTAATATAAGATAAAGTCAATAAAGGGAATAGCAACTAGAATATCCATCAGCTGCGATGAATCAAAGGTACTCTGAAGGTAAGATCTCCTCAGTCTGGTATGAAGCGTCAGGTCCGGGTCTGTACTCCTGTGGATAATCCTGCACGTCTATACATGGAAAGGGACCAGGTCCTCAGAGGGACATAACAAGATACATAGAAGTATGCCAATAAAGTACTAAAAAATAAATATCCAAGGGTCGCCTAACCATCTATGTGAATGCACTTTGAGAACAACTTTCCAACAAGTGGGCTATCTGGCTAAAATGGGATTGGCATGATTCTCTCGGAGAATCAGGGGCCTACAAAGCATGACATCTTTTGAACCTCAGAGGCCGCCAGGTAATAATATAGGGGTCATCATGACCGCGCAGCTCCGACGGAGCGTACGGGTTACACAAGAAAAGTGCAAAGGAGCCCAAATGAATTACTTGTTGTTCTTCCCACCCCATGCTCTAAGTATGTCATATCCATGATACGATAATACCTCTAAATAACTGCCAGGTCTTTTATCATGCAATTTCTATTAGCAGTTATCCCTATCCGTCGCACGTCCTATACGTATCAGTGGCCAGCTGAGTACGCAAGTCCGTGTCCTACATGAGACTCACACTCCTGTAATTACAGTGTCAGGGCCAATGAAACATAAGAATGCCTCATGATAATAGGGTGGTCTCATAAACTAGGTCAACATGCATATATATAAATAAAAACAGAATACGAAACCACCGTCGTTGCACCCAAGTTATCCTTGGACGCGCAGTTTATATAGCAGTTAAAATATATGAACTAAATGGACAGAAATAAAATACATGCATCATATAAAATGCAAATCACAGTAGAATAGAAAGGTATACTTGCCTAGCAAGAAAGCTGTATAGTGTAAGCGTCCAGACGTCAAGTACACAGGATCAGAAGCTAAGGTCTCTGAATAAACATTTTCGGATGCTGAAATAAACATCACCAACATTCCCGGAATTAGCGAGATAGCTAGAAAACACTACCCTTTCGTCCAATTTGGATACAGAGGCAAAACGGTAATTTTGAGTCAAAGCGGGTCTACATGTGGCCTACTTTGCACCGAAACGTGTGCCAGAGGTAAAGGTCTCTAAATGAGACAAATTATAGGTCAAACAAGTTCTAAACGTCAATACGAACTCAATGGTATGTCCAATTTTGGATTCCAGTGAGCCGAACACAAATTCGCTCTTAAAGTCAACCATGGGGCCCACAAATATGTGACTTGGTCAATTATCTCAGAATCGCGTGAAACTTGGGTCACAGAACCAGCGTGATACCACGAATCCAATGGCGCAAGTTTTGTCGCATTCCGATGAGCGTACACAAAATGGTGCGGTATTTTGCAAAAGTCGCGATACAGGGACTTTTTACGGATACGGATTGATTCCAACGCGCACACACGTCCAAATCAGTTTCCGTGAAATCTCACATATCAGGGTATACCATATGTGCCTTTCGGTGCAATTGGTATATGATGGGGCGGTCCCATTTGGCGGGGCACGCTTAGAATCACAATTTCTAAAGTTTTAAAAATAAGTTTTTCAAAATTTTCAACCCAGTTTATCTCTGCATCTAACCCAAAATAAAATAATCTAATTAACAGAAAATAATTTTGGTTATATAGTCTTCACATAGAAAAAAGTAGATTTAAATTTGGATGTCTGTGGTGGAAGATAACAGCCTCTAAACATAGGTGGTCGAAACAGTTTTACTGTAGTTTAAACATCTGGTTTTTCTTCAACTTGGCCTCGATTTCTACCTAGTGTTAAGCGCTGTTTGATGGAAACTAATTTACAGAGTTGAGAGGGGGATAGGTTGTAAATATACCGGTGAAGACGGCTCAGAAATCGGTCGAGCGACGGGGCAGGAAACAGTGCTTGAAACAGGGGTCGTCGCTGTCGTTTCTGCATGGTGTTAAAGCGGTCGTGCGGTTTGTGGACGTTGACGGGCCGGCGGTAGTTCTGGGCAGCTGCGCGGTGCTCCGGTGGTGGCGGTCTCAGGTCGGCATCAGGTCATGGAGGATAGGTTTAAGGTTAGGGGTCAGGGATATATGAGTATATTTATAGATAGGGGGGAGCGGGTGAACCTGGGCCGCGGGGTCTACGGGTTGAGGGATGTGAGGGGATCGTGGTGTGCTGGCTACTGTGGGGTTGGGGTATTAACGCTGTTGGGTTAGAAAACAGGTTAGGTTTTAGAGGTTAGCTCTAGACTTAGGCTTTTAGTTTGCTTTGGGTTAAGGGTTTTAGTTTAAGGACTTTATTAGGATTAAGGTTTTCTTTTTCTTTTTCTTTTTCTTTTCTTATTAATACTATTATTTATATATGTATATATGGTATAAAAAATTCCAGAAAATTTTATTAGTACATTCTAAAATTCTATCATCCTTCTACAAGACTTTCTAAATAAAATAAAATATAATAGTAGTTTTGTTCCTTAAATTCTAGATGCATATTTACCTATTAATTAATTTCTATTTTATAATTAACTAACAAATAATGCAATTAAATTAAATAATTAATTAAATAATTAATATATTTAAAATTAGGGGGTTTTACAATGCGTCTACCGCAGTTATGCGTACCTTGCTTATTTGTTGACTGCAAACTGGAGCGCATGGAGAGATTTTTTTCATTCTTTTACAAGACCCCCTTCAAAGTTTTCAGACTTGGCTAACTCTGGAATACTTTGAATAAGAAGCATGAAATCAGCACGCATTCACTGTCCGTCTCCTTCTGCTAAGTTCGTCAGGTTGAAGCATGTAGAATTTGTCGCATAGAGGGCTCTGACTCCTCTTCTGCTTGATATTTGTATTATCCCCTTCTTTTTATTTTAATGAAAGGAGAAATTACTTTTATTGCTGTTGTGATATTTTCAGTACTAGTACTAGAGGTGAGATGGTCGTAGTACAACATTTGAAGAAAGTGTGGACATCCCATGGGGGATTTTTGGTGAACCTATTACCCTTTTACGCACTTGAGGTGCGAGTAATAGATTTGAAACAAACTATTAGAGATAATATGGACATGATAGGTTTTATGGACCCACTACTTTTTGCACACGTTAATGCAAGTAATAGGTTTAAGACAAGCCCTGCCAGAGGTAATAGGGACATGGCAGTTTTTATGGACTTATCACTGCTGGCATACTCTGGATTGGGTACGGGTGATAAGTTGGAAGATAATCGATATTCGAGGTAATATGGATATGACGATCGATGGTCAAGGTCAGAAAGTTTGCTTAGAGGTAATATAGACATGGCAAACTCTTGGGTTGTGGACTTATTACCTATGACGTACCTTAAGTACGGATAATAAGCTGAAACGACTAGCGCTATCAGGGGTTATGCAAACGTGATAGTAGAAAGTTGAAAAGCATAACTTTACTCGGAGGTAATATGGACATGGAAAAGTTCTGGAAATATCTTACTCAGAGGTAATGTGGACATGGTAAGATATGATTCTGTGGGGATAGTGGAGAGACGTAGTTAAGAGAAAATATGAACATGAACCAACTTTTTCTCTACTGGGGAAAAGAAAAGTAGTTCAGAGGTAATGTGGACTTGAACTATTCGTTTCCATTGCGGGCATCCCATCGGAGTTTTTTTTGTGGACCTATTACTTTTTGTGCATGAGAGTAAAAGTAATAAGTTCGAGATGAAATCCTATGATAGGTTGTATAGACTTAATACCGCTGGAGTACCTAAATTTAAGCACGGGTGATAAGTTAGATGGCGATCGATATCAGGGGTAATGTGGACGTGATGATCGATAGCCAACCCAAAAGGTTTGCTAAGAGGCACGAAGGACATGGCAAACCCCACTGGAGAATTTTTGGGTGGACTTATTATTTGTTGCACACGTTGAGTGCAAACAATAAGTTCAAAAATAATCCCTATAAGAGGTAATATGGATGTGATAGGTTTTGTGGACTTAACACCGCTGGCGTACCTAAATTTAAGCATGGGTGATAAGTTGAGACGACGATCGATATCAGAGGTGCTGTGGACGTGATGATCGATATCCAACCCGAAAGGTTTGCTCAGAGGTGCGAAGGATATGGCAAACGTCTAAAGGGATTTGTTTTTGAGTGGTCACTGCGGGATTGTGCGAGTGGACCTGAGGACTGTTCCGCTGGGGAGACTTTGGGGACTCATCATCCGTTGCGTATCCAGGGTTCTAGGATACAGATGATGGGTTTTACGAGAATTTATAAAGAAGGAAAGAATGTTGCACATGGGCATTTATTGGGGATGAAGAACCAAGAGTTGATTTGTACATCTGGGTTTTTTCGCCGGGGATGAGGGAGTACAAGTCTAGTTTAGACGTAGTACTTTTTATTAGGAACTTGCCGTTGAGAGGCACCATGAGCAAGTCGCCGATGGGTTTTTCTAGCCGGTATGCGCCGTTGAAAAATATGGTTTCCACCATGAACGGGCCCTCCCATTTAGGTTGGTATTTGTCAGCCGTATTGTGAGTCATGGTGTGTACAAATATCTCCATATCCTAGCCCTCTGCGAGTGCTGTTGTAATAACTGTTGGATTGTAAAGGAGTACGCCATCCTTTGCCAAAGTTTAGACCTTCAGTTTTTTGGAGGTCGTATCCCATCTTCGACATGAGATGGAGTGATTGTTGGCTGTAATGATGGAACTGGAGCAGCTCATTATTTGTTGCGTTGAATACTGTTGATGAGTCAGCCTGCACCGAATAAGGAGCTCTGTACACAGGAACACTGTCGTATATACACGAGGGAGTTGGCTGAGTTGTGCGTGTAGGATTACTGCCGCGTGTGCACGTTTGTCTACCACGTCGAGGACCATCTCTTGCTACGCATTTTTGTATATTAAGTAGGGGAATAGTATTTGTTGCCTGCAAGAATTTCTTATGACGAGAAGTACTATCGTGTGCACATGGAGTGTGATACGTCCTTGCGCTGAAGACTTGCTCGGATGCGTTCAATGGAGCACTTCCTATCATACGCCATTGTTGCTAAGTCATGTGAGACTTAACTTTTGTGCATAAGAAGACTTGTTGAGCTGTGCTGAGCATCCGAAGTCTACAATTTGTGCTTTCTAAGGCAAGGATCCTGCGGCCTGGCCTGCATTGCTTCCCCTTTGACCTAGTCGTTGAAGGCGCTATTTGCTGTGCCAGCTTTTGAGCAGTGACCTCACCTCTTGGGGTTTTAAGTGATACCAAGCCTGCTACTCGGTTGCGAGCTGGCGAGAGGTTGACGACCTCCCTGGTTGCCAAGGCTGGGACCACTCCGTCTTGGGCTTCCGTCGGTAGGAAGTTGCCAAATTGGAGGGATACTATGTTCAAAATGACTGTCTTATCCTCGAAGTCGAGGGTGAGCTTATTGGCATTGATCAATTGATGTATACATCTCTTCATCACAGAGCAGTCTCTGGTTGGATGATGAATGTACCGATAAAAGAGGCAATATTTTGGGTCATCGACCTTGTCAGCCTCTTCAGGGCATCTGATGTTGGGTAGCCGAAGCTTGTTTTCCTTCATCAGTATGTTGAAGATTTAAATGATATCATCTTCATTGAAGAAGAAAGTCCTCTTTGGCTTTGGGGCTTCTAATACCTGAGTCGTACGGTCTTCAGGGAAGACCGATAATTTTGCATCATTTTCAGACTCAGAGAAAACTGTACCCCCAGCTTTGGATGCTACTCTATCTTGTCGAGGGAGACTACCCCCCAGACATGTCATTGTCTGGTTCTTGGGAATCATCGTCCTCACGGCAAGACGGGTTAGTGTGGGTTACCAGGAGATTTCTACTCCCGGATTGCAGAGTTATTACGGGCCCTAAGGGTGGCAAGACCATGTTCGCCTTGATCTCTAGAATTGCCTGGGCCAGAGTCTGCATTATAGCACTCATGGTGTTCATCATTGCCTCAAGAGCATCGAGTCGTTGGCAATCGCTGAGCCCTTCTGCCTTCGGTTCCTGAGTCGCACTGTCCTCAGGGAAGACAGTCATTATTGCATCATCTTCAAACTCAAAGGAAATGCTACTCCCAGATTCAGATAGTGCTCTGACTATTCAAGGGTGACTCCCCCCCAGCCTGTCATTGTCTGTTCCTTGGGAGTTGCACTCTTCAGGAAAGGTAGACATCATCGCAATATCTTTCGATTTTGGAGGATTGCTACCCCCAGCCGTAGATGCTGTATTAACCCTAGGCACGTTATAATCATCTTCCTCAGAATCGGTGTCTTCAGGAAAAGCCGAAAGTGCTACATCTTCTTCATACTCGGAGGGAATGTTACCCCCAGCTTTGGAATGTGCATTTTCTTGATGAGGGTGATTACCCCCAGAGAACTCGGCATCTGTCCCTTGAGATTCACTATCTTTACAAAATGCTGGGTTCTTGTATATATCCAGGGGGACACTACCCCCGGCTTGGGCCACCCCCAGGGGTTCAGAGGAAGAACTACCCCCAGGGGCTGACGGCTTCTTCCTTAAGCGGGTGCAAGTGCCGTTGTCAGTCCTCCAGGTAGTCGCCTTCGCGATGCAGTGGTAGAGAGCGCCGGACTGGAGGCATTTGACTTCTTTCTTCCCTTGGTGGCGAGAAACTTTCCAGTTGTCACGACCCACACCCGATGTAGGGATGCAAGTCGGAAACAACGCCCAGCCTACGCCGTAGAATCGGCAGTAGAACGCTGTCTTGGTCTACTATACTATCTAAAATCTCACAATAATATGAAGTCTGCCAATAAAATCTCAACACAAAACTCAATCATATTCTAAAGCACGAGAAGATATCAAGGAAGTCTAACATAACTATCCATTCAATATATATAAACAATAATAGAAACAATATCCAATCTCATACTCTATGCCGAAAACAAATCTGGTACCAAAATACTAAAGAGACTAACTATGAAAACTAATGATCCGAATAAACCTCCCAGCAATCACTCCAGAACTAGTGGATCCAAGTCTGCACCATCTATAAGTCGAAGTCCATAGTATGTCGGACACCAATCTCTCGGATCCTCTGAAAAATATTTTCCAGTCAGGAATGGAGCGAAGTATATACCTCTGAAAGCAGTTCCAATAACATAATCGAGCATATATAACAAGCAATAGAAAAAAGGATACAAGATGCACAAGTAATAAGAATGTACAATACAGGAAGAATAGGCAATAAGCACAATAAGAACTGAAAAGTAAATACGGAAAATAAACTGCAAGTAGAAAACAAGAATACTAGCTATGTGATTTAGAGTGCAAGTTCGTTATGTGATCGGCTTAGGTTGCACATGAGGTATAAAGGTAACTCCATTATACGTGAGGTGTATAATCGATATGCACATGAGATCAAGAGGGCTTTGATCACATAACCAACTCCTACTCCCCCTCCCCAACCAATACTCATGGATCCAATCACGATACGTTACGTACATGATCACGATATAGTCACACTAGCACATGAAATAGTGGATGCACAAGAAGCACATGAAAGTCAATACCCGATGCACACGATAAAATACATGTGACTAGGTACCCGTTGCACACGGTAGGGGATAACACCTCCTGACAGGATCCATATAGCTCAAGTCCGTGAAATCACTGTGTCGAAAATCAATGTATACAATTCTAGAACATGCATATATACAATATTATGAATTAAAAACAATCAGAGAAATGTACTCGCCTGTGGTCCAGAGCAATGAATGTCAAACTGTCCGAACTGGTGTCACACAGACCTATATATGGAATATTGTATTAATATAAGGTTCTGGAAAGAAAATAAGTTAAACTAGTCAACTTCTAGGTCAACAAGTCAATTCTAAGTCAAAAGTTAAACTAGGTCAACTCTAAGTCAAACCGGTCAAACTATAGTCAAACTATGGTCAACTACATATTTCTAGGTTGCATAAGTCTAACTCAAAGATATTGGGCTCACACACTATGAATCTAGGCCATACAAGCTACAACTTAGGATACTAAGATACCGTATCTCAGGATACGCAAACAATAGGTAAATATCACATATCTATAATAAAGCAATATTAAATATATAAATCATAATTACAAATGCTAAAAGATTATCATAATTTTGAACCAACTTGGTATCGCAATAGTAAACCTCTATCTTGATACCCAAACCCAATACCTTGGATATCCTTAATACCTTGGCATTTACCTTGGTATCTCAAGGTAATGTCACTCTAGTATATATATATATTAACTATCCAACTATAACTATAAACTACCATGTATTTAGTATTTATACCATACTATATACCTTATTTTAGTCACCTAATACCCACCCATAATTAGTTTACAACTATCATATTACTATGCCAATACCTACTACTCATACCTTGGTATATCTTGATACTTACCTTGGTATCTCAAGGTAATTGCCAAAACTTCATATATGTACTAACTACCCAACAATAATTACATATATCAATCCAATATAACTCTAGTATATACTAATAGAATAAATACTAACTACCAACTACACACTAACTATTAATACATATATACGTACATACATACCTAAAAATATATAATATTTAAAAGATACTCATAACCATTGATAACTAAAATATACTAACTTACTCAATAATATTATGTGCTACAACTAAATATATACATATATAGTATAATACAAATAGCAATTAGAAACATATTTATATATATATTAATTACCATATATATATTTAAATACATATATATAACCCACCATATATATTTATATAATATATATTTAAATACATATATATAACCCACAATATATATTTATACAATATATATTTAAATACATATAATCTATAATATATATATATATATTTATACAATATATATTTAAATACATATATATAACCCATAATATATATTTATACAATATATATTTAAATACATATATATAACCCACAATATATATTTATACAATATATATATAACTATATATATAACTATACATACACTTATACATAGTAAATTGTATAAAATACCACATAGTAACATACACACACATACATATTAATATGTATATATAACTATACATATATGTATACGTATATAAAATCATACACTATATAAATACATAACAATATATAATATAACTATATATATAACCACATATAAATATATCTACTATATTATATATACATATACTACTACTTATAAATATATATCTACATGTAAAAAAGTAGCTACATAATAAATATACACATATAGTATATGCATAGGTACATAGATCAAAGACACAACATTACATAAATATATATACACAATATTATATATATATATATATATATATATATATATATATATATATATATATATATATATATATATATATATATAAATTATACTTCTCCATGAAATAAGAACACAAAAGAATTAGATCTACAATTAAATTGCACATACATGGACCGTATCACCCCGTATCCCACTAGATTTAGGATACGCATGCGACACGAGTCCACCACACATCCAAACGTACCCCGAAGGACACGGACAAGTCATATATATTATTTATGAACAATACGAAGAGTCAAATATAAATCTACGTGTCCGTGTCAAAATGTGACATGCTCAAAGTCCCGTGTCGGAAGGAAAATCTCCAAATTAACATGTATCACCAAATTAATGGGATACGACCTACACGTACCCAATTGTGGACACGACACTAGCCCCAAACACACAAGCACATGCCAAATTGATCTATAGGACCAATTGACACACACAACAAATGTTAATTTCGGAATTCCCCAAAAATTGACACAAAAAGTACCATAACTTTCTCAATAGGCCTCCTATGAACACAAAACCAAAACCTATGGGTAGCCTATGCATATGGATTGATTTTCCATGGTTAAATCTCATATTTAGAACCTAAATTAAGGAAAAAAACTGAATTATACCTATTGGGAGATGGATTCCCAATAAAACCTCCAAAATTGATGAAATTGGCCTCCAACTTGTAGATCCTTGCTCCTCTTTGTAGATCCATGCTTCCTCCTTGTAGATCCTTGCTCTAATAGCCTCCAATGGTGATTTGGAAAATAATTGGGTGAAAATTTGGTAGGGATTTGGTTGAGGAAATTTTCTAGATCTAGATTTGGAATGAAAAATAAAGAGAGAGAAAGTTTTTATCCCATTTATATAGGCCTCACTTGCCCCCTCCCTCAATCTACTATGTAAAGTCTAGAATACCCCTTGGGGCCTCTCATGAAGAAATTAATTAAGGTGGGAAGCTTCTAGTCTAATGGGTTTAACATAATTAATTATCCTCATAATAATTGAGCTTCTAATTATTGGGCTCAATTCTAACTAGAATTAAATGTTGGTCCATGAGTCTAAACTAAACTAGTTGGTCCACTAACACAAGTCCAAAAATAAATCTAACATGCTAATAATAAATAAATAATACAATAAATAAAATTTAATATGCACAATATTTAATTAATTACCAAATGACTAAAATATCCTTTCCTAAAAAATATGGTAGTGACAAATCTACCCCCCTTAGAAGAATTTCGTCCTCGAAATTAAAACTCTCACCCCTCTCTCTTGGCCAGTCATATTCTATTCATACAAATCTTACTATGGTCAAATCCCATCAATCATAGTCTAAAATAGTATATATCCTATAACATACAATCATATCATTCTACTGAAAGAGAAATCATACTTGGATATAGTCTCTAACTATCATAAAATTAGTCTCTGCCCTGCTGAGATGTCTTCCTTTACTGGTAAGGTAATCTACTATGCCACATGTGGCCTATTCCATCAGACACTATTAATCATCAATCTTGTCAAGATATTCTTAATACTGAGGGTTACTAAATACTAGTGATATACTCTAATTCTAGGTCATGGACATGCTTAGCTTACTGGCACTTGCTACTTAGGATACTATTCAAGATACTGCTAAGATACTACCCCTTGTTCTGTTTCAATCACCAAAATTTCTCAATCATTCTCTTGCAAGAAATACTTCTATACCTTTTCAATCATGTATTTTATTAGCACACCCTCATCCAACTTATCACTCCCTATAGGATGCCTTACTTAAATCTTGTTACTGTCTACACAAGGTATCAGCTCTCATATGCATTTTGATGATATCCGTATACCAAGTTACTCATGTCTCTCCTCTATATTATTATATTAGTCACTAAAATGCTTGCCTAAACTTTCATAATACTTGAGGTACTTTGTTTCTTGTTACTAGGGTATCTCTTTCTATCTGATACTTGGTGCAACTGATCCTCTAACATTTGTTTAATCATCTTAAGCTTCTCATCTGTACATTAGTATCATAATACGTACATAATTACCTTCTAGCCATTACAACACCATGATATCTCACTGGTATCCTTATACCCCTCGGACTATTCTCTGATACATAAGACCTCTATACTCAAAATTGGCAAGGTACTATACCTACTAAACTTACTTCTCTATATATATTGTCTCCCTCCTCTACTGCTTGGATCACTTGTATTATTACTCCCAAATATCTTTCTATCTATATTAACTGATACACCAATCCAATGTCATTACACAATGTACTTACTGTTACTAGCACATTACTCAGCTAATCCCTGATATAGAAACACTAGCACTCTTGATATAGTAACACTAGCTTTCTAACTACACAACATATGTCCTTAAGGTTCTAGGGTACTAGCTTTATCATTATATCACCTCATAATACTCACTGAAAATCATGATCACTTGCATCCAATGCACTAGTTATTAACTTCTATAATACACACATTTCACTTCACTCTCAAAGGTCGACATATGATTCCATATCTCTATTGATGTATATGTATCTCTCCTCAAACCTTACAGACGGATATGCAAATCAGTGATGCACTATATATCTTCTATGACCAATCTTGATATTTCTCAACCCATGACATAATATTAACACTCAAGCTTTCACTTTCTGATACTCATGAACTTCCACGCTGACACTTATCATCCACTATACATCATGCACACAATTTCTTGATACTTCTCCCACCTATTGCTTCCAACACATCACTAGCCTCAATATTAGGTGAGATACCCATCACTAATCATATACTGGTATACTCTTATCTACTCACAGTAATGCTCTACTTTATCTTAACACAAGTCTTATTACTTTAGCACAATGTATTATTATTCCCTCATGCTCTCCCATACACTTATGGGTACCCTTCCACTATGGCACACTCATTAATACTCTTGATGCATATACATATCTATACTCTTGACACACCCAAGTATCAACCACCAATTTGAATATCATACTTCATTGATTTCCAACACAATTTTCTTGATACTTAATTGTTACATGGATTACCCAACTACATGAATTCATGATTATCCTAAATTAGTATGCTGACTTTGATACTAACTCATGGAACCACTACTGATATTCTCTACTCCCTCTTCTACCTATTGTAACTACTAACTTATAATTACACCTATCATAGAACTAATGCTATAAAGTACTATGCTACGGGTTATCCCTAGGTTTATGCCTATTGCTCACATGCCTAACCAAGAACCACTTACAGGCTCATAAGTCACACTCTCAATAGTCAATACTAATACTCAAGATTTAGACCTAATTGTAACTCACCAATTATCACACTAACAAGGACTCTAATAGAAATAAGCTCTATAAGGAACTAGAGAACTGAAGGTATCTCTACCGCTTAGCTAAAGAATGATGGAACAAAGTCCTACAATAACAGAAATGAATAAGTATTGAGATAATACTTTAAGAATCAATTTAAGATACAATCTGATAATCATACATGTCTGTCCGAAATCATGACACTCAGAATCCTCGCCACGCCAGTAAACATAGCTGCGATAAACGATAGATTCCATAACTAGGGTATGCAACTCTATAATCATGTTATCTAGAATCCTGACCACGCCAACCGGTATGGCTGCGAGAAACTCTAAATTTCATAACTAAGATATATACATCCGAAGTCAGGTCCCTACGTTTTTCGCTACGCCAGCTAATATGGCTGCGATAAACTCTAGGCTCCATAACCAAAGTAGACGTTTTACCTTTCTCACTGTCCTCATCAACATATGTCATCAGATGATACCGTAACTTAGTCCGTAAAATTTCTTTCGACATAAAACAAACTAAATAACGAACACCAAGAATTTTGAATCATCCGATCACCAAGAATCAAATTCAACAATAGATCACCAAGAATCAATTTCTACAACAACAAGTGAGAGCGAATAGAAACAAGAGAAAAGATTTGAAATGGAAATTGTAATAAGATTCTCAAGGGTCATCCCAGGAATATCTCAAGAGATTTGTGATTGAGTATCCTCTCTCATCCTAATGTCCTATGTCCTATATCCTATCGCAGGCATGCAGTAGTACAACTAAGTCGTCACACTACCACGACATCGCAAAACTTGCGAAGCCTGACCTGCATGGGCCACCACTAAAAACGTGTCACGACCCGCACCCGATGTAGGGATGCAAGTCGGAAATAACGCCCAGCCTACGCCGTAGAATCGGCGGTAGAACGCTGTCTTGGTCTACTATACTATCTAAAATCTCACAATAATATGAAGTCTGCCAATAAAATCTCAACACAAAACTCAATCACATTCTAAAGCACGAAAAGATATCAAGGAAGTCTAACATAACTATCCATTCAATATATATAAACAATAATAGAAACAATATCCAATCTCATACTCTATGCCGAAAACAAATCTGGTACCAAAATGCTAAAGAGACTAACTATGAAAACTAATGATCCGAATAAACCTCCCGGCAATCACTCCAGAACTAATGGATCCAACTCTGCACCATCTATAAGTCGAAGCCCATAGTATGTCGGACACCAATCTCTCGGATCCTTTGAAAAATATTTTCCAGTCAGGAATGGAGCGAAGTACATACCTCTGAAAGCAGTTCCAATGACATAATCGAGCATATATAACAAGCAATAGAAAAAGGATACAAGATGCACAAGTAATAAGAATGTACAATACAAGAAGAACAGGCAATAAGCACAATAAGAACTGAAAAGTAAATACGGGAAATAAACTGCAAGTAGAAAACAAGAATACTAGCTATGTGATTTAGAGTGCAAGTTCGTTATGTGATCGGCTTAGGTTGCACATGAGGTATAAAGGTAACTCCATTATACGTGAGGTGTATAATCGACATGCACATGAGATCAAGAGGGCTTTGATCACATAACCAACTCCTACTCCCCCTCCCCAACCAATACTCATGGATCAAATTACGACACGTTACGTACATGATCACGATATAGTCATACTAGCACACGAAATAGTGGATGCACAAGAAGCACATAAAAGTCAATACCCGATGCACACGATGAAATACATGTAACTGGGTACCCGTTGCACACGGTAGGGGATAACACCTCCTGACGGGATCCATATAGCACCAGTCCGTGAAATCACTGTGTCGAAAATCAATGTATACAATTCTAGAACATGCATATATACAATATTATGAATTGAAAACAATCAGAGAAATGTACTCGCCTGTGGTCCAGAGCAATGAATGTCAAACTGTCCGAACTGGTGTCACACAGACCTATATATGGAATATTGTATTAATATAAGGTTCTGGAAAGAAAATAAGTTAAACTAGTCAACTTCTAGGTCAATAAGTCAATTCTAAGTCAAAAGTTAAACTATGTCAACTCTAAGTCAAACCGGTCAAACTATAGTCAAACTATGGTCAACTCTAAGTCAAACCGGTCAAACTATAGTCAAACTATGGTCAACTACCTATTTCTAGGTTGCATAAGTCTAACTCAAAAATATTGGGCTCACACACTATGAATCTAGGCCATACAAGCTACAACTTAGGATACTAAGATACCGTATCTCAGGATACGCAAACAATAGGTAAATATCACATATCTATAATAAAGCAATATTAAATATATAAATCATAATTACAAATGCTAAAAGATTATCATGGTTTTGAACCAACTTGGTATCTCAATAGTAAACCTCTATCTTGATACCCAAACCCAATACCTTGGATATCCTTAATACCTTGGCATTTACCTTGGTATCTCAAGGTAATGTCACTCTAGTATATATATATTAACTATCCAACTATAACTATAAACTATCATGTATTTAGTATTTATACCATACTATATACCTTATTTTAGTCACCTAATACCCACCCATAATTAGTTTACAACTATCATATTACTATGCCAATACCCACTACTCATACCTTGGTATATCTTGATACTTACCTTGGTATCTCAAGGTAATTGCCAAAACTTCATATATGTACTAACTACCCAACAATAATTACATATATCAATCCAATATAACTCTAGTATATACTAATAGAATAAATACTAACTACCAACTACACACTAACTATTAATATATATATATACGTACATACATACCTAAAAATATATAATATATAAAAGATACTCATAACCATTGATAACTAAAATATACTAACTTACTCAATAATATTATGTGCTACAACTAAATATATACATATATAGTATAATACAAATAGCAATTAGGAACATATTTATATATATATTAATTACTATATATATATTTAAATACATATATATAACCCACCATATATATTTATATAATATATATTTAAATACATATATATAACCCACAATATATATTTATACAATATATATTTAAATACATATAATCCACAATATATATATATTTATGCAATATTTATTTAAATACATAAATATATAACCCATAATATATATTTATACAATATATATTTAAATACATATATATAACCCACAATATATATTTATACAATATATATATAACTATATATATAACTATACATACACTTATACATAGTAAATTGTATAAAATACCACATAGTAACATACACACACATACATATTAATATGTATATATAACTATACATATATGTATACGTATATAAAATCATATACTATATAAATACATGACAATATATAATATAACTATATATATAACCACATATAAATATATCTACTATATTATATATACATATACTACCACTAATAAATATATATCTACATGTAGAAAAATAGCTACATAATAAATATACACATATAGTATATGCATAGGTACATAGATCTAAGACACAACATTACATAAATATATATACACAATATTATATATATATATATACATATATATAATTACACTTCTCCATGAAATAAGAACACAAAAGAATTAGATCTATAATTAAATTGCACATACATGGACCGTATCACCCCGTATCCTACTAGATTTAGGATACACATGCCACACGAGTCCACCACACATCCAAACGTACCCCGAAGGACATGAACAAGTCATATATATTATTTATGAACAATACGAAGAGTCAAATATAAATCTACGTATCCGTGTCAAAATGTGACATGCTCAAAGTCCCGTGTCGGAGGAAAAATCTCCAAATTAACACGTATTACCAAATTGATGGAATACGACCTACACGTACCCAATTATGGATACGACACTAGCCCCAAACACACAAGCACATGCCAAATTGATCTATAGGACCAATTGACACATACAACAATGTCAATTTCAGAATTCCCCAAAAATTGACACAAAAAGTACCATAACTTTCTCAATAGGCCTCCTATGAACACAAAACCAAAACCTATGGGTAGCTTATGCATATGGGTTAATTTTCCATGGTTAAATCTCATATTTGGAACCTAAATTAAGGGAAAAAACTGAATTATACCTATTGGGAGATGGATTTCCAATAAAACCTCCAAAATTGATGAAATTGGCCTCCAACTTGTAGATCCTTGCTCCTCTTTGTAGATCCATGCTTCCTCCTTGTAGATCCTTGCTCCAATAGCTTCCAATGATAATTTGGGAAATAATTGGGTGGAAATTTAGTAGGGATTTGGTTGAGAAAATTTTCTAGATCTAGATTTGGAATGAAAAATGAAGAGAGAGAAAGTTTTTATCCCATTTATATAGGCCTCACTTGCCCCCTCCCTCAAGCTACTATGTAAAGTCTAAAATACCCCTTGGGGCCTCCCATGAAGAAATTAATTAAGGAGGGAAGCTTCTAGTCTAATGGGTTTAACATAATTAATTATCCTCCTAATAATTGAGCTTCTAATTATTGGGCTCAATTCTAACTAGAATTAAATGTTGGTCCATGAGTCTAAACTAAACTAGTTGGTCCACTAACACAAGTCCAAAAATAAATCTAACATGCTAATAATAAATAAATAATACAATAAATAAAATTTAATATGCACAATATTTAATTAATTACCAAATGACTAAAATATCCTTTCCTAGAAAATATGGTAGTGACAAATCTACCCCCTTAGAAGAATTTCGTCCTCGAAATTAAAACTTTCACCCCTCTCTCTTGGCCAGTCATATTCTATTCTCATGGAACCACTATTTGCATAAAATTTAATATGCACAATATTTAATTAATTACCAAATGACTAAAATATCCTTTTCTAGAAAATATGGTAGTGACAAATCTACCCCCTTAGAGAATATCAGTAGTCGTCCTTTGCATATCATACTTCATTGATTTCCAACACAATTTTCTTGATACTTAATTGTTACATGGATCACCCAACTACATGAATGCATGATTATCCTAAATTGGTATGCTGACTTTGATACTAACTCATGGAACCACTACTGATATTCTCTACTCCCTCTTCTACCTATAGTAACTACTAACTTATAATTACACCTATCATAGAACTAATGCTATAAATAGTGACAAATCTACCCCCTTAGAAGAATTTCGTCTTCGAAATTAAAACTCTCACCCCTCTCTCTTGGCCAGTCATATTCTATTCATACAAATCTTACTATGGTCAAATATTTAATAACTAAATAATACAATAAATAAAATTTAATATGCACAATATTTAATTAATTACCAAATGATTAAAATATCCTTTCCTAGAAAATATGGTAGTGACAAATCTACCCCCCTTAGAAGAATTTCGTCCTTGAAATTAAAACTCTCACCCCTCTCTCTTGGCCAGTCATATTCTATTCATACAAATCTTACTATGGTCAAATCCCATCAATCATAGTCTAAAATAGTATATATCCTATAACATACAATCATATCATTCTACTGAAAGAGAAATCATACTTGGATATAGTCTCTAACTATCATGAAATTAGTCTCTGCCCTGCTGAGATGTCTTCCTTTACTGGTAAGGTAATCTGCTATGCCACATGTGGCCTATTCCATCAGACACTATCAATCATCAATCTTGTCAAGATATTCTTAATACTGAGGGTTACTAAATACTAGTGATATACTCTAATTCTAGGTCATGGACATGCTTAGCTTACTGGCACATGCTACTTAGGCTACTATTCAAGATACTGCTAAGATACTACCCCTTGTTCTATTTCAATCACCAAAATTTCTCAATCATTCTCTTGCAAGAAATACTTCTATACCTTTTCAATCATGTGTTTTATTAGCACACCCTCATCCAACTTATCACTCCCTATATGATGCCTTACTTAAATCTTGTTAATGTCTACACAAGGCATCAGCTCTCATATGCATTTTGATGATATCCGTATACCAAGTTACTCATGTCTCTCCTCTATATTATTATATTAGTCACTAAAATGCTTGCCTAAACTTTCATAATACTTGAGGTACTTTTTTTCTTGTTACTAGGGTATCTCTTTCTATCTGATACTTGGTGCAACTGATCCTCTAACATTTGTTTAATCATCTTAAGCTTCTCATCTGTACATTAGTATCACAATACATACATAATTACCTTCTAGCCATTACAATACCATGATATCTCATTGGTATCCTTATACCCCTCGGACTATTTTCTGATACATAAGACCTCTATACTCAAAATTGGCAAGGTACTATACCTACTAAACTTACTTCTCTATATATATTATCTCCCTCCTCTACTGCTTGGGTCACTTGTATTATTACTCCCAAATATCTTTCTATCTATATTAACTGATACCCCAATCCAATGTCATTACACAATGTACTTACTGTTACTAGCACATTACTCAGCTAATCCCTGATATAGAAACACTAGCACTCTTGATATAGTAACACTAGCTTTCTAACTACACAACATATGTCCTTAAGGTTCTAGGGTACTAGCTTTATCATTATATTACCTCATAATACTCACTGAAAATCATGATCACTTGCATCCAATGCACTAGTTATTAACTTCTATAATACACACATTTCACTTCACTCTCAAAGGTCGACATATGATTCCATATCTCTATTGATGTATATGTATCTCTCCTCAAACCTTACATATGGATATGCAAATCAGTGATGCACTATATATCTTCTATGACCAATCTTGATATTTCTCAACCCATGACATAATATTAACACTCAAGCTTTCACTTTCTGATACTCATGAACTTCCACGCTGACACTTATCATCCACTATACATCCTGCACACAATTTCTCGATACTTCTCCCATCTATTGCTTCCAACACATCACTAGCCTCAATATTAGGTGAGATACCCATCACTAATCATATACTGGTACACTCCTATCTACTCACAATAATGCTCTACTTTATCTTAACACAAGTCTTACTACTTTAGCACAATGTATTATTATTCCCTCATACTCTCCCATACACTTATGGGTACCCTTCCACTATGGCACACTCATTAATACTCTTGATGCATATACATATCTATACTCTTGACACACCCAAGTATCAACCACCAATTTGAATATCATACTTCATTGATTTCCAACACAATTTTCTTGATACTTAATTGTTACATGGATCACCCAACTACATGAATGCATGATTATCCTAAATTGGTATGCTGACTTTGATACTAACTCATGGAACCACTACTGATATTCTCTACTCCCTCTTCTACCTATAGTAACTACTAACTTATAATTACACCTATCATAGAACTAATGCTATAAATAGTGACACCAGTTGAGTAGCATGAGGTGAAGGGCAACTCCTCCTCCTCTGATACTTGCACCTGATCTTCGGGTTGTTGCCGGGTAGGTATTTTTTGGTGCAGTCGCTGGAAGGCGACTGTCTGTCTGTGGGTACTGCCGCTTTATTGCAGCAGCAGTTGATAATGATATTGGCATAGTTGTGACTTGGAGAGGGTACGTCGCACACTGTAGTTGTTTTCCTTGCATTATGCTTGTAAGTAATCACGTCACGCAAATCATGCGAATGGTGTTTTACCTTTGCATCCTCTTTGCAAGTCCGGGTATCTCGGGCACACGGATGTGCAGGCGATGCATTTGCTCCCGGACCTGGGGTTCGTACACGAACTTGCCCCGAGGTACTGGTGGAAGACTTTTGAAACGAACCCTGTCCGCTGGTCCCTATGGATTGGACGCATGGGTCAGTTCTGTGCAACTTTCCGTCAGAGGCCCGCGTAATAGTTAGCGATGCCTGTTGGCGGTCAATCGCATGAGCAGTTGCTTGAGCTTGACGAGCTCGCACTTCCCTAGACATCTTTAATTTAGCACTCGCAGGCACGTAGTAAGAAGAGTCCAGATTTGGGGTTTCGCCACTCTCAGTAGGTCGCATAGGATCTGCGTCTCGTGAGATATGGTCGAAATCTTAAGTTTTGTTGCTGTCGGAGCCGCATACGGCCGTCTGCCTGCGGCTATGAGTTAATGTCGCATGGACAATCTTATGCGGCATGTGAATAGATGACGCATGGAAAATATTATGCGACCTCCTTCTTGGACGCATAGGACCAGCCCCAGCCCCAGAACGTCTGACATCGTAGTATTTTTTTTGCTAGATTCTAAGTGCTGAGCAGTTCCTACGCCAGTCGAAGATGTCGCATAGACGTGGATTTCCTTAGCAATAGATTGAGAGGCGGAGATCACCTCCTCCGCAGTTGGGTGAGGCGTAGTGGCATTTTCTACCCACGTTCTGCGGGTTTTCTTGGGCTTGGCTATCCTTGGCGAATGATTATCACTTTCTTCGGAGAGCATGTCCTCGAACGCTTGCTGGTCGAAGCGGACCACCAGTATCTTTTGCGTCGAGCCGAGCTTGGCCGCATCAGATTGTGTCATCGACTTCTCAACAGTAGAGAAAATTTTTTTCCTAGCAGATTCACCATCGTGTTTGCCATTTAAATCAAAAGGAAGAACTAAGAGGACTTGATTTTGATTAACAAACTTGAAAGTACAGATTAGAGTCCTAAGAGATAATCTAAGTACAAATTTGTTTTGATCTGAGGGTGACGATAGAGGGTTAGGAGTGTATAAACTCTCTTTACTCTGTGGACAATCCGCACGCAGAAACTTCTCTCCTTGGTTCTAGTATGAATTTGCAGATAGCCAGCCAGCCATTTGGTTTGGTATCTCTCTGAAGCAGAAAAAGCTGACCTTTAGAACGTTCCAGTTGCTCCTATTTATAGCAATCGTGCTGATGGGCTATGGGTGCCGCATATGCCTCTGTTTGGTGGCCACATAAGGCTCCTTCAACAGAATACGGTTGCAACTGTTGCCGCATGCCATGAGCAGATTGCCACGTGGTCTTGGTTGAGATATGCTGTTGATGAGATCTCGGGGTCGTTTTAGCCCATTGTATGCGTTACTTGGTCATTTGGACACGTAGTCAACACCAACTGTGCGAAGATCTTTGCAGTTGTAACAAAAAGATCTTGTGAGCGGGAGGCTGCGCACATTGGCGAGGCCGCATGGGTCATGTAGCCGCATGCGTGCTCTCCTCCGCCCGTTGTTCGGGTGTGGTACCCTGCTATTTATAGTCTCCCTGTGGACGTACTATAGGTGACGTATATGCTCGTACTTGGTGGCCACATGGGGCTTCTTTAGCAGAATGCGACCGTAACGGTAGCCGCATGGTGCGGGCAAGCCGCCACGTGGGTTTGGTTAGGATTTTCTGTTTGAAGTGATCTCGGGACTGTTGTGTGCATAACTCGGTCAATTGGACATTTGGTCAATACTAACTGTGAGAGAAATCGCCTTCGGTTATAACAAAAAATGTTTTGAGTCGAGAGCCGCATACTATTATAGTCGCATAGAAGCTCTCGTTTGGCATTGGTCGGAATGACCCTCTGGTCGTATGTGGACGAGGTCACATGGGTGTTGAAGTCGCATGCGTACTCTTGTTTGGCCTTGGTCACGTGGATGCTCTGGCCGCATGATGTCGAGGTCGTATGGGTCTTGAAGCCGCATACGTATGACAAATGGCATGGCCCGTCTGTCGAGGAAATTAATGCACTGATGTGACTTGTTGTCTTTTCCTGAGCCGTCGTCTGCACGGATTCTGAATCATCTTAGGGTGATGAGTGAGGCGTAAGAGCTTCTAAAAGACATCAAAATCTGTGTCAGGGGATTTTATGCGATCGCCCTGCTCTATGGTCGTTCAGGCCGCATATGGAAACTGCATGGAGTCGAAGCCGAATGGGGCCAGAGACGCATGGGGCACATGGAGTCTGGAACGTATTGGGCCAGAGAGGCATGGATCACATGGAGTCTAGGACGTATTGGGCCAGAGACACATGGATCTTTTGTCGTTTTCTGCATTCGTGGCATTTGAACAGCTGTATACTGCCAAAAGTAATTATGACGAAACTATTAACACGGATTCCAATCAGCGGTGCATGATTCGAGGCGGTCAGAATGACTGTCTATTTTTTCAGAGTCATAAATGCTCTAATGTGACTGTAGGATGATGCGTCAAAGGGCGGTATGCATCTCGGGATATCATGTATCTGAGGGTGTCATGCGTCTGTCGCTGTTATGCGTCTACCGTAGTTATGCGTACGTTGCTTATTTGTTGACTACAAACTGGAGCGCATTGAGAGGTTTTTTTTATGCTTCTACACCTTCAACGGCCATCCACCTGGTGCACGCCATTGTTCAGGGGAAGTACACTTGATCCTCGGGTGCTGGCTCTAAACCTGGCCATGCAAAATCAGTGGGGTTAGACCCCAAATAGCAAGTACCACAAAGGAAGCACGAATAAAGAAATAAAACCAGGTTATATATATATATATATATATATATATATATATATATATATATATATATGTATATGTCTCGTAGTTTCGGTTCATAGCCTATCATGACACAATAATCTAATCCCTACAACCAAACAAGGACAAGAGTTAGACCATCGCACCATGATAGTCCATCTCCCTAGACTATTTGACAGCAGGTACAATACATAAACAAGTTCAGTTACATAATCGGCTAATCATTTATATGGCTTACTAGATAGAGTCCGGGTTATCCCAGAGATATTATGCATATAGGAATCCTTAGATCGAACCAGGTACTAGCAGGGTTAGCCGAGCCATAAATTGTCGTATAGCACATAGTATTGTGCACCGGTCCCTCGTAAGGCCACCGTGCTAAGATCGCATAGAACACATAATATTGTATGATAGTCGGATATTGCCATACACTAATGTGGATTTAAACAATATCCATGGGGACTAGCCTGCACACCTTAATTCAGATGACTAGAGGTGGCTAGTTAGGCATGATCTCGAGATTTCATTCCCTCCCAATGCTTTACAAGTTTAGTTGTATAGTTAACCCTATTGTTAACTAGAATCACATGGCGTGGTAACATGGTATTACCTTTATATGATATACCATAATACGACCACGCTAGATACGAATCCACTTATCACTTTGTAGTTCAACCTGGATTCACCCCAGTGTGATACAACAATCAACAGATCTTAACCATGATTGGTCAATGACTAACCCTTATGTCCATGCTGGAGATTAAGTCATATCACATGTCACGTAGTACATAGGTATAACGTAGTGTAAACATGTAATATAATCGCGTATGGACACTTAGCACGTAGGAACGCATAGCACGTAGTAAGTGTATCTACACGGATACAAGTGGTCAGGTCATGGCGCATAGATGGGTCTAATACTCTTATGGTCATAAAAGTCACACATACATCCCATAAAGTCCAAAGGAACATTCAAACAAAACTAGTCCAATAAAGCATGTGTAAGGGGCCGAATGCGCTCATAAGGATCAATGCCGCATGGGGATCAAATGCCACATAAAATCGGTTGTCGCATAGGAAGTCAGGCCGCATAGCCGCATGGGTCGCATGGTCCCTGACCGCAGAGGTCGCATGATCGCATAAGTTCAGACCGCATGGCCACACGAGCTCAGACCGCATGTCCGCATGAGTTCAGGCCGCATGGTCGCATGAGCTCAATGACGCATACGCTCACTTGCCGCATATGGGTCAAGGCCGCATTGATATCTCGATCACATGCGACTTCGTCTTCTCCAGGCAGTAGTTCGGCCATGGCGAGAACTCGGAAAACCATAAATTTGTTTCCTTCATAAAACTTTATTTTAACTCCGAATTGAGTGAATCAAAAGCCAAAACGCTCGAAATAAAGTTCTCCATCCATCGTAAAAACTATTTTCCAAAAATACTATGTTTTAGTAGATCAAAACCACCAAAAATCTCAAGAAACCCATGAAAACTCTAAACTTAGAATGTAGATCTACTCAAATTCAACCATTAAAACCGAAAGCCCCAAGTACTAAAAGTGTTTAGAATCATCATTAGCACATAATAGACTTATAAAATACAAGAAAAGAGCAAGAATAAAAAATCAAGAGGTTTCCCCATGTAGTACAAGGTGTACTTGCCTAAATAAAGGAAGAAGAGGAAATGGAGAGAATGAGGGAAGAAAGGGAAAGAAGTTGAATTTTATAGTTAGGGTTTGAGGTTTAGACCATGGGTTCGACTCATGAATGAACCAACCCAAAAATTTAAACCATGGGTCTAATTGAACCAAAGAATGGGTCAAAGAATGAGTCTAGTCTCCATGCATGCAACCCAATTAATCATGTAAGCAAGAAATACTCTAAGCAGGAAATAAATACAAGCAAGAAATAAATATATCCCAAAATATACATTTCGGGAACGGAGAGTGACATATATATATATATATATATATATATATATATATATATATATATATATATATATATATATATAATCGACATCTCGATCTCTATTACCTCCCGGCACGGTCACCGCCCTATGGGTTTGCTCTCCTTCGGGCGCCTAAAGGTCTATAATACAAGCATTGTATCGACACATCTCATACAATTGCATTATAAAATTGTGAAAGTACAAGAAAGCCCTTCTAATCTGAATTATTGGATCAAGAATCAATGGTTCATATTTTGCTTGTATCGATACAAAGTTTGTATTTAAGAATTTTCATATATATATATATATATATATATATATATATATATATATATATATATATATATATATATATATATATATATATATATATATATATATATATATATATCTGAGGAGGTACTTCAACTGTCCCAGATCATTGACTTCAAATTCCTTTTCAAGTCTTTTCTTCAGTCGTAGGATCTCCTCATTATCGTCTCCAGTAATTATAATATCATTAACATAGACTACAAGAACAGTGATACGAGTCTTGGAGTACTTGTAAAACATAGTATGATCTCTATTGTACTGCCTATACCCCATACCACAGATTGTAAGCTTGAATCTATCAAACCATGCTCTCGGAGACTGCTTTAGCCAATACAAAGACTTCTTCAATTTGCATACCTTTCCAGTTGTTTGTGAAGTAGCAAAGCCTGGTAGAATCTCCATATACACCTCCTCCTGGAGATCTCTATGCAAAAAGACGTTCTTGACATCTAGCTGATGTAGTTGCCAATTGAAGTTGGCAGCACATGACACCAACACTCGCACAGTGCTCATCTTTCTACTGGAGAAAATATCTCATCATAGTCGATACCATAAGTTTGGCTGTAGCCTTTAGCAACCAATCTGGCCTTGTACCTGTCAATCTTGTCCTCTAGAGTCTGCTTAACAGTATAAACCCATTTACATCCAATAACACGCTTTCCAGCTGGCAGTGGTACCAGCTCCCATGTGTCGTTCTTCTTCAAGGCTTGAAGTTCCTCTTGTATGAAACTCAACCACCTAGGATCTTGCTTAGCTACCTGCCAGTTGTTAGGTACAAGCACTGAATACAATAATGCAATGAAGGACTTAAATGAAGGTAGAATTGATGCATATGAAATATAGTGTGCAATATTAGTATCCCAACTGCTAAACTTAGCTAAAGATTTTTCAACATTGACTCTAGAAGTTCTACGAAGCAAGACATGAGTATTCAAAGTATCAGGGGAGGAATTGTTACCATGTGGCTCAGGTGGAAAGGCTGAAGAAGGACCTGGAGAAGGGGGACTTGGGATATCAGCATTTATGTTATTGGCATAGGCACATGAGGCGGCTCATGCTGCTTCTGGTGCTCATGCTGCTCATGATCCCTATATACTCTTAGCTCCCCCTGACTGTCGGCTCCTCCTGAGACACCATCACTCCTCGGTGACTCAAAAGGACATAGAATTATACCAACCACAATGTCGCAATCATTCTCCCCATCTCTAGTAGCATTAGTAGAGCCATCATCGAACAAGGAACTCAACTCTGTCTTCTTCCCATAGAATGGTTCAAACTCCTAGAAGGTCACATCCATACTGACAAACAACCTTATTTTAGTAGAAAACCAATAATTGTATCCTTTCTGACTTGATGAGTAGACCACAAAGATATATTTAACTACTTGTAGATTCAGTTTGCTTACCATCGATCGGTGATGTCTCACGAAATATGTGCATCCAAACACTCTGGGTGGAACAATAAAAACATTAGAGCCTAAGAGCATCTCACATGGTATCTTCACCCCTAATACTCTTGACGGTATCCTGTTAATTGGATAAGTTGATGTCATAAAAACCTTACTCCACAAGAACTTAGGCACATTCATCGTCAGCATCAATGAACGTGCCACTTCCATTAGATGCATGTTCTTGTGTTCAGCTACCCCATTCTGAGCAGGAGTATATGTGCAAGTGGTTTGATAAATAATTTCCTGACTAGAGATAAAAGTATAAAACTTCTTGTTGGTGTACTCTGTCCCATTATCTGTTCGAAGAATCTTCACATGTACTCCAAACTGGGTCTTTACATATGCCGACGGGTCTTAAAAATATTTATATACCTCATATTTCTGCTTCATCATGTAGATCCAGGTCATACGTGAGTAACAATCAATAAAATTGCACTCATAGAAGTAGTAGGACACGATCTCCAAACATCAGAATGAATAAGTACAAATGACTCAAAACTTTGAAGACCAACCATTTTATAAGTAGAACGTGTATGTTTCCTAAGTTCACAAGCATTACAAAATAATATTTTTTTTGTCCACTTTATTCATTATCTCAGGTTCTAACTTATTCAAACTATCAAAAGATCATAAATGCCCAAATCTACAATGTTGAGGTATTGCTTATGCCTTTGGCCCTCCAATAACAGTAGCAACAAGCATTGCAGCCTCCCTGTCCAGGTACCAAAGGCCATTACGTTTGATGCCAGTCCCAAGTATCTTCCCCGTGTCCTTCTCCAGGAAAGAACACATATCATGATAAAAAAGAACAGTGTAATTCAATTAATCAATAAGAGGGCTAAAAAGAAGTAAGTTGACCAAAAATGAAGGAACATGCAATACAGATGACAAGGTAACAGATGAAGTACAATGGACCGAGCCAGTACCCCTGATGGGTTAGGATATCCCATCAGCAGTTTGAACTATCTCGGGATGTATATGCTTCCTTGGATAATATAATAAAAACTCACTAGATACACATATAATATGCCTTGATGAACCTGAGTCTATGATCCAACCAGCATAAGATTTACTGGATGCAAGTGCCCGAACCGGATACTTTTTCTCATATGAGCGTAACCAGTAAAGTTACCATGGTAGGCAGTGTCATCCAGATCCTGAGTGGTCTATCCCTTGCCCTTCTCAACCAGAAGCTTGAACTGACGTAGTTCCTCTAGCTCTATCATCTCAGTAGTGGTCTGGAACTCTTTGCCACAACTAGGTAAGCAACTCATTGGCCTCCACATCCCCTGCCTCCTTAACCTGTACGTCTACCTCTCTGTCCTCTGCCTCCTCGACCTTGACCAGAATTGCGAGATTGAGGGTAGTTGTAGCTGAGGTACCCTTTATTCCTACAATTATATCACTCCCTGTCATCGTTGATGGGAGCATTAGGAACTACCAATGCCGAGCGAACATCAAGCAAGGTCTTACCTTTTATCACCTTCTGTCTGATTTCCTATTGCTCAATCGATGCGATAGTCTCATCCAGGGATGGAAGAGATGACACATGACACATTGCTGCCCTCCTAGCCTTAAACAGAGGGTTCAGGCCCTTGAGAAAATGAGCCACATGCCTACAAAATATCTGACGGGTTCTGTAATGATAGTGGATCATAGTGGTCCAAGTTCACCCACAAGCGGCGTAACTCTATTGCATACTGGAGTACTGTCTTCTTTCCCTGTGTGGTAGCATCAATCTTCTTCTCAACTTTCATCATCATCATGACACTCCCAGCTCCAGAGTACATCCCAGCCAGTGTCGTCTAGACATCAGCTGCACTGTTGATCGACTCTACCATCCCAACTATGGATGGAGACACAGAAGTAAGTAGCCAAGAAATCACTAGAGAATTAAGGTGACTCCATGTGCTTCATTCAGCACTCGTCTTATCCTTTGGCTCAATGCTCTCTTCCTTCACATATTTTTTATGTCCCTTGGTCCGAAGGTTCAGCAACGCCCTCCTAGACCAACTTAGGTAGTTTCTCGTCCCCTCAAGTTTGATGTAATTGGGCAGCAACTCTATCTTCTTCATCACCTGTGATAATTTTGGTGTAGGCACGACTGCCCTACTGGATAAGTTCTCCTCTAATTTGGCCTGAAATACCCTGGCCACCCCCTCTAGTATCTTTTTCAGCTCCTGACTAGTCACATGTGTTACCATCTCCATGGTTGCACTTATTGCAAACCCAACCCAGGGACGAGGTCAAATGCAACTCAAGCACGTGTCGTGTGCCTATACGCGATCACGACTGTCTCCATCTATTTGTATACCCCCAAGTTTATATGGCATGAGAGATACACGATGGGTAGGACTCGCCGGAACAAAGGCGAGAAATAGAGATATGTGCAAAACTTTCCAGGAAGTATGCTCTCTAATCTCAGAACCCACGTTGAGATCGAAATCAGAGGATCACACAAGAGTTCCCCTCTGATTATCCACGATTCAACAAAAAACTTGCCTACGCCGACGTACGACAATGACAAGGTCGGCAGTAGGGGGCTTCCACTCGGACAGAGGTAGGCGGGTTGGGTGGGGGGGGGGCTTCCACTCGGATAGAGGGAGGCGGGGGGGGGGGGGAGGGTGAGAGAAGGGAAATTTTTTTTATTATGTAGAGAAAGGATTCAGAGTTTTGGCTCTAATACCATGTAGAATGAAATAATGGATGATTTATTATTCATGAGAGAGTACATATATATAAAAGGAGGCTAGCCTCATCCTTATTTTCTATCCGATGTGGGACTAAATAAGTCCTTAGAGCATCATTAGTAGATGGTGCTCAAAATTTCATCTTAAGACCCAACATTTCAAAAAAAAAGTAAATATAGAATGAGTTGGGTTTGTATGAGAATAATATAGAATGATAAAATGAGCTTTGGTCCCAAAGATTGTGTGATAAAAAATTAATGTGAAAAAAAAATATAAATCTAGAATTGGGCTCCAAATTGGGACTTAATATTCTACAAAATAATTTTCTATATTATGAATCTAAAAATTCTTAGGCCCAACCTATAGCACATGTGGGTGGGTTGGGACTGAGAATCTAGAAATTGGAACTTAGAATAATTCTTACTATTCTACAAATTGAGCTCCTACATTCTGAATCTAGAATCTAGAAATTGAGATGGCCATACTGATGATGTTCTTATAACTCAACACAACCATACTAAGAATTCACAAACGCAGCCTAAATTGGGTTTTCAAAAGCTATAAGTAATTGTTACCAAGTAGCTTTTGAAACTATTTTTTCAAAAGAACAAGCAAAAGAAGCCATGGTACTTGGTTTGGGATTGCTACTGTCTTTTAAAAAATCTACACTCTAAACAACTTTTGACACCAAGTTGGTCCAAATTTAAAACATTTTTTTAATTTGTTGGTACCAAATAAACTTAATCTAATTTCGAGCAAGAATTTTATTTTTTTTAAACAATAATCAATAAACAGTCCCAAACCAAGCTAAGGGGTATTTTTTTTCACTTATAAGTGAATTTCACTTATTCTATGTGGGATCTCCCTTATAAGTAAATTTGGTCCCAATAAGTGCGTTCGTTTTTCGGACTTATAAGTGATTTTCACTTATAAATAATTTTTACTTATAAGTGACTCCAAATTCATAAGTAAAAATTCATTTATTGGGTTACTTAAGTACTTATTACATTTGAAAAGTCTATTATGTCTATATACAAACTTAAAAATTCCTTCATAAATCTAATCACCCCTTCCTCTCCCCTTTTCTTTCCTAACAACCAAGAATCCCCTCTCTTCCCCATCCAAAACAGTTCCAAAATTCGTTTCCCCAAAACAGCCTCATTTTTCAGCATCTATTGTGACTTCACGGGACAATATCTCCTAGCTCCGACGTCCTAAGCGCTTCAATTTTTTGTTGAAATCGTCTCGAGGTAACCATTCTGAATCGATAATTTAATTAGCAAAATTCGATCTCATTAATTTTGTAGATTAATTTTAGTATAAATTGCCTGAATCACGGACGTATCTCAATGATTTGAAGATTCTGGGAGATCTAGGACTTCGAATCACGATTCATTTAGTTTTTTGGAAAGATCACACAAAAATCTATAACATACTAAAATTTAAGATTTTTGGATTCTGTTTGATATAGTAAATATTTTGTAGAAATTATTTTCATCTACTAATTTCTACCGAAAACCTAGTTTTCAACCTAGAAACTAAATCTATCGTATCTCCCAAACGAAATGAGCTTTTTTTGAATCATCGATTCCAACGCTAATGTGATTGATTTTTTTGTATATTTAGTTTAGTTGGAAATTAGCTAATGAAGCAAAAGAGCCCATTAGAGAAGGATAAGAAAAGAGTTTTGTTGCAAACTCCTAATTTAGAAAGAGATTTCGTAGATAAATGCTTAGAAGAAATAGCCTCAACTGGTTATCAAGGAACATCCTTGAAAGCCCAATCATGGACTCGCATAGGCGACGCTTTGTCTGCAAAGTATCTGGAGAATGCTTTTACTCAAAAGTTCATGAAAAACCATTGCGATGCCTTGAAGAAAAAATACACTGCTTGGCGCTATCTCAAAACCAAATCTGGCTAGCATTATAATGCAAAGCATGTATATTTAGATTACGACGACAACCAATAAAGGGAACTTATTAAGGCAAGTTTCATTATATATTATCTAAATTTAGGTGTGAATGCTAGAAGTGAGGCATAGATAAAGCATGAGAATGGAAACTTAAATAACAACTACTTTGAAGGGATTACCTTGACTCAAGAGTTTCCTTCTACTCCTTATACTCTTGTTACTCCTATTGGGGAACAAGCTGGAGTAGCGAATAGTTGCTCGGGGACTAAAAAGAGGAAGAGGTTATTTTTGCGGTCACTTTTGAGAGAAAGGTTATTCAATTAATAGCAAATATGCATTTATTTCTTTATGCGATCACTTTAGAGAGAAATGTTATTTAATTAATAGCAAACATATTGATGTGGATAAAAAGATGGCTATTTTCTTGATGACAATAAGTTATAACTTATCGAATAGATTCCTAAAACAGAGATTCCAACATTCTAGATTGACCATTTTCTTGTGTTTTCGCGAAGTGTTGCGCAGAATGTTGATGTTCGCCAAAGAGATGCTAGTTTCACCCAATTGGGATGCACTAGTTGAACAAATAGGAAACAACCAAACTTTAAGAGAATGACTGTTTAAAGGAGCAGTAGGTGCAATGGATGTCACACTTATCCCTGCTGTATATCTCAAAAAAATAAATCCTTGTTGTGATCCCATCAGACAAACAAATTCCGTTTAGAGGAAGGGGAGGTAAAGAATGTTATCAAAATGTATTGGCCATATGTGACTTTGATATGAAACGATCACATACGTTGTTGTCCGATGGGAAGGTATAGCTCACGACTCAAAGGTATTGACCGAGACCATACGAAACCCGAAATTCAAATTTTTAACGCCTCCTCCGGTTAGTATTACTCCTTTCTTTTATGTTTCAATGTAAATAAATGATCAAGGATAGGAGTTTAAATTATACTAGAAATTCTTACGTTGATTTTACTGCAGATAAGTATTACTTAAGCAATGCAGGGTACGCACACACAAAAAGATTCATGACTTCATATCAGGACAAAAGATATTGGTTGGGAGACTTTTGATGTGGAGGTAGAGATATAGATATAGAGGAAAAGTTCAATCATGCTCACTCCCAACTAAGAAATATTATCGAAATGACATTTGGTGTGTTAAGGCTAGGTTCTATGTATTAAAAAAGATACGTCCTTATGATTTTCCCACACAGAGAATAATAGTTATAGCATACATGGCTATGCGTAACTTCCTGTGTTGATATGCAATAGATGATGAATTATTCTCACAGTTCAGGAAGTGAATGATGAAATGGAAAACCCAAATGATGAATTGGAAGAAAGCGCGAGTGAGAGCATTGTTCAAAAGCAAAATTATATGATTGGATTACGAAACCAAATTGCTGATGCAGTGAATGAAATATTTTCAAATTGATATTATTTTAATGCTTTAAAACTATAATTTTGTGTAAGACAAACTTCGAATTATGGAACACATTATATGTGTATTTGTGTTGAACTAAATATTTTGGTATTTGTAATATAATATTTTGGTCTGCATATTTTTGGATTGTCATCTATTATCCATGTTTTATATGAAAGGACATAATAGTAAAATATCACTTATAAGTGCCAAAAAGAACAAAAGTGAAAAAATTACTTACAAGTGGAAAAAAAATGTTTTATAAGTGCACTTTTATAAAGTGAAATAAAGTAAGTGGCATTATAAGTGACCCTCACTTATAAGTGAAAAAAAGAACACCCCTAAATTGCCGTAACACTCATATTTGATTTGATTATTTACATCCATATGTCAACTCCTTTTTACAAAATACAATAACCAAGTGAATGTAAATATAACGTCAAATTGTATATTAAGAACACTTCCCTACCAAGTCAATCAATTCGAGGAAACTCAATCCTAAACTTCAGAGTAGCAAGCAGTAGAAAAATAAAGTCCAATACATGAAGCGGTATATTAAATGCTCCTAGGAAGCCTTTAGAAAAAATAAAGAAAAGCTATTTAAAAGACATCGAACTAAGAGCTGCTCAATTGTATGTATTCAGCTGCTACGAGAAAGAAGTAAAGAAGCTCAAGGGGTAACTAAATGCTAAGTTGGACGTATATATAAGTGGCCCAATAATTTAGTTATATATGCACTAGTACATCATTATGTTATTGAATGTCCTAATATATTTTATGTTGTATTTGAGATTGATCGTCATGACATAAAACTTAAGAAGAAAGCAATAATTATTTTTTTTAGCTATGGGCCCAATTTTGGAAGTTAAAACTTGTCGATGTTATTGCATTAACTGGTTCAGATTCAGGTTTAAGTCAACAAATAACCAAATCCAAGATAACTTCTTAGAATTTGATTCCAAATAAACAGTTGTCTGTATCAAAGTGTCGAACTACAAAATGTTGATCCAAGAAATAATTTCCATGGCATCTTAAGAAAGATTGTAGAATGGCATACATAATTAAGACGTAGAAACTGTGGAGATCGTGTTATTCAAAGTGTGATTGTTTTGATCACATATAGGACCAAATTTGAAATTTTTGATATGAATTAAGGTCTTGTGCATGCGGGACCCTACAACATTTTGAATGTTGTCAAAGTATTTTAACAACGTTTATTAAACATTGCATCAAACGTTGTCATAGATGTTTCAACAATTTTTTTGTAAACAATGTTAATAGGTAATAGTAAAATGCATGTCATTTTAACAACATTTAAAAATTTTCATATAAGACTGTTTATAACAATTCCTAACTGTTGATAAATCCTTATTTATGAAACGTTGTTGAATTGATTACATTTAAAAAAATTAATTGGATATTCAGCACATACAGGTTCATAGAATAGTAACAATGACTAAATCACATAATATATTTGAAAACACTTGCATCAAAGTATATATATTTTGAAAAAGATTATGACAATCATCGAATCATTCACAAATCACATAATATAATTTCATTAAATCGGTGAAAAGTCATACAACAATAGCAAACCAAACACTACACTAAATCATGACCTTCAACTTGTTGTCGAGCCGCTTACCCTCTCTTCATTCTTTCTGGAAAAGGAAAGAAACAAAAAATGCAGCAAAGAAAATCATAATTCAAACATATAAGAAATGAAAATAAATAAATAAATAAATAGCAGGAGTTCAAGAGATTTTACTTACCCACTCATCAAGTGTTGACCCTGTACCGAACTCAACTGGCTCTTGTGGTTAACGAGAATATGTTTAACCTTCCTAGCTAGGCGGACGGTCTCAAGATCAAATCGCAGGGGAGGTCCTAGCCTCATCATTCAGAAGAACCATTATGAGTATTAACGATAATTCATTTGCACCTTCACACACAAGCAACAAAATAATTGTCCAAAACTAGTGAAGTAGTCATTTCTGATGCTAAAGCACAGTAGGAGCAGGGATCAGTTGTGCACTAAGAAGGCAAAGTGCTCATATAAACTTGAAATTTTGAAGAGTATTGTTTATCAGTTTTCTTTTAGCAGTTGTAGTGATTGTTAGTATTAATTGTTAGTTGATGCCATATTTTGGTTTGTATCGGGGTTAGAACTTTTGCTCAGATCAGTTGTCTAGACCTCTCAATGTTGTTTATAGTTTAAACTCTATAATAGTAGTATGCATAAAGTAGTTTATGACAGAAGGCAAGACCTAGAAGGGCAATCCATTTGTCCATTTATTTGGAGAAACATAACTATATAAGCATAGTTAACTTCATTATCTGCCAAAATTTTATGAAAATTTTGTTTCAACATGTATCATATTAGGATAAACACGGGCAATGATTAGGATAAAGACACGATAAAGATTCATATAATACTATATTTCTATAAAATTTATGATACACATGTTATATGTACACATGAAAACGTATATGTCTAGTAAATATTGTGTCGGATACGGATGAGATATGAATACTAGCATTTATATTGTCTTCTAGAGGAGTATCCGTGTAAGATATGGTATACCAATAAATGTGTAAGCATAACAAACATGACATATCAAACAAGTTTCAGCTTAGCAACAGAAACTGAATGTGTAAGCATAACAAATATGACATGTCCCAACATCTCAAGGTTAGCATCAACTCACTGTGCTTCTTGTTCTAAAAAAATCGATGTGCTTATTTATCATTGAAGGTCACCAACATTTGCTCAAAGATTTCAACTATAAACATGTCAAAATGCATGGTTCATGACATTAATATTTAACACATTGAGCTAAAATAGAGGACTTTTTTAATCTGGATATCTTAACACATTATTTTCACTTACTTGACGACAATAGACAAGATCAGGCATCATTTGCCCAGGGTCATTCCAGAGAACCAATGTTGCAGATAGAGTGATTGCCTTCCCCCGTCTCTGTCCTCTTTTATCCGAGCTTGGGACCAGCAATGCAATATTAAGAAATTTGCATTGATCGAGTTAAAAAGGGGGTCCACATGACGGGACATTTGTACGCACAAAATTGTAATTAACATCTAAATCATTGCATTTTAAAAAGTGTCCAGAAACATAAAATGAAGTATATCAATAACAAAGTGTCTAAAACATCAAAAGAAGTCTAAACTATTAAGCTACTAATACGAAGTCCAAAATATCTAACTACCAACTAGGAAACCCACTTAATCAAAAGAGATGAATGCCTTATTCCTGCAATAGTAGACCCTACAACATCATCAATTGTCTTAAACTCTGATGTAGCCCTCCACAAAATAGCTTATTCATTTTGCTGATAAAGGTTTGGCTTCTAGCACACCCAAAGAAGACTATGGATTGACCATCATGTAGTTAGGAAGCATGCTAGGTGCAACCTTCTTGCAAGCATAATTAATAGATGCAAAGTGCCTTGAGATATAGATGCAAAGTGCCTTGAGTTATATATGAAAGTCCCTTGAGATTATTGATATATGCAAATTGTGGCTAACTTGTATGTCTGTTGCAGGGATAACCGTCCGACAAAGGGTAAGAATCACTGAATAAGTGATGATCATTATTATATTCCTATACATGCTGCTCCTAAGAATAATCTATATTTTCCTAAATGTTGCCATCTTGAGAAAATGTTGCTAGTTGATTATGAATAAAAGTTGCCTCTTGAGAAATGATAGTATCCTGCTTATAGAAAAGAACTGAATAAATGAATGCTGCTATGATCCCTAAGAACAATGAATATGATTCACGATACATGCTACGCTCATCAAGCTAGAATTGAGATTCGATATTTTGTATGAATTGTCCCTACAGTATGCTTGGAAATAAATATGAAATCAGATTTCAAAGACATTTTTCAAAGTGTAAACTGACTATGATCCTGTACCGCATAAAATGAACATAGGTAAAAATAGCAAGATCACTAATAATGTGATATTTTCTTACATGATTACTTAGTGTTAGTTATATAGAGTGTTGCTTTTGTTCGTTTCTTTTATACTCACCAGTGTTGACCCCCACGAGTCTGTTCACAGGTGCTGGCTTGTCCGAAGAAGCGATAACATATCCTCATCCTCAGGAGCCAAAAATTTGGAGATGCCTTGAGATGTATTGAGATATTTAGTGTTGTTTTATGTATAAAGGGATGTAATGTATAGAACGATGTCATTGTAATCTGTATCATTTTAGAGATATGTAAGCCAATTGGCAAGCCTTGTAATCATTTTCAAGATATCAATAAAGGGATTATTTTCTATACCATTGTGTTCATTTATTTTTCTGCAATATTGTACCGCTGCTTCTATACCTTTATAGCTTATATTGTGATTGTTCAAGCCTTGGCCTTTGTAAGCGTAACTTAGGCTTGCACGATATCACGCTCATGCGAGGACAATCGGTTCCGCAAGGCCTAAAGCGAGGAAGATCGGCCCTTGCAGGATTGGGACGTGACAAAGTGGTATCAGAGAAACTCGATCCTCTAGCCATTCCGTTGCTTCACAGCTCAAAGATTTTCCATCGATCGGAATTCCTTTCCACTTGATATCGTTGTTGTGATGAGCGTTCCATACAATAAGTACGTAAATATTTTCACAAATGTCGGCAAAAGTTTTCTTGATTATTTTATTGCTTGAGAGATATGTTCCTGATTGCTAAAGTTTTATCGATTGATGATGGCGAGGGATGAGAACTATCGCTGCTCTAGATATCGTAAATTTCTTCTTGAAGTTTCGAGGACGAAATTTTTCTCGGTGGATAATTATGTAGTGCCCCGCTCCGAGTTGGCACTATGTACAAGAGATATCGGTTTGCTGGCTCGAGAATAAGCCTTCATGAAGTGCTCCTTGTTGAAACAGAAGATGATTGATCTTGGTGAGTGGGCAGAACTGTATTCTCTGATTCTTTCACGCCTAATAAAGAATCTGGTTTTATAATAGCTTGTTGCTAAGAAGATTAATGTTCATAAAGAAGAATGCTAGAACCTAACCATGTATGCTTAATAAGAGAACTTGTATGCTTGTCAAATGAAAGAACCCTTGCTATGCTAAGTTAAGAAAAGAATGTTGCCTGCTAAGTTACACGGTCACTACTAATGAATAAACCATTGCCATGCTAATGAACAAAGAGTGAAAGAATGTCTGCATGTCCCTATCATATTGTTAATGAACAAGAGTAAAAGAATGTCTGCATGTCCTTATCGTATTGCTAATAAAGAAGTATGAAAGTATGCTTGAACATGCCCCTTATCATATGCTAAAGAAAGAGATAGATGAACTGTTTCCATGCTTGTTTAATAAGAAGACTGGTTACATGTTTTATTAACATACTATAAAAGATAGAACTGTATGAAATGCTTGTACCAAAACTAAGAGATGATACGACTTGTCTGTACAGAGAATAAAAGGAGACTAATAGTAAGCCATGCGGTACGATCCTTGTGATCTAGTAGGGTGTGGCTAATAGATAAAAGGAGACTATCATGCCCCAGGCCCAAAATACCAAGGGACTAGCCACGTGGCAATGGCCAGCAGCACAATTCCAATGGACAAACCCAATTTAATGGACCCGTTAGAGTGCACTTAAGCTGTAATACATATAAAATGGTCTATGATACCTGTCACAGTTTATATATCTAATCTCATCAACGATAAGTAACAAAATCACAAAGATACAAGTCCAGTCACAATAATATAAAATGATCTGTCCAACCAAAGAAATATAAATAATGTCACAGAGAACAACCCGTCATCAAAATGGAAAGAAAAATAACTCCAAGTACAATATCCAAAAGTTACTACAAGATCAAATATCTAAGAACACTAAGCATAATAAATGAATGGTGAGAATACTGTGTGCTCAAGAGAAGTCCTCCGGAACAACCTCATCCTCTGCAACCTGTACGTCTCCAATAGTAGCACCTGCCCCGTAAACCTCGGGATAGATCTCCTCGTCTACACCTGGGAACAAAATCTGGATCCAGGTCCTCAGGGGACATAGCAAGGTACAATAAACACTCAAGCCAAAATAAAATGCAGTAAGTAAAAACAAATCCTCAGGGCAAACTATGTAACCAGCTAAGTAAAATGCAAATAAGAGCATCACTAGTACTCAGGCTGAGACTACTATAGGCTCTGTATCGGGGAGCCCATAGTAGCAAGTAGTATATCGTAGGGCCAGTAATGAGCCAAGCTCTGGTATAGAGACTAAGCACCTCCAGTAACATGGTATATATATAACATAATCAGCTTGTAGCATATGTGTCTCTCCCCACCCAATGTAACCTCATGTCTCATGTCCACAACGTCTCATGTCCATAATACACAAGATCATGACCTCTAGTTAGTACAACAAGTCATAATGATATCTATATAATATGTAAGTATCATATCACGAATCCTGTAAGCCTATACAGATCACCATGAGTAACTCAAGAAATATTCTATCACATGAAATAGTGTCAAGTATCCTACGGTATGGTGTACTTGGTAAAGCAAGCACGTAAAAATAGAATCGTAGAATCAACTCTCTAAGTGGCGTTACACGACTCATCGTACGGCGTCGACACCCGAGTCTTGTTCGGACGCTAAGCAACGTCTCACGGTCCTCGATTGAGCAGGAACATCACAAGAATATATAACATGATCTACTGCAAGTTTGGCAAGGTACACTTGCCTGGATCCTGAACTCCGTCAACTGCTCCTGGAAAAGTAGAATATGTACGTACACCTCTGGATGATGAAACAAACATCACCAATATCCTCAAAATACTAGAAATAGCTAGAATTGACTACCCATAAGTCCAATTTGGACACAGGGGCAAAATTGAGAGTTTTGGGTCAAAGCGGTCCACATGTGGCCTACTTCGCACCGAAAAATGTACCAGAGACAAAGTTCTCCAAATTTGTCCAACTTAGTGCTACGAGTCCAGAATGACGATATGAACTGAACGGAACATCCAGAACTGGATTCCGATGAGCCGATCACGAAATCACCCGTCATGTGGAACCGTGGGGCCCACGAAACGACGTTTCGTCAACGTTCTCCGATTTGAATCAAACTTGGGTCACAGGACCAGCGTAACACTGCGAATACAATGGCACAAGTTTCTTTACGAATCGACGAGTACACTCGAAGTTATGACGAGGTATCAAAATAGGTCAATACTGTATTTTTTGGTGGATACACGTTGATTCCGGCGTGCGCAAACGTCCAAATCAAGTTCCGCAAAAGTCCACACGTCCGCGTTTATGTTACACACCATTCGGTGCAATCCGCACACGACGATGTGGCCTTATTTGGCAGGACACACCCCGTATCAGAGATTTTTGGTGTTTTAAAAATAATTTTTTTGTCATTTTGGAATCAGAATAATTTAACCATTAAAGCAAAATAATAAAAACTAATAGAACAGTAAAAATCTTGGTTATACTATGAAGAAGTCCTTTCAATTATATTTTGAAAATAATTAACGAGTTGGTAGAAAATTGGACATGAACATGGGTACTTGGACTGAATTTCTAAACTATTTTTCGGCCAACTTTCGGTCGATTTTTCGATCAAACCCGGGGACCTAAATTTGTTCCACTTGAGGAAAATCCTACAGGGTTAGGTTGTGAACATACCAGTGAAGATGGGATGCGAAATGGATGAGGGAGGAGGACAGAAACTACGTGCGAATGGGGGGCCGCACGGCTGCTGCTGCTGTACGCGTGGGGGCGGATCTGTGGCGGTGCTCCGGCACAACTTCGGCGCGACGACGACGGCGGCAGTACGGGCGGCGCTGCATGCGGTCGACGCGGGTGGTCGGGGTCTGGCGTGGGTGAAGGTGGAGGTGGTTTAGGATTAGGGTTAGGGTTTTAGTTATATGTATATATATATATATAGAGAGAGAGAGGGGTCGGGGAAGGGTTCTGGGTAGAGTAGTTAGGATTTGGGTTAATGGGTTTAGCTTTGTGTCATACCCCAGTCCCAAAATACCGAGGGACTAGCTACGTGGCAATGGCTAGCAGCATATCTTTAATGGACAAACCCATTTTAATGGACCCGTTAGAGTGCACTTAAGCTGTTATAAATATAATTGCAGTCTACACTATCTAGCTCAGTATAATTCTAATCTCATCCACAAAAAGAAACACAATTCAATATGATAGACCAGTCAAGATAATAGATAAAAAGAAATAGTCCATCATCAGGTCAACATAAGTAGTGTCTCGGGGAACAACCCGACAAAATAAGAAAAGAGAATAACACAAATACATATGTCCATAAGTCCATATATGAAGTAACAATAAGCATAGATAACTGAGTAAGTAACTAAATACTCAAGAGAAATTCTCTGGCACAACATTGTCTTCTGGTGTCAGTACTGCTTCAGCGTCAGCTCATGTCCCGTAAACCTCGGGGTAATCCTCCTCTGCAGTACTTGGGGACATAATCCGGATCCAGGTCCTCAGGGGACATAGCAAGGTACAAGAAACACTCAAGATAAATAAAATACAGTAAATAAAAATAGATCCTCAGGGCAAGCTATGTAACCAGCTATATGAAATGCAAATGAGAGCATCACTAGTACTCAGGCTGAGACCACTACAGGCTCAGTGTCGGGGAGCCCATAGCAGCAAGTAGTATCACGACTCTAGTATAAGTGCCAAAGCAAGTAGTATCATGTATTCCAGTAGTATAGTATATATATAATCAGCCTATAGCCCGTGTGGCTCTTCCCACCCAATGTAACCTCATGTCTCATGTCCACAACGTCTCATGTCCATAACACGCAAGATCATGACCTCTAGCTAGTACAACGAGTCATAATGATATCTCTATATATGCAAGTCTCATATCACGAATTATGTAAACCTATACAGAATCACCATGAACAACTCAAGAAAGATTATGCCACATGCAATAGTGTCAAGTGTCCTATGGTATGACGTACTTGGTAAAGCAAGCACGTAAAAATAGGATCGTGGAATCAACTCTGTAAATGACGTTACACGACTCCGCGTACGACATCGACACCCGAATCTTGTTCGGACGCGAAGCAACATCTCAAGGTCCTAGGTTGAACATGTATATCACATAACTATATATATAGAAAGAACACAAACAAATAATATAACAGGATCTCTGTAGGTTTGGCAAGGTACACTTGCATGGGTTCTGAACTCCGTTAGTTGCTCCTATAAAAGTAGAATCTCCAGGTACGCCTCCGGATGCTGAAACAAACATTACCATTACTCTCAGAATACTTAAGATAGCTAGGATTGACTACCCATAATTCCAATTTGGACACAGGGGCAGATTTGACAGTTTTGGGTCAAAGCGGGGTCCACATGTGGCCCACTTCATACCGAAAAATATGCCAAAGATAAAATTCTCCAAATTTATCAAACTTAGTGTCTACTAGTCCAGAACGATGATACGAACCCAACGGAACATCCAGAACTGGATTCCGATAAGCCAGTCACGAAATCACCCATCAAGTAGAATCGTAGGGCCCGCAAAACGATATTTCGTCAACGTTCTCAGAATCGAACCAAACTTGGGTCACAGGACCAGCGTAACGCTGCGAATCCGATGGTGCAAGTTTCGTTTTGAAACAACAAGCACACACGAAATTATGACGAGTGTCAGAACTGGTCGATACGGTATTTTTTGACGGATATACGTTGATTCCAATGTGCACGCACATCCAAATCAAGTTCCACAAAATCTCACACGTCCGCGTTGATGATACGCGTCTTTCGGTGCAATTTGCACACAACGAAGTTGCCTCGTTTGGCGGGATGCACCCCATATCGAGAAAATTTAGGTTTAAGAAAATTAAGTTTTTGACGAATTTCAACAGCAAATAAATCACAGCATACATCGAATTAAAAGAAAGTGTTTAAAGGAATTAAAACTAGGTTATGTTGTCTAAATTACTATTCAAGTACAATTTTAATAATATTAACTAGGTTGGAAGAAAATTAGATACGAACACGGAAGGTTGGAATAATTTTTGATCGAAAAACTGGGTGATTATTTTCTTGTTTTGTGTCGCAATTTACGATCGACACAGGACACGATAAGCTAAACTTATTAAACAGGGTTCATGGGAGTCATGTGGTCTTCACATAGGACTCGATGGTTCGTTGTTAGGTTTACCGTATAGGGAAAAACAGGGGTGAGAAGAAGGGTACCTCACTCTGCCGTGTTAATCGTGACTTCGAACGGGTTTTCTCGCGACAGCTTGCGGCGGCGATCCGGCGGTCGATGGCATCGGTTGACGTTCGTCTGGACTGGTGGGGAGATGCTGGTGGTGGTGGTCTCCTCTAGTCTATATATAGGGGTGTGAAGGAGGGGTTTCAGGGAGAGAAAGAGGGGGTCGGGGAGGCTTCGGGGAGGGGAATCGAAGGAGTCGGGGGAGGGGAAGGGAGAGGGTACTGTAGCTGTAGGGTGGTTTTGGGTTTTGGGTGCTGGGGGTGCGGGTCTGAGTCGGGTTATCTGGTTTAGGGTTTCGGGTTTGATTCGGTTTGGGTTTAATAATAAATATAATTAACCATATATATATATATATATATATATATATATATATATATATATATAGCCAATAAAAATAGGTTTGGACCCCAAATAATTTCCAAAAACATTCTACTATACTCTAATATTAATTATACACCCAAAAATATATTTTCTGTGCAATATTAGTAATTAATTAAATAAACATAATTATCAATCCATGAATTAACATTTATTCTAATTAGCTAAAATTACTGAAAAATCTCCCTTAATCTCAATAATTATATAATACCCATATTAATAAAATTTAATATTTAATTCTAAAAATTATGGTGTTTACAATCTACCCAACTTAAAAGAATTGCGTCCTCATAATTATGAAAACAAAACGTAATCGGTCTGGAAAGGTTTGCTCCAAAAGAGATGACATGGTTGTATGACATTTGTTGAAGCACAACACAAAGGATAAGGGACAATGAACAAAGAAAAATCGAGAGGAAGGATGAGTGTTTTGTTCAAGCAGAACATGTAGGGAAGCAATAAAAACTTTTTTTTAGGCAATGAGAGATAAGTAACTCAAGAGTAAAGGAGTCTGATTAGAGCGAGGATCAACTACAGCTTCTAAAAACTTAGGTTCCACTTACATATTACTACTCTAGATCAACAATTTCATGCTAACATAATACTAGGTATAGGCTACAGAATGGAACTAACAGGCACATGCTAAAGTATTACTAGGAATATTCGCTACTATAGCTAGCTATGATAAAACTAAATCTTACCCATATTTGCTACTCCTCGAGTCCGTGCCTCCTCCACTGTCATCGCAAAAGCCTATCCACGTCCCTGTGGTGGTGCCCTCTGCTGTTGCTGGGCCTGCTGGAAGAGTGATGTCTGTGATACCAAAGGTGGCCTCGGCTGATACCCTCCTGGAGCTGGTGGTCTGACTCCTTCAAATTTCGTCTGTGGTGCTCCCAGTGCTGGATAAGCTGGCCTAGGTGGCTGCTAGGCTGGTCTCGTGCTGGTAAAGTTTGTTGGGTTACCATCGGTGCTCCCTCTCGACGCTCAGGACAATCCTTGGCTGAATGTTGGCTGGATCCGCAAACCAAGCATAGTCCCAACTTGCGTCTGCACTCGCTCTAGTAATGACCTCGCTTGCCACAATATTGACATATAGGCAGTGCCTGCGGAGCTGCTCTGGGTGGCTGGTGCATGTGAAGTCTCTTTGTAGCTTCTTCCTGTGGTGCTATGGCTGGTGCTGATGTGAACGGCCGTTTCTAGCTGGACTCTCTCCTGGTGATGCGCTCCATGCGTCGGGCTGCAGCAAGGACGTCCATGAATGAAGTAGGTGCAACGGAGCCAATTAATCTCTGTAGCTCAAAGCTAAGTCCGTCGAAGAACTTCTCCGCCTTCTCCTCTTTTATCGAAATCAGAGTAGGGGCGAAGTGACTCAAACGGATAAACTTTGCATTGTACTCTTCTATCGTCATGTTGCCTTGAGTGAGGCGGTTAAACTTATCCTTAAGTTCCGCTCTGGCAATGGCTGGAATGTACATCTCCTGGAAGAGTCTAGAGAACTCCTCCGAAGTGGCTCGGTCCGGTCCGAGCTATCTCTCCTCAGATAGCACCAGTGATGTGCATTGCCTGTCAACTGCATCCTGACGGCAGTCATCCAACACTCCCTCGAAAGCTCAGCTGCTTCCAATTGGTGTTGAGTGTTTGTGAGCCACTCATGAACTTTAGTGGGATCCTTCTTGCCTGAAAAGGTCCGGGGCTTCAGCTAGCGAAAATTAGTGATAGATCCCGTCGATGGCCGTCTAGCTGGTGGGCCTGCTCCAGTGTGGTCACTAGGCTGTTCCTCAAGTTCTCCGTCTGGCATTGCTGGGCCTCTTAATGTACCTGCTGTTGTGCTTGCATCATTGCGTAGAATATTTGGAACATCTCATGTCCGTCCATAGGCTGTCCTGGTGGAAAAATGGGCATCGGTGGAGTAAACTGAGGCGTTGGTGGAATATCATCTCGCCGGAACCTCGAGGCATGCTGATATGCTTGATTGCTTTATTGAGTGGAGGGATCTCCACTTAGTGGCGTCACCTCATCGTCGTAAGTGACCACAACACCTCGTGGTGTACCCGCGGGAGTCTCGTCGCTAGCTCGTTGATCCATTATTCTGCATAGAAAGTAAACTATGAGAGATGCACAGAGGAATCAAGGTAGGATGCAAGTCAAGAAATTATTTTGAAGTCGATATAGAAGTCAAGAACATGTCAACAAATGGATGAAATCCTATAATTTATTCTATCCTAATTTGCAGGATTGCTCGGTTCCTTAGTTGAAACCAAAACAATATAGTCGAAGAACTGCATGGGCCACCACAAAAACTATGTCACGCCCCAGTCCCAAAATATCGAGGGACTAGCCACGTGGCAATGGCCAACAGCACATCTCCAATGGGCAAACCCAATTTAATGGACCCGTTAAAATGCACTTAAGTTGTAATAAATATAATTATAGTCAACACCATCTAGCTCAGTGTAATTCTAATCTTATTCACAAAAAGAAACACAATTCAATATGATAGACCAGTCAAGATAATATATAAAAATAAATAGTCCATCATTAAGTCAACATAAGTAGTGTCTCGGGGAACAACCCGACAAAATAAGAAAAGCGAATAACACCAATACATATGTCCATAAGTCCAGATATAAAATAACAATAAGCATAGATAACTGAGTAAGTAACTGAATACTCAGGAGAAATCCTCTGGCATAACCTCGTCCTCTGGTGCCAGTACTACTCCAGCGTCAGCTCCTGTCTCATAAACCTCGGGGTAATCCTCCTTTGTTGTACCTGGGGACATAATCCGGATCCAGGTCCTCCGGGGACATAACAAGGTGCAAGAAACATTCAAGCTAAATGCAATACAGTAAATAAAAATAGATGCTTCGGAAAAGCTATGTAACCAGCTATGTAAAATATAAATGAGAGCATCACTAGTACTCAGGCTGAGACCACTACAGGCTCAGTGTCGGAGAGCCCATAGAAGCAAGTAGTATCACGACTTCAGTATAAGTGCCAAAGCAAGTAGTATCAAGTATTCCAGTAGTATAGTATATATATAATCATCCTGTAGCCTGTGTGCCTCTTCCTACCCAATGTAACCTCACGTCTCATGTCCACAATGTCTCATGTCCATAACATGCAAGATCATGACCTCTAGCTAGTACAACGAGTCATAATGATATCTCTATATATGCAAGTCTCATATCACGAATCATGTAAGCCTATACAGAATCACCATGAACAACTCAAGAAAGATTCTGCTACATGCAATCGTGTCAAGTGTCCTATGGTATGACGTACTTGGTAAAGAAAGCACGTAAAAATAGGATCGTGGAATCAACTCTCTAAATGACGTTACACGACTCCGCGTACGGCATCGACACCCGAATCTTGTTCGAACGCTAAGCAACGTCTCACGGTCATAGGTTAAACAGGTACATCACAAAAGTATATATATGGAAAGAACACAAGCAAATAATATAACATGATCTCTACAGGTTTGGCAAGGTACACTTGCCTGGGTTCTGAACTCCGTTAGTTGCTCCTGTAAAAGTGGAATTTCCAGGTACACCTCCGGATGCTGAAACAAACATCACCATTGCTCTCATAATACTTGAAATAGCTATGATTGACTACCAATAAGTCCAATTTTGACACAGGGACAGAATTGACAGTTTTGGGGTCAAAGCGGGGTCCACATGTGGCCCACTTCGCACCGAAAAATGTGTCAAAGATAAAGTTCTCCAAATTCATCAAACTTAGTGTCTATGATTCCATAACTATGATACGAACCCAATAGAACATTCAGAACTGGATTTCAATGAGCCGGTCAGGAAATTATCCGTCAAGTGGAACCGTGAGGCCCGCGAAATGGTGTTTCGTCAACATTCTCAAAATCAAACCAAACTTTGGCCACAGGACTAACGTAATGTTGCAAATTCGATGGCACAAGTTTCGTTGCGAAACGACAAGCACACACGAAATTATGACGAGTGTCAAAACAGGTCGATACGGTATTTTTTGACGGATATGCGTTGATTCCGGTATGCACACACATCCAAATCAAGTTTCGCAAAATTTTACACGTCCGCGTTGACGATACGCGCCTTTCGGTGCAATTCGCACATGACAAAGTTGTCTCGTTTGGCGGGATGCACCATGTATCGAGAAAATTTGTGTTTTAGGAAATCAAGTTTTTGACAAATTTTAACAGCAAATAAATCACAGCATACATCGAATTAAAAAAATGTTTAAAGGGATTAAAACTAGGTTATATTGTCTAAATTACTGTTCAAGTAGAATTTTAAAAATATTAACTAGGTTGGAAAAAAATTAGACACGAACAAGGGAGGTTGGAACAGTTTCTGGTCTAAAAATTGGGCCATTATTTTCCTATTTTGTGTTACGATTTGCGATCGACACAGGACACGATAAGCTAAACTAATTAAACAGGGTTCATGGGATCATATGGTTTTCACATAGGACTCGACGGTTCATTATTAGGTTTACTGTGTAGGGAGAAAAATGGGTGAGAAGAAGGGTACCTCACTCTGCTGTGCTGATCGTGACTTCGGGCGGGTCTTCTCGCGGCGGCTAACTGCGGCGGTACGGCCGTCGATGGTGTCGGTCGGCGTTCGTTTGGACTGGTGGGGAGATGCTGGTGGTAGTGGTCTCCTCTGAGTTGGGTTATTAAGTTTAGGGTTTTGGGTTTGATTCGGTTTGGGTTTAATAATAAATATAATTAACCATATATATATGTGTGTATATAGCCAATAAAAAATAGGTTTAAACCCCAAATAATTTTTAGAAAAATTCTACTATACTCTAATATTAGTTGTACACCCAAAAATATATTTGTTGTACAATATTAGTAATTAATTAAATAAATATAATTATCAATCCATGAAATAACATTTATTCTAATTAGCTAAAATTACTAAAAAATCTCCCTTAATCTCAATAATTACATAATACCCATATTAATAAAATTTAAAATTTAATTCTAAAAATCAGGGTGTTTACAGTTTGGGTTTTATGGTTAATGGATTTTATTTTATTTATTTATTTATTTTTCTTTTCTTTTATTTATTCATAATTATATATAGAAAATTCAAAAAAAAATAGTTAGGCACTTGAAAAAAATTCTAGAAAATTTATATTTTCTCCAACAAATAATTTACAACCAAAATCATATCAATTCAAAAGATGTTTACTAAATATGAATGAATATTAAATTAGTTAAATAAATTCATAAATTCTATTTTCTACTTAATATTATATTGGGAGCATGAAGGGGGGTCGGATAACGTAACTCGAGTGTCATGTGCGTAATAGGACCAGTTAGGCTCATAGCATGAATTTAGTTGGAAGCAATAGGTTGGGGTGGCATATTAAAATCGTACGCCACGACAAAAGGGTTAATTAATCATCGTTTTCTCGTAATTTGTGTCGCAAAAGTTGTGCGACTAAAATAAAGCATGGGATTGCGAATTTGTGAGGGACAATCATGGCAGGAGCCTAATTTGACTCATCTAAGTCGAGCATGCTAGGTTGGTTGGAAAGGGAAGTCTAGTGTTGCACTCAAGATCTTAAAACCATGGTGGTTGGTTTCCAAAGTTCAATTAAATTATCGAATAAATATTTAAAATAAAAATAATAATTATTAATTATCGATAACCCTATATAAAAATCAGGGTGCTCACAATCTACCCACCTTAAAAGAATTGCGTCCTCGCAAGTAAGAAAAATGAAACGTAACTGGTCAGGAAAGGTTTGCTCCAGAAGAGATGACGCGGTTGTATGGCATTTATTGAAGCACGACACAAAGGATAAGGGACCATGAATAAGAGAAAAATCGAGAGGAAGGGTGAGGGTTTTGTTCAAGCAGAACACATAGAAAAGCAATAAAAACTTTTTCCTAGGCAATGAGAGATGAGTAACTCAAGAGTAAAGGAGTCTGATTAGAACGAGGGAGGATCAACTACAGCTTCTGAGAACTTGGGTACCACTTACATATTACTAATCTAAACTAACAAGTTCATGCTAACATAATACTAGGTATAGGCTAGGGAATGAAACTAGCAGGCACATGCTAAAGTATTACTAGGAATATTCGATACTATAGCTAGCTATGATAAGACTAAATCTTATCCATACTCGCTACTCCTCGAGTCCGTGCCTCCTCCACTGTCATCGCAAAGGAATGTCTACATCCCTTTGGTGGTACCCTCTGCTATTGCTGGGCCTGCTGGAAAAGTGCTGCCTGTGATGCCAAGGGTGGCCTCGGCTGATATCCTCCCAGTGCTGGTGGTCTGAATCCTCCATCTTCCGCCTGTGGTGGTCCTGGTGCTGGATAAGCTGGTCGATGTGGCTGCTGGACTGGCCCCGGTGCTGGTAAAGCGGGTCGATGAACCATCGGTGTTCCTCCCCAACGCTCAGGGCAATCCCTGGCTGAATGCTGACTAGATCCGCAAGCTAAACATAATCCCAATTTACGTCTGCACTCCCTCTCAATATTGCCTACCTTGCCACAGTAGTGACAAGTAGGTAGGGATGGGGCTCGTGATGCTGCTCTCTGTGGTGGATTCATCTGGGTCGCTTTACAGGCTCCCCGTGTGGTGCTCGATCTGGTCCTAGTGCATGTGGTCGCTTCTGGCTGGAAGCTCTTCTGTTGACGTGTTTATGCGTCGAGCTTTTGCAAGGACGTCCGAATAAGAAGTAGGTACAACTGCGCCAATCAATCTTTGTAACCCCAAGCTCAAGCCCATCAAAGAATTTCTTTGCCTTCTCTTCTTCTGTCGGGAACAATGTAGGGTCGAACAATTCAATCAAGCATGATGCAAGTCAAGAAATTTATTCGAGTCTAATATAAAGGTCAAGAACGTGTCAATATGTGGATGCGATCCTATAATTTATTCTTATCCTAATCACAGGCTTGCTCGGTCCCTTAGTTGAAACCAAAGCAATATATTCATAGATCTGCATAGGTCACCACAAAAACTATGTCATCCTCCAGTCCCAAAATACCAAGGGACTAGCCACGTGGAAATAGCCAGCAGCACAATTCCAATAGGCAAACCCAATTTAATGGACCAGTTAGAGTACACTTAAGCTGTAATACATATAAAATGGTCTACGATACCTGTCACAGTTTATATATCTAATCTCATCCATGATAAGTAACGAAATCACAAAGATACAAGTCCAGTCACAATAATATAAAATGATCTGTCCAACCAATAAAATATAAATAATGTCACGGGAAAGAACCCGTCATCAAAATGGAAAGAAAAATAACTCCAAGTATAATATTCAGAATTCACTACAAGTTAAATATCTAAGAACACTAAGCATAATAAATGAATGGTGAGAATACTGTGTGCTCAAGAGAAGTCCTCCGGAACAACCTCGTCATTTGCAACCTGTACGTCTCCAATAGTACCACCTGCCCCGTAAACCTCGGGATAGCTCTTCTCGTATACACTTGGGGACATAATCCGGATCCAGGTCCTCAGGGGACATAGCAAGGTACAATAAACACTCAAGCCAAAATGAAATACAGTAAGTAAAAATAGATCCTCAGTGTAAACTCCCTCGACCAGATTTCAGAAATTTAGGATTATTTTTAGCTAATTAGAATTATTGCAACTTTTTAAAATTTATTTTGCTTACATATCCTATTGTTTGTGTACCTGTCCCTCACACAATTAAATAGAGCATTACACTAGCTGTTATTCCCAAACAAGTTCACATACCTGTTCTAGACATGTTAAACTATTTTTCTGAATTTTGTGCAACTCCCAGATGCTTTATTTTGAGCCTCGTTTGAGACGCACAAATATCGTTACAAAAGTCCGTATTTATTTCCTATTTTATTTCCTGCTCTTTACCCATCTCTGTACCCCTAGAGATTTGAGGCCCAACATGCACCTGTTTTGCCCAAACAAAAATACGTTAATATTCCACTTTAAATATACTACAATTAGTATATTGACACCGTAGAAAAATTATGACCCTACCTGCCTCTAAATAATTAAAGAACACCGTGCGCAGTATTTATTAAATAATAAATACGGTGACCCGTATCACCCAAAGAACCTGGCCCTGCTCGTGCCCAGGCTCACCCCCACACCCCCCAAGGCACTCCCCCAGGTTTTCCCCTCATTTCTGTGCAAAACAGTATTTTTAGGAATCAGTATTTTTAAACAGACAAATTGTGTAATTACGCAAAATACCAATTTTAGGACCTATTTGCAATTTATGAAATTTTAGGGGTTTTTATGCAAATTTCCAGTGTGAGGTGGCATTACCTCATTGGCTGGTGAACCTACACCGTACACGTGTCAGTGGGACCCACCAAAATATCCTAAAATATCAGCCTAAAATATCCTAAAAATCAAATTACCTAAATACCCCTAGACTTCTAACTATTTACCACCCATGCCATTGCCTAAACCCTATTTATACCCGACCACCCCCATTCCCTAAACCCTACACCACCACCCTCAGCCCACCTCCGGCCACCAAACTCCGGCGAACCCTTCGCCACTTCCCTGCCCTCCCCTCCGACCACCGCCACCCCCCTCCGGCCATCGCCGGCGCCGCCCTGAGCTCTCACAGAGCCGACCCGACCACCACACCCACAGCACTACTCCACCACCCGACCACCCCCAGCACCACCCTCCGCCGCCTTGGTCCACCGCCACCATCCCCGACAGCTCCGCCCTGACCTCCTCCACCGAACCAACCCTCCACCACCGCCCCACGACCACCACTCCAGCCGCCCTCACCCCCGCAGCCCCTCCGCCCTCACCCACACCAGTACTGCCACCCCCATCCCGACCACCTCCAGCCGTCACCACCGCCACCCCTGACCTCCGCCACCACCACCAGGCCCTTCGCCACCCTCCCCTCCGTCGACCCATCCACCTGCACCGCCCCCTCCGCCACCACCCTGGCCGCAGCAGCCCCCGCAAGCCACCGCTGTTGCTGCTGCTGTTAAACGCTGTTGCCACTGCCGCCGTCCCTCCGGCCAGCCACCGCCACCTCCGCCGCCGTCCTCCCGCCGACGACGAGCTGTGGGCCCCCTCTGTCGACCTGTCAGGTATAAAATACCTGTATTATACGTAAATACATAATTAATCCTATATGTATGTATATATGTATATATATATGTATATATATATATGTATATATATGTATATATTCATATATATATATATTAATATATATGTTATTATATATATTTAATTATATATTATTTAATTAAATACTATAATACAGTATATACAGTAAATAAATACGTATTTATATTTCTGTATTTTTCTTTTATTTATTTATTATTTATATGTATATGTATATATATATATATAAATATATATATCTATGTACTAATACTGTATTATTATACAGTATATATATATTAATATATGCATCTTTTATTTCTGTTTTTTTATTATTATTATTTATATATATATATATATATATGTAGTATATATATATATATATATATATATATATATATATATATATATATATATATTATATATGTATAATAATAATTATTATTATTATTACTATATACAGTATATATATATATATATATATATATACAGTGTATATATATATATTGTAATACAATATGTAAATATATATGTATTTTCTTTTTCTTTCTTATATATATATATATATATATATATATATATATATATATATATATATATATATATATATATATATATATATATAGTATAATTATATGTATATATATTATATGTATATATATATATATATATATATATATATATATATATATATATATATATATATATATATATATATATATATATATATATATATATATGCCTTTCATTTTATTTATTATTTATCTATATATATGTAATTATATGTATATATATACTATATACTAATATATATTTTATGTATATATATATATATGTATGCATTTCATTTTATTATTATTTATATATATGTATATATATATATATTACATATATATATCATAATATATTCTATGTATATATATATATGTATGCATTTCATTTTATATATATTATAATATATATTCTATGTATATATATGTATGCATTTCATTTATATATATATATGTATATATATACATACTTATACTATTACATATATATTATATATGTCTTTATTTTTATTTTGTTTATATATATGCATAATGCATATTCATATTATTACTTATATATGTATATATATTATATATACTATAAGTATATGTATACTTATATTTATGCATTTATTCTTCTCTTATTATACTTATGCAATTTATATTTTATGTCTATGTACTTATATGATTATATTTATATTAAGTATATAAATACTATATTTATATACTTATATGTATATATATATTATCTATGTATAAATATATATATAATGTCTTTATTTATACATAAGTATATATATACTATTATATTGTACCCTTTTATTTAAATTATATTTACGAGTCTTGTAATGTCCTAAACAGAATACATCTTCAGCACAGTCAGTGACCCCCTGTCACAGGACCCCCCAGACTTGATTGTGAGATCAGGTTTTTAACACACCCAGGGAGTAGGCAAGTATACCTTGCCAAGTTTACTGTTTAAATTCAAATATTGTTATATGTTATTGTTCCTGAATTTCATATGACTATGTGTACCTGAGATTGCCTTGGGTACAGTCAACAGATACGTTGACACTTAGTATAATTAACTTAGTCTTTACAAACTTACCAACAACTGTGAGGGTATCCTAATATCCTCCTAGACCCTGTCACGGGAACACGCAACAAGGTTGTAATACATATTGGGATGCGAGCTGCGTATTTGATTAGCTACCAGTACGTGTGACGTGCATCACGGCTTAGTATAAAATCAGGAAAACTCAGGAAAAGTACGACTTGGCATTAGTTACATTTGGGCGGAAAAGATAACTAGTAGACGTATGGGACACCCCCTCCTTGAGTCTTTTATCCTTCGTACCATACTCCTCGGAGATGGTCGATTGCAGAGCTACCCGTGTGTCCGGGGGCATATGACACATATACTAGCCAGTCAACACGATTGGTGAATTAAGTCAGCATATGTCAAGCCTACACTTTCCCATGCGTACTACAAGGTCTTTACTTGCATTCACTTAGATTGTTAGCACCCTGTATTTATTTTATTTATTCAGTATTTACATACATGGCATGTTGTTTTTCTGTATCTTGTTATGTCCCACTGAGGACTTGGTTCCCTTCCAGATTTAGATGAGGCCTTCTACCCTACGGTATATGGGCCTGGACAGGAGACCAGGCATGCCACGGAGGAAGAGTTAGAAGAGACACCATCAGAATCTGCCTGATCCTAGAGGCTCGTTCACCTAGAGATGGAGCTATTTTCCCTAGATAGACATTACTTTAGTCTATCTTATTTTTCTGCACTATTATTATCTTTTGTAGTGGGTTTGTTCCCACAAGTTGTGTACTATGACATTCAGACTCAGCATTATATATATATTTCAGCACTTCTTCCTATATTCATGATATTTCTGTGGATGAGATTAGATTTACCTGTATTAAACTTGTAGTATTTTAGGACAGCGTAGCACGTTCCTTTGGGTCCAACAAATTGGATTAAAACCCTTAGTGACGTGTCAGCTGGCCAATGCCACGTGGCCTAGTTCCTTATATTTTTGGGACTGGGGCATGACATGGTTTTAGTAGTGGCCCATGCAGGTCTAGTTTATTGCTAGTGGTATAATGACATGCCCAGCAAGCCTGCAATAGGATAGAATTACTAGGTCTCATCCACTCTGACTTCATCCATAATTTTTTTTGCATCCTGCTTGATTATCAATTATTATTTCCTTGTGCTTTCCCTAACTATTCTATTTTCTTCAGAAATATGGACATACCCGGTGAACATGCGATTGATGGGGCTGACCAAGCAGCAGATCCCTCGTCCAATGTCCAAGGAACCCCGACCACCCCGAGAGACCCGTCCCCGAGAAGGATGCTGGTCTACCCGACGACTCCATACCTTCCCCAGAATCCTGCCCAGACAGGAACACCAGCCCAACATGAAGGGCAAACATCAACCCCGCAGGCGGAGACACCCTTGCCTCCACCTCTAGCCCTTCCTGCCCTGATGCCACAGCTTGAGGGCCAACCTCAAATGTTCCAGTTCCTCCAAGCTATGTTACAGACTCAATGGCAACAGACTGAAGCCCTGAGACAGTCTCAGTGGCAACAGACTGAAGCCTTGAGGCAGACCTTGATGACGGCTTTGGAGAGAACCACTGCCCCGGCACCAGCACCTGTCCAACCAGTGGGCACAGTCCGAGGCTTCCGCCAGATGAGCCCGAGAACCTTTAAAGACAGCGAAATTCCAGAGGAGATCTCAGACTGGATCTCCAACACAGAAATGCTGCTGGAAGGTTCACAACTTTCCCCCGACCTATGGATGACCGCCGTGAGAGCTCAACTCTTAGGCAACGCCCATCACTGGTGGGATTCTATATATCGTAGCGTCGGCAAAGACCAGACTTGGGAACAATTCTTGGAGCACTTCAACGCAAAGTACTTCCCAGCAATAGTCCAAAATGCCTTATACTCCCAGTTCCTGCACCTGGAACAAGGGAACATGACTGTTGACGCTTACGACGCAGAGTTCAGTAGACTGAGTCGTTTCGGTGCTATTCTGATACCAAATGAGCTGGAGAAGGCCAGGAGATTCCACCACGGCCTCACCTTCGAACTCCAGAGATATACGACGACGCAGTCGAGGATCTCCTACGAGGAGGTTCTTACAGAAGTAAGGGTGCAAGAAGCAATTGGCCGAGGAGCAAGACGCTCTAATCCAACCTTCCCGGCCAAAAACCAGCAAGGAGCAGGAGGACCTATCCGTCGTCCACAAAATCAGACACAGCAGACGACGGGACCCTATCAAAAGAAGGAGCTCCCGACTAGTCACTTTTGTGGCAAGAAGGGCATTATATCAGAGACTGCAGAAAGAAGAACGGGCTATGCATGATTTGTGGAGCTAGCCAACATATGGCAAGGGACTGCCCGTAACGCAGGGATGCAGCACCTCAGAACGGGCAGAAATCAGGAGCACCAGCCCAAAAGATGCTACCCTCAACATCTGGAGGATATCAGAAGGGAGCACCTCTGGCTACCCAGGAGAGCCAATTCAAGGCCAGACAGCAGTCTGGAGGACAAAGGCACGGGCAGGCCTTTGCTTTAGCTGCAGTTGCAGAGGAACCAGAAGGTGAAACCATCACAGGTACCATTTTAGTTGCATCATTACCTGCAACCGCATTATTTGATTCTGGCGCTACACTGTCATTCATATCTAGTAGTTTCGTAGCCATGCACAAACTAGCCACTTCCCCACTACCTAAGTGCTGGAAGATACTTACCGGAGGAGGCATTGTTCCAGTTACCAACATTATTGAAACATGCTCGGTAGTCATTTGTAGTAGAGAGCTAAGAGCGCGATTTTTGCTACTCCCAATGCCAAATTTCGACGTTGTCTTAGGCATGGACTGGCTAAGCCAGAACAATGCTATCCTAGACTGCCGAAAGGGTAGTGTCACCTTTAGACCGCCAGGACACCCGGAGTTCGAATACGTACGAGGTACCATCGAACAAGGAGTAGGCCAGACTCCTAGAGCTTACATGGCAATGGAGATAGCACCACCAGCACTCATTGCAGAGTTCGAAGACGTATTCCCGGAGGAATTGCCAGGCCTACCGCCTGACAGAGAAGTAGAGTTCACTATTGAGCTGATACCCGGAGCTGCACCGGTATCCTCAAATGTGTACCGACTGGCGAAGAAGGAGCTTGACGAGCTGAAGCTACAGCTTGAAGAACTATAGATCAAGGGATTTTTTCGTCCTAGTGCATCACCCTGGGGAGCACCAGTGTTGTTTGTACCAAAGAAGGACGGAACATATCGGATGTGTATTGATTACAGAGCCCTCAACGCTTTGACAATCAAAAACAAGTACCCCTTGCCGAGGATTGACGATCTGTTCGATCAACTGACATGAGCCATGGTATTCTCAAAGATAGACTTGAGATCAGGCTATCATCAGGTCAAAGTACGGAGAGAAGACATTCCAAAGACAGCATTCAGGACTCGCTATGGTCATTACGAGTTCCTGGTGATGCCTTTTGGACTGACTAATGCACCTGCCATATTCATGAACCTGATGAACAGAGTCTTCCACCAATATCTGGACAAGTTCATGGTAGTCTTCATCGACGACATCTTGGTGTATTCAAAGAGCCACGAGGAGCACGAAGAGCACTTGAGACTAGTGCTAGAGACGCTGAGACGTGAGAGCCTTTATGCTAAGCTGAGCAAGTGCGAATTCTTCCTTGATCGTGTCGCTTTTCTGGGACACGTGATCACAGGAGAAGGCATCTCGGTGGACCCAGCAAAGATATCATCTGTAGAGACATGGCCAACCCCGACCAACGTCTCAGAGGTGAGAAGCTTTCTAGGACTTGCCGGATATTACCGGAGGTTCGTAGAAAACTTTGCAAGAATCGCGGAGCCAATTACCCGTCTTACCCGCAAGGAGCAAAAGTTCATATGGTCAGAAGAATGCCAGGCAGCTTTCGATGAGTTGAAAAAGCGTCTGACTACTGCCCCCATCTTGACTATACCATCTGGATCCGGAGGTTTCGTAATATATAGCGATGCATCCGGAAAAGGATTGGGTTGTGTCTTAATGCAACATGGGAAGGTCGTAGCTTATGCCTCAAGACAACTGAGGACTCATGAGAAGAATTACCCCACTCACGACCTGGAGCTTGCCGCAGTCATCTTCGCCCTGAAGCTATGGAGACATTATCTATATGGCGAACGAGTGGAGATATGCACCGATCACAAGAGCCTGAAATATGTCTACACTCAGAAAGATTTAAACTTGAGACAAAGACGATGGCTCGAAGTGATGACGGATTTTGGGATCGATCTGCAGTACCATCCTGGGAAGGCTAATGTAGTAGCTGATGCACTAAGCAGAAGACCCTCCGCATTCTTTATGATCACCCAACCAGGTCTACTGAGAGATCTAGAAAAGTTGGGAATAGAGGTCATTATGCCAGGAATTGACGGTCAATTATCAAACTACCAGCTACAATCAACATTGGTCGAAAGAATCAAAGCTACTCTACCACCAGATGCAAGATTTCAGAGGCTTCGACAAAGAACAGAGGCTGGAATCCAGACAGGATGTCGCATACACGAAGATGAGACTCTAAGATGTGGTGATCGTCTTTATGTTCCAAATGGATAACTTCGTGAGGAGCTGATGTCAGAAGCTCACAGCTCAACATACTCTATACATCCAGGTGGCACAAAGATGTACAGAGATCTGCGACAATACTACTGGTGGCATGGAATGAAGCGAGAGATAGCACGCTTTGTGGCAAAATGCCTGGTGTGTCAGCAAGTCAAGGCTGAACATCAGAGATCTGCCGGTCTACTTCAACCCCTCCCAATACCCGAGTGGAAATGGGAACACATTACGATGGACTTTGTTACAGGCTTCCCAAGAAGTCCCAGTGGTCGTAATGCTGTATGGGTGATCGTAGACAGACTCACCAAGGCTGCTCATTTTCTACCTTTCAGAGTCGGACAATCTACATAAGTCTTGGCGGACATGTACATGAACGAGATAGTGCGTTTGCACGGAGTACCAGTCAGCATAGTGTCTGACAGAGATACGAGGTTTACATCTTACTTTTGGCGAAGTATGCAAGAAAGTCTTGGTACCCGCCTCAAGTTCAGCACCTCTTATCACCCGCAGACAGACGGCCAATCAGAACGCACCATCCAGACACTAGAAGATATGCTGAGAGCCTGCATGCTTGACTTCAGCGGATCATGGGAAGATCATTTACACCTGGTGGAATTCTCCTACAACAATAGCTATCAAGCGAGCATTCAAATGGCTCCCTTTGAAGCATTGTATGGCAGGAAATGTCGTTCCCCAGTATGCTGGAGCGATGTTGGCGAGAGACAGATCTTGGGACCAGAATTGGTTGTTCGTACGGTAGAGAAAGTAAAGAAGATCCAAGGGCACCTACGAGCTGCACAAGACAGGCAGAAGCACTGGGCCAACATACATCGACGACCTCTAGAGTTCCAAGTGGGAGAGCATGTGTTCTTGAAGATCTCACCTACCAGAGGAACTATCAGATTTGGTGGAAGAGGAAAACTGAGTCCAAGGTATATTGGACCCTTCGATGTGTTGGAGCGCGTCGGAGAAGTTGCTTACAGGCTAGCTCTACCTCAGACCTTGGAAGGAGTACATGACGTCTTCCACGTATCTCAGTTGAGGAGGTCCATTCCAGACCCGAGTCATGTACTGGATCATTCAGAGATCACCGTCGGCCCGAGCCTATTATACCAGGAGGAACCCGTAGAGATCCTAGATCGTAGCGAGAAGGTGTTGCGAGGACAGACTATCCCTCTAGTTCGTATTGCATGGAGGCATCATGCACCAGGTGAATCAACCTGGGAACGAGAAGAGGATATTCGACAGCGTTTCCCCCATCTATTTCCAAACCAGGGTATGTCCTAATATTTCAAATCAATCTTTCATTCTCCTTATATGTCTGTTTTTATTTCGAGGACGAAATATTCTAAGGAGGGTAGATTGTAAACTCCCTCGACCAGATTTCAGAAATTTAGGATTATTTTTAGCTAATTAGAATTATTGCAACTTTTTAAAATTTATTTTGCTTACATATCCTATTGTTTGTGCACCTGTCCCTCACACAATTAAATAGAGCATTACACTAGCTGTTATTCCCAAACAAGTTCACATACCTATTCTAGACATGTTAAACTATTTTCCTGAATTTTGTGCAACTCCCAGATGCTTTATTTTGAGCCTCGTTTGAGACGCACAAATATCGTTACAAAAGTCCGTATTTATTTTCTATTTTATTTCCTGCTCTTTACCCATCTCTGTACCCCTAGAGATTCCCAACATGCACCTGTTTTGCCCAAACAAAAATACGTTAATATTCCACTTTAAATATACTACAATTAGTATATTGACACCGTAGAAAAATTATGACCCTACCTGCCTCTAAATAATTAAAGAACACCGTGCGCAGTATTTATTAAATAATAAATACGGTGACCCGTATCACCCAAAGAACCAGGCCCTGCCCCTGTCCAGGCTCACCCCCACACCCCCAAGGCACTCCCCCAGGTTTCCCCCTCATTTCTGTGCAAAACAGTATTTTTAGGAATCCGTGTTTTTAAACAGACAAATTGCGTAATTACGCAAAATACTAATTTTAGACCTATTTGCAATTTATGAAATTTTAGGGGTTTTTATGCAAATTTCCAGTGTGAGGTGGCATCACCTCATTGGCTGGTGAACCTACACCGTACACGTGTCAGTGGGACCCACCAAAATATCCTAAAATATCAGCCTAAAATATCCTAAAAATCAAATTACCTAAATACCCCTAGACTTCTAACTATTTACCACCCATGCCATTGCCTAAACCCTATTTATACCCGACCACCCCCATTCCCTAAACCCTACACCACCACCCTCAGCCCACCTCCGGCCACCAAACTCCGGCGAACCCTTCGCCACTTCCCTGCCCTCCCCTCCGACCACCGCCACCCCCCTCCGGCCATCGCCGGCGCCGCCCTGAGCTCTCACAGAGCCGACCCGACCACCACAGCCACAGCACTACTCCACCACCCGACCACCCCCAGCACCACCCTCCGCCGCCTTGGTCCACCGCCACCATCCCCGACAGCTCCGCCCTGACCTCCTCCACCGAACCAACCCTCCACCACCGCCCCACGACCACCACTCCAGCCGCCCTCACCCCCGCAGCCCCTCCGCCCTCACCTACACCAGTACTGCCACCCCCATCCCGACCACCTCCAGCCGCCACTACCGCCACCCCTGACCTCCGCCACCACCACCAGGCCCTTCGCCACCCTCCCCTCCGTCGACCCATCTGCCTGCACCGCCCCCTCCGCCACCACCCTGGCCGCAGCAGCCCCCGCAAGCCACCGCTGCTGCTGTTGTTAAACGCTGCTGCCACTGCCGCCGTCCCTCCGGCCAGCCACCGCCACCTCCGCCGCCGTCCTCCCGCCGGCGACGAGCTGTGGGCCCCCTCTGTCGACCTGTCAGGTATAAAATACATGTATTATACGTAAATACATAATTAATCCTATATGTATGTATATATGTATATATATATATGTATATATATGTATATATTCATATATATATTAATATATATGTTATTATATATATTTAATTATATATTATTTAATTAAATACTATAATACAGTATATACAGTAAATAAATACGTATTTATATTTCTGTACTTTTCTTTTATTTATTTATTATTTATATGTATATGTATATATATATAAATATATATATATATATCTATGTATATATATATATATAGTTATATAATTATATATATATATATTACTATATATATAATATATATATATATACTTAATTACTGTATTATTATACAGTATATATATATTAATATATGCATCTTTTATTTCTATTTTTTTATTATTATTTATATATATATATATGTAGTATATATATATATATATATATATATGTATATATATTTATATATATGTATTATTATATATATATATATATATATATATATTATATATATATAATTATTATTATTATTATTATTATTATTACTATATACAGTATATATATATATATATATACAGTGTATATATATATATATTGTAATACAATATGTAAATATATATGTATTTTCTTTTTCTTTCTTATATATATATATATATATATATATATATATATATATATATATATATATATATATATATATATATATATATATATATATATATATATATATATATATCTATATATATTTATTTATGTATAGTATAATTATATGTATATATATATATATTATATTTTATATATATATATTATATTTTATATATATATATATATATATATATATATATATATATATATATATATATATATATATGCCTTTCATTTTATTTATTATTTATCTATATATATGTAATTATATTTATATATATACTATATACTAATATATATTTTATGTATATATATATGTATGCATTTCATTTTATTATTATTTATATATATGTATATATATATATATTACATATATATGTATATATATATATCATAATATATTCTATGTATATATATATGTATGCATTTCATTTTATATATATTATAATATATATTATATGTATATATATGTATGCATTTCATTTATATATATATATGTATATATATACATACTTATACTATTACATATATATTATATATGTCTTTATTTTTATTTTGTTTATATATATGCATAATGCATATTCATATTATTACTTATATATGTATATATATTATATATACTATAAGTATATGTATACTTATATTTATGCATTTATTCTTCTCTTATTATACTTATGCAATTTATATTTTATGTCTATGTACTTATATGATTATATTTATATTAAGTATATAAATACTATATTTATATACTTATATGTATATATATATTATCTATGTATAAATATATATATAATGTCTTTATTTATACATAAGTATATATATACTATTATATTGTACCCTTTTATTTAAATTATATTTACGAGTCTTGTAATGTCCTAAACAGAATACATCTTCAGCACAGTCAGTGACCCCCTGTCACAGGACCCCCCAGACTTGACTGTGAGATCAGGTTTTCAACACACCCAGGGAGTAGGCAAGTATACCTTGCCAAGTTTACTGTTTAAATTCAAATATTGTTATATGTTATTGTTCCTGAATTTCATATGACTATGTGTACCTGAGATTGCCTTGGGTACAGTCAACAGATACGTTGACGCTTAGTATAATTAACTTAGTCTTTACAGACTTACCAACAACTGTGAGGGTATCCTAATATCCTCCTAGACCCTGTCACGGGAACACGCAACAAGGTTACAATACATATTGGGATGCGAGCTGCGTATTTGATTAGCTACCAGTACGTGTGACGTGCATCACGGCTTAGCATAAAATCAGGAAAACTCAGGAAAAGTACGACTTGGCATTAGTTACATTTGGGCGGGAAAGATAACTAGTAGACGTATGGGACACCCCCTTCTTGAGTCTTTTATCCTTCGTACCATACTCCTCGGAGATGGTCGATTGCAGAGCTACCCGTGTGTCCGGGGGCATATGACACATATACTAGCCAGTCAACACGATTGGTGAATTAAGTCAGCATATGTCAAGCCTACACTTTCCCATGCGTACTACAAGGTCTTTACTTGCATTCACTTAGATGGTTAGCACCCTGTATTTATTTTATTTATTCAGTATTTACATACATGGCATGTTGTTTTTTGTATCTTGTTATGTCCCACTGAGGACCTGGTTCCCTTCCAGATTTAGATGAGGCCTTCTACCCTACGGTATATGGGTCTGGACAGGAGACCAGGCATGCCACGGAGGAAGAGTTAGAAGAGACACCATCAAAATCTGCCTGATCCTAGAGGCTCGTTCACCTAGAGATGGAGCTATTTTCCCTAGATAGACATTACTTTAGTCTATCTTATTTTTCTGCACTATTATTATCTTTTGTAGTGGGTTTGTTCCCACAAGTTGTGTACTATGACATTCAGACTCAGTATTATATATATATTTCAGCACTTCTTCCTATATTCATGATATTTCTGTGGATGAGATTAGATTTACCTGTATTAAACTTGTAGTAATTTAGGACAGCGTAGCACGTTCCTTTGGGTCCAACAAATTGGATTAAAACCCTTAGTGACGTGTCAGCTGGCTAATGCCACGTGGCCTAGTTCCTTATATTTTTGGGACTGGGGCGTGACACTCAGGGCAAGATATGTAACCAGCTAAGTAAAATGCAAATGAGAGCATCACTAGTACTCAGGCTGAGACCACTACAGGTTCTGTGTCGGGGAGCCCATAGCAGCAAGTATTATCTCATAGGGCCAGTAATGTGCCAAGCTCTGGTATAGAGACTAAGCACCTCCAGTAACATAGTATATATATAACATAATCAGCCTGTAGCATGTGTGTCTCTCCCCACCCAATGTAACCTCACGTCTCATGTCCACAATATCTCATGTTCATAACACGCAAGATCATGACCTATAGTTAGTAAAACGAGTTATAATGATATCTATATAATATGCAAGTCTCATATCACGAAACCTGTAAGCCTATACATAATCACCATGAGTAACTCAAGAAAGATTCTGTCACATAAAATAGTGTCAAGTGTCATACGGTATAGCATACTTGGTAAAGCAAGCACGTAAAAATAGGATCGTAGAATCAACTCTCTAAGTGACGTTACACGACTCCGCGTACGGCGTTGACTCCTGAATCTTGTTTGGACGCTAAGCAACATCTCACGGTCCTAGGTTGAGCAGGCACATCACAAGAATATATATATATATATATATATATATATATATATATATATATATATATATATATATATATATATATGGAAAGAAATATAAGCAGATAATATAACATGATCTACTCCAAGTTTGGCAAGGTACATTTGTCTGGGTCCTGAACTCCGTCAACTACTCCTGGAAAAGTGGAATCAGCATGTACACCTCCGGATGCTGAAACAAACATCACTAATATTCTCAGAATACTTAAAATAACTAGGATTGACTACCCATAAGTCCAATTTGGACACAGGGGCAAAATTTACAGTTTTGGGTCAAAGCGGGGTCCACATGTGGCCTACTTCGTACCAAAAAATGTGCCAGAGACAAAGTTCTCCAAATTTGTTAAACTTAGTGTCTACGAGTCCAGAACGATAATACGAACCCAACGGAACGTCCAAAACTGGATTCCGATGAGTCGATCACGAAATCATCCGTCATGTGGAACCGTGGGGCCCACGAAACGATGTTTTGTCAATGTTCTTCGATTTGAACCAAACTTGGGTCACACGACTAGCGTAACGCTGTGAATCCAATGGCATAATTTTTGTTGCGAATCGACGATTACACACGAAGTTATGACGAGGTGTCAGAATAGGCCGATATAGTGTTTTTCGGCGAATACGCGTTGATTCCGGCATGCACACACGTCCAAATCAAGTTTTGCGAAAGCCCACACGTCCGTGTTTATTTTACACACCATTAGGTGCAATTTGCACGCGATGATGTGGCCTCATTTGGCGGAACGTACCCCATATCGAAGCTTTTTGGTGTTTTAAAAACAAGTTTTTGGTCGTTTTGGAATCAGAATATTTAACCATTAAATCAAACTAATAAAAACTAAAAGAACAATAAATTTTTTGGTTATATTGTGAAGAAGTCCTTTCAATTATATTTGAAGATAATTAACGAGTTGGTAGAAAATTGGACATGAACAGTGGTACTTGGACTGAATTTCTGAACTATTTTTGAACAGTTTTTCGGCCAACTTTCGGTCGATTTTTCGATCAAACTCGGGGGCCTAAGTTCGTTACACTTGAAGGGAATCCTAGGGGGTTAGGTTATGAACATACCAGCGAAGATGGGACACGAAATGGACGAACAAGGAGGGCAAAAAACTCTGTGCGAAGGGGGCTGCACGGCTGCTGCGGCTGTGCGCGTGGGGGCGGATCTGCGGCGACGCTCCGGTGCTGTTTCGGCACGGCGACGGCGGTGAGGGCGGCGCTTCACGCGGTTGCCGTGGGTGGTCGGGGTCCGGCGTGGGTGATGGTGGATGTGGTTTAGGATTAGGGTTAGGGTTAGGGTTTTAGTTTTATATATATATATATATATATATATATATATATATATATAGAGAGAGAGAGAGAGAGAGGTCGGGGAAGGGTTCTGGGTAGAGTAGTTAGGATTTGGGTTTCGGGTTAATGGGTTTGGGTTTGGGATTTATGGTTAATAGGTTTTATTTTATTTTTTTATTTTATTTTATTTTATTTATTCATAATTATATATAGAAAATTTCCAAAAAATAGTTAGGCACTTGGAAAAAATTCTAGGAAATTTATATTTCCTTCAATAAATAATTTACAACCAAAATCATATCAATTCAAAAGATGTTTACTAAATATGAATGAATATTAAATTAGTTAAATAAATCCATAAATTCTATTTTCTACTTAATATTATATTGGGAGCATGCAGGGGGTTAGGATAACGCAACTCGAGTGTCATGTGCGTAATAGGACCAGTTAGGCTTATATCATGGATTTAGTTGGAAGCAATGAGTTGGGGTGGCATGTTAAAATCGTACGCCACGACAAAAGGGTTAATTAATCATCGTTTTCTCGTAATTTGTGTCACGAAAGTTGTGCGACCAAAACAAAGCATAAGATTACGAATTTGTGAGGGACAGTCATGGCAGGAGCCTAGTTTGACTCGTCTAAGTGGAGCATGCTAGGTTGGTTGGAAGGGGAAGGCTAGTGTTTCACTCAAGATCTTAAAACCATGGTGGTTGATTTCCAAAGTTTAATTAAATTATCGAATAAATATTTAAAATAAAAAAAATTATTAATTACCGAACTAACCCTATATAAAAACCAGGGTGCTCACAATCTACCCACATTAAAAGAATTACGTCCTCGCAATTAAGAAAAACGAAACATAACTGGTCAGGAAATGTTTGCTCCAGGAGAGATGAAGCGGTTGTAAGACATTTGTTGAAGCACGACACAAAGGATAAGGGACCATGAACAAGAAAAAAATTGAGAGGAAGGGTGAGGGTTTTGTTCAAGCAGAAAACGTAGGGAAGCAATAAAAACTTTTTTCTAGGCAATGAGAGATGAGTAACTCAAGAGTAAAGGAGTCTGATTAGAACGAGGGAGGATCAACTACAGCTTCTGAGAACTTGGGTACCACTTACATATTACTAATCTAGACTAACAAGTTCATGCTAACATAATACTAGGTATAGGCTAGGAAATGGAAATAACAGGCACATGCTAAAGTATTACTAGGAATATTCGATATTATAGCCAGCTATGATAAGACTGAATCTTACCCATACTCGCTACTCCTCGAGTTCGTGCCTCCTCCACTGTCATCGCAAAAGCCTGTCCATGTCCCTGTGGTGGTGCCCTCTGCTGTTGCTGGGCCTGCTGGAAAAGTGCTGCCTGTGATGCCAAGGGTGGCCTCGGCTGATATCCTTCCGGTGCTGATGGTCTGAATCCTCCACCTTCCGCCTGTGGTGTTCCTGGTGCTGGATAAGCTGGTCGATGTGGCTGCTGGACTGGCCCCGACGCTGGTAAAGCGGGTTGATGAACCATCGGTGTTCCTCCTCGATGTCACGTCCTGATCCCGAAGGTCTCTCGACCAACTCAGGATCGGTAGCGGTAATCGAGCTAACCAATGACTCCTTTATCTGATGCTATTAGCAGCTGGGACTCATGGTTACTTTCCACTATCACTGTAGCAGCTGTGACCAAGGTTCAGCTCTTCACCAATAGCCATTGTTCGACCGATGCGAATGCATGAAACACTATCAGATAAACTCTAGGATACAGACGAGATGAACCATCAGACCATCTATCTCTGTGCGGACTAGCCGCCCTCTCTGAACAAGTTCAAGCACGATATGGTTCTCGCGAAACACAAGTGATGGTGAAACATGTTCAAGCAAACTCTTACTGTTAGACAAGCGTTTCAGGTTCTCTTAGTTAAGCAGACAAGTTCATTTCAAAGACAAGCTATGTGAGTTCTTTTACTAAGCATGCAAGGCAGGTTCTATCATTCTTCTTATAAAACTATCCTTAAGCAAACAAGCATTCAAAAACTCAGATTCATTATTAAGGCGTGCAAGAATCAGAGAATACAGTTCTGTTCACTTACCTTGATTAGTCATTGTTTGATGACTAAACAAAGAAGAGGTTTGTACGAAACCTTTTGCTTACAAACGAGAAAAGAGTACAATTAATCCTATACGAGGATGTTAAGTATAATAAAATGATACTAGGGAAGTATTGCTATAGAAGTTCGATCTGCGATCGATCATTTTGTTCCTTGGACCACACGATGATGAAGAAGTGCTGTAGAAGAAGCTTCAAAAGTTGCAAGTAGGATCGAATTTCTATTGCCAAAGTTGTCAGCCAAAACTCTCTGTCTGTGCTCTCTTTTTCTCTCTGATCTCTGGTTGTGCTTGTGCCTCTGCTTGTGCTTACCCTGTAACCAGGGGTCTCTATTTATAGAGATCAATCAAATAACTGCCAGTTGGCGTAAAAGCCAAACTGTGAAGAAGAAGACTTCTTTTACGCTACGGTTATGATAACTACTACCCACGTTCCCATAGTCTTCTGAATCTGCGTATGACACGTGTCCCTTTATGAGGTAACGCGTATAACTGCTTCTCGAAGATCATGGCAAGCAAGCCACGTAGGTAACTGCACCTTGCGTAAAGATGGTTGGCGTAAAAGCCAAGTGACTGTCTTGTTGGCGTAAAAGGCCAAACTCTGTGTAAAACTTGATGATTCATGAATAATATATAATCTGCGTAAAAATAGCCAATTATCCTTCCCGATCGAGGTCTTGAGCGTATTCTGGACTAAATAGCCTTATCACGTACCTTTGCAAATATAGCCGAGTTGGCGTATTTCGAGGAGATAGCATACGGCGTACTCCTATAGTTGAAAATAGCCTGGTTGGCGTAAAATGCAAGGATGGTGATATGAGCGTATTAGCCAAAGTTTTAGCTTTCCCAGTCATGACAAAATTTAAAAATAGAACAAAATCTCGTGCATTAAATGCAGAGATATGCCTCCATCTCGTGCATTAAATGTAGAGATATGCCTCAAGCTCTGTACGAGAAACAGCTTTTGACGTGGCGTCTGATTTCGTCTTATCTTGAGCGTAAAAACTCATTTTTGCCCATGTAGAATAGGCAGTGTATTCTTTGAATACGTAAAAATGACTTGTATCAAGAATATGTCACTAAACGACAACCTGGGTCTCTGTGCAAAATTATCATCACAGCCGTCCTCTCGATCATCGTGCAGTACTTTTGTCAGGTGCCAGGTTCACTGATTTGTCTGACAAATTTATCCGAGGAATACGAAGAGTTCCTCGTACAACTTTATGCTGCATTAAAAACAAACGTATCTTAAACTTTACGCAGGAGGGTATAGTAACCTTTTACGCCAAAACAGCCTTGAAGCTCTGCTTTACGCGTACAGCTTTTAAGCCCTGCTTTATGCGGATAGCTTTGAAGCCATATCTTACGCCAAACAACCTTGAAGCTCTGCTTTACGCGAAAGCCTTTCTTTATGCCACACAGCCTTGAAGCTCTGCTTTACGCGGAAGCCTTTTTTTACGCCACACAGCCTTGAAGCTCTGCTTTACGCGGAAGCCTTTCTTTACGCCACACAGCCTTGGAGTTCTGTTTTACGCGTATAGCTCTGAAGTTTTATTTTACGCGGACAGTTCTAAAGCTATATTTTACGCCACACAGCCTTGAAGCTCTATTTTACGCCGGCTTCATGTATGTTGGGGATTTTGACTGTATAATACGCGTACAATTTCCCAGCATATTTCATGCTTCTACAAGACCCCCTTCAAAGTTTTCAAATTCCTCGTAATTTGAAATACTTTGAATGAAGCATGAAATGGTCAACTTTGACTCGTTCTTCGAGGCTAATTTTTCGGCGATATTTAAGAAGTTGTTGGGATTTGTATGTTCTCTTCTGCCTATATAAGGGCAAGCAAATGAACTTGTTTTTCCATACTTCCTTCACCACAAAGATGGCTGCTGAGATTCATTGGACTGAACCGAGAAAGAAGAAGATTATGCTCTTCCAGCATGTAAGGAGCCGTAAAAAGAGACGTCTTTGAGCAAATATTCTCTGCAATGATGGACCATGGAAGGATATCATAGCTTCCTTTGCTAGAAGTAATCAGCGATTTTATATGGCAATTCGTCAAAAAGAGAGAAAGGGTCGCATTAGACCACACAGCTTGCTAGTTGTATTTTCCCCTATTATGAAGCTGGATCCTGGGGTGCAGCTTGGCCGTGTCTTCCAGTATTGTGTTGGGTCTGAATCCCAAACACAATTCTAAGCATGGCCGCCGATGACGTATGGGGGGTGGGCTTGAATAATTTAAACAGGCCCAGTTTTGTATCCTCCTTCCATTCACCATTTTCTTGGCACCCGGCGTATAGGAGCTGAAGAAGTGCTGTAGAAGAAGAAACGAAGATCTCCATTAGACGAGAACCTAGCGTAATAGATTCCCGTCATATGTAATCGTGATCTTGAATATTAATGAAAAATCTTTTGTAAAAAAATGGATTTCCATCATATGTAATCATGATTAATAAACTTGTCTTCTTTTACGCACTATTGATTTGCCATGTTGCTGTGAGGAAGTCAGGTAATACGCAGCTTCAACTCGCTTGAGTAATTTTTACGTAGACTCTGATAAATACACATCCAGTCACGTTCCATCTTTTACGCGTAAATGAAGATGCGTAAAAAGCTCTTTAGCATTAAATTATCTTGAAGATCCAATCGTCATGCTGTTTTTTTTTTACGAGGAGTCATATAGAATTTTGAACCGTCATTTCTCCTTCATAAATACGAAGAACATCTGTTCAGAACATCATCTTCAACAATGGCTTCTCGAAAGATTCTCGAGATATGGCAAGAAATGTCCGCCGAATAGGCCATCCCTGAACTAGATGTAAAAGATTCTGGCTAAACTTCGAATGGACTATCAATGGCCAAGGAAGAAAAATCATCTCCAGTGAAGACAGACATTTTCAGGGAACTCCTTGGCCCTTCGTCTGATGAAGTCCTCTCGAATGAAAAAGAAGAGAAAACGCTGATAAGAAGAACATTTCCTGCGTAAACTCTTGTGACTGGCTTTTTCAAGCGTAAAACCCAAATTATCAAGATATACGCGTATTCTGCTAACTGATCTATCCCACGTAATTGAAGATGCGCGTAAAATCATAGATCCGTAGCATTTGAGCGTAAAATCATAGATCCGCAGCTTCTGAGCGTAAAATAGTATATCTGTAGCTTCTGAGCGTAAAATCGTAGATCCGTAGCTTCTGAGCGTAAAATCGTAGATCTGTAGCTTCTGTGCGTAAAATCATAGATCCATAGCTTCTGAGCGTAAAATCATAGATCCGTAGCTTCTGAGCGTAAAATCATAGATCCGTAGCTTCTGAGCGTAAAATCGTAGATCCGTAGATTCTGAGCGTAAAATCATAGATCCGTAGCTTCTGAGCGTAAAATCGTAGATCCGTAGCTTCTGAGCGTAAAATCATAGATCCTTGCTCTGCGCGTAAGATCATGGATCTTTGCTCTGTGCGTAAAATCTGAGCGTAAAATCAGGGATCCGTTACGCAGCATGCCTATCTGTCTTCCTTTTCAAATGATCGGCTGACGTGGTCCCAAATCATAACCGACTATGATAAAAATCGGATTTGGTTAAGGATTCGGAGAGTCATTTGAACTCTATAAATAGGCCTAGGTCCTGAGAGAGAAAAAAAACCCTTCGTCTTTTTCTGAAAAACCCTTCGTCTCTTTCTGAAAAACCTCAGATTCGCCATGGCACCAAAATAGACCTCCGCCGCTAAAGAAAAGAAAGCCGCTTCATCATCTCGCTCCTCTGCTCAAGCACGAGCGACTCCTACTAGGCCAAGCGAGGCTCGTTCCGAACGAAGTGCTCCGCCGTCTATCTGTGCACCTGGCATCACAGGTAAAACTTCGAGAGAAATAAAATCTCTTCGCACACGTTATACGTGTATGCGCAAATACGCCCACATTTTAATGTGTCAGCGTAAAACTCCATATTTTACAATCTGGCGTAAAAACTCAGACTGTTACAATTTTGGCGTATACTGCAAACCTTGCGTTTTACGCACTGAAAGTAAATTCCAGCGCAAAACTCCATATTTTGCAATCTGGCGTAAAAACTCAGACTGTCAAATTTTGGCGTATACTGCAAACCTTGCATTTTACGCACTGAAAGTAAATTCCAGTGTAAAACTAACTTATTCTCTTGCTCTTTTTTTGCAGTGGACCTACAGATCCCCCCTCTGGCTGAAGTAATTGGCTCTACTGCTGGAATGTTAAATTCTAACTACTTGGAGGACTTGTCCCATGTGACTTTCCCCATCTCTGGCAACGAGTATCTTCAAGAAAGGGAAATTCTGATCTCGGCCCAAGGAGAAAGAATGTTGCTGAGTATGATCAGTGGGGAACCCTTGACATACATAGATGGAACTGAGTATAAGAAACCAGCTTTCTTATTTGGGGATGTTATTGATAAGCAATCCCAAACAAAGTCCAAGAAGGAAGATTGGGTATTTTTTGTTGAGGGCACTATTATGTATCTACCAAAGATGTCCAGAGATTATCCTATTTTTGCATTCTTCCATGCCACACATCCCAGAAGGATGGCATGGACTCTGACTCCTGATCTTCATGGCCAGCCAGGGAAGATCTTCTATAAGAAAGGATTAAACCGAGGATCCTTTGTAAGTAGTCCCTCAGGTCCTATTATGCCCTTCAGAGGATTACTACTAGGCAGTGTCCCTAGTGAAGACTCTTCTTTGATCCAGCCATTTCAAATGGCAACTTTCTGCAATGAATTCATGGAGCATGGAGGAGTATATCCCAAGGTTAACCCTCGCACCAGTGGATGGGTTAACCCCCACAATCTTCGATGGGCCAGTTTAACTGCATGGGCCCTGAAGCACTTTCAAATGGAGCTAAAAAGTATTAACTTATTTGAGGCTGTCAGTGCTACTAATGTTGGACTGCCTATCAACCCAAATTTGTTCTTAGCTTTCATGGAGCGATATAACTCGCTAACTGGGACTTTCGCCACTCCAATAGGTGAGTTGGGCCTAGCACTTCATAAGATGGCAGATATCTCAAAGCTGCCAATGGAAGACATTCCTTATGAAGAATACATCCCCACCAACAGAGAGTTGAAGGATACCAACCCTTGGGTAGTGGCTGTATACCAAGAACTGATGAGCCACTATCTTGCATGCACCATTTTCTACAGAGAGCCTTCTGATTTAGCCCATATTAACAAATGGGTATCTTACCTTTTCTTCCATCAGGCTAGAAATGCCAAGCAGGACAAGGTTGTAGATAGTAAAGACAAACCTTTGAACCCTCTGAGCATTCTTAATGCCAACACAATCGATGACCTTATTGAAGATGCAGAGGCTCCAGATTGTGTTCTTAATAAAGAGATAGGGGATTATCCTGCAGGAACCAAAGCCTACAATTATATGAGGCATTGCCGAAAGCCTCTGTCAAAAGAAGCTCAACTGGCTGGCTTCCTTTCTATTTGGCTACGTCGATGGGTGGTGCCTGGCATTGCGTCTGCGGATCGTATTCATCGAAACACCCTATGGCCCGCAGTACGTTTGGTATTTGGGGCAAGATTGGGCCTACTCCCTGCCATGGTATGCATGATACAAGCTGGCCTGAGGGCTATTACTGATGGACTACTGGCCGATACCACTCAGCGCGAAGGATATCCCAGAGTGGAATTACCATTCTTATATCTGATGGGATGATTAATCCTTCACAACACCAGAGTGATGTCTCCCGGATCTGCCAGTGGTTTGGGCAATAACTTCTTGTTGAATTACAAGAATTCTTCTTGGAATGTGACTAGCGTCATAGATTGTCGACTAGCACTGAATTTTGTCCATAGTTGGAAATTCTTCTGCACCGTTCCCCCCATACATATCAATCAGCAGGGGACTAAACTTCATGATATAGGTCAGGGGAAGTCTATTCTTTCTCCTGAAGCCTTTTACTGGTTGGTCTGTATTAGACCTTCCCACCTGCTGTATAGAAGTGAGGATCACTACTACCTGGAACCTTATCTGCCTAGCCGTTTTGCCAGGCAATTTGGATATGACCAGTTGCACATGGGAAATCTCATCACCAGCTTTAAATTCAAAGGTGGGCTTATTGATGGAGCTAGAGGATGGCGTTATTTCATCATGGGTTGTGCTGGAGCAACCTTTGTTGTACCCGCGACTTCTCTCTCCATGGAATTGCGCATTCTTCATTCATACGCACAATTTTATGTGTCCATCAATACCTTCCATCGTGATTTTGATGTATATGGAAGTTTCAGAATGCCCTCCCATAAGTCCACTAGAAGAGAGGAGATACCATCTGTCTCCTCTGATGAAGGTGATGAAACTACTGGTGCAGATGATTATTTGTTGATATTACCGAGAGGCGTAATAGCTCCGCCAACAGAGCCTCTCATTATTTCCAATAAACGAAAGGCTTCTACTCAGAAAGAGCCTTCCCCTCGTAAGAAGAAGCAGACTACAAAAGGTCCTAAAAGGACTTCCACCAAGGGGGCCTCTTCCAGGAGTGAACCTATTGTATCCCCTGTTAGAGAAGATTCTGTGATTAGGGATCCTTCGCCTTTTAGAGAAGGAGCTTCCACAGTCCCAGCTGAAAGTGCTGGATATTCTTTGCCCGTGACTGCTGCCGCGATTACATCTACCACCGTTACTGGTGATGCTTCTATATCGCCTTCGAGGCCGAGCTCACTAATAATCCCTATACCTTTTACAAGACAAATAATGGGACTAGCCCCTCCTTCCTCTGTAAATATTTCAAACGAGATTCCACCCGATGAACCTCGAGTAGATTTGGGTGATGACTGGGATGACGATCCTCTAGCGTCAGTTGGTGTACCCTCCTCGCCAGGTATGATTGCTTGTTTAGCATCATTAAGAAATGATTTCGCTATACAGGCTGCAGACGCAATATATATACCATCGGCCATGGGTAAATGTTGTCTTTACACTTTTTCCAGGAAAATTTAACATCAAATTGATATTAACTTTCTCTTATCTTATTTTCAGGCGAAGACATTTCTGGGGAGGGCGAAGCTGAAACAACCTCTGATTTTGTTGTGGATCCAGCTAATGAAATGGCGGTGACCACTGTCGAAGAAGCATACTTTGAAGCCGTTGATCTTTCATCCGCAACATTCTCAGATATAATCCCGCCAGCAGCAGTTCAAATAATATCAGAGGTGGATGAACCAACCATCTCGACTATGCTTCCTTCGTCGAGCCTGCCGACAACTTCAACTGTTGTTGGTGTCTCTTCTTTTGTCGCGCCATATGTTGAAGCAACGACTGTGGCAACATCCTCTGCAGTCATTCCAGAAAGGAGATTTACTGATATTGCGGCCACTCCCAGCGTCCATTCGAGCTTTGCCATGCTAGTTGAACAATACACTAGCATATTCTACCTCACTTTGAAAGAATTAATATCCATGGTGCTGGAGAAGAATCTAGGCTTTGATGCTTTGAAGATGTCCTCCAAGCTCACTATAGCACAAATTAGAAATTTTAATGACGCTAAGAGAGCTAATGCGCTAGAGCAAATGGTTAATGGTTTAGAACAACCCATTAACGAATATTTGCAATTATCCTGAGGCAGCATCAATGACTTGGTTCAGGCTGAGTATGACTCACTAACTACGGAATTTGCTCAGAAGGCCGAAACTTTAAACAAATCCATCCAGGAACAACAACAAGAGACGGAGAAAGAGCAAGCAGTATTGGTGGAGAGTATTCCTCAGCTAGCTCAGTGTCGTGCCGAATGTGAGGGATATAAAGTGACAATTCAGGAACTGGAAGCTGAACTTGCTCAAACAAAGGAGAGGCTTCTCAAAGCATCGCTAGTTCGTGATGTATTGGAGGGCCAAGTGAATACAGCTCAACAGAACTTGACACATGTGGGTGTCATCCACGCAAGTTTTGTTGATTCTCTATCTGAACTATCTCTCTTGGGCAATGATGAAGCAAGGCTGGAACTGGCTCGCACCAACATTTTAAACTCCAGGAATGAAAGGATGGCTGCTTTGGCGCAACATATCCGCGATTTAACTGCTCCTCCCCAATGATGTATTTTTTTTACTTTTTTGCTCCTTATTTTCTCAGAGATAATGAAGATATATTTTCTGACTTTGTGGACCCATCACTTTAGAATATAAATGATAGACTAAGATGAAAGTGATATCAGAGGCAATATGGACATGATATAGTTTCGGTAACTGGTTTAGCTGAATATATCTATTCAGAGGTAATATGAATATGATAGAATATGATCCAACTAAATTTGTATACAAAACACTATCAGAGGTAATATGAACATGATAGGTTTTGAAGTTTCAAATTAGTTAAACATATCTATTCAGAGGTCATATGAACCTGATAGAATATGATTCAGCTAACCTTTGTACGTAGTATCATCAGAATGAAATCTTCATCATACACGATTAAGCAAAGGAGATTAAGCATAGTACTTCTTCAGGAATTTGCCGTTGATAAGAGCCATTATCAAATCTCCATTAGGTTTGGCTAATCTGTAAGCGCCATTTGAGAATGTTGTTTCAATCACATAAGGGCCCTCCATTTCTTTACGATTGTTTGTGTGAACTTCGGATATCGTACCAGAGGTAATATGGACGTAGTACAATACCGTATTTGTTAAGGACATCCCACTGGGGGATCTTTGGTGGACCTATTATTTGTTGCGCGTGTTGAGTGCAAATAATAAGTTCGAAACAAGCCCTAATGGACGCGGTAAGATATGACTCTGTAGGGATAGTGGAGAGACATATTCCAGAGGTAATATGAACATGAACTGACTTTTTCTCTGTTGAGAGGTAATGTGAACTTGAATTATTCGTTTCCATTGCGGGCATCCCACCGGAGGGTTTTTGGTGGACCTATTACTTCTTGTGCACGAGAGTGCAAGTAATAAGTTTAAAACAAGCCCTGCCAGAGGTAATATGGACGTGGCAGTTTTCGTGGAACTAACACCACTGGCGTACTTAGAGTTAAGTACGGGTGCTAAGTTGAGATGACAACCGATATCAGAGGTAATATGGACATGATAATCGATAGCCGAACTCGGAAGGTTTGCTCAGAGGTAATATGGACATGACAAACTCAGCCTAAGAGGAATATTATGATAGCAGTTCAGAGGTAATATGGACGTAAACTAATGTCCGAAAAATTCATTGAGGAGTGATTTGTTGAGTGTGGTCTACCCGAAAATGAAGATAGACCAAAGGATCGCTCCGCTGGGGAGATTGATGGGACGATAGCTCAGAGGCAATATGAGCATGGCTAGCGTCTAACGAGATTGGTTTGAATAGTCACTGCGGGAGTGTGCGAGTAGACCTAAGGATTGCTCCGCTGGGGAGATTTTGAGGACCCATCATCCATTGCGTATCCGGGACTCTTGGATACGGATGATGGTTTCTTTTTTACAAGAATTTGTAACGAAGGAAAAAAAATGTTGCACATAGGCACTTGCTGGGGATGAAGAACCAAGAGCTGATTTGTACATCTGGGTTGTGGACTTATTACCCATGGCGTACCTTAAGTACAGATAATAAGCTGAAATGACTAGCACTACCAGGGGTTATGCGAACGTGATAGTAGAAAGTCGAAGAGCAGAACTTTACTCATAGGTGATATGGACATGAAAAAGTTCTGAAAATATCTTACTCAGAGGTAATGTGGACGTGGTAAGATATGACTTTGTGGAGATAAAGAAAAACAGGACAGAGGTAATATGAAAGTGACCATTTTTGTGGTGATAGATTTACTCTGCTGGAGAAAGTGGAGAGACGTAGTTCAGAGGTAGTATGGACGTGAACTGATATTCAATAAACTCACTGAAGAGTGGTCTGGTAAGTGAGGATAGACCTGAAAGTTGCTCCGCTGGGGAGACTTTAGGGACTCATCATCCGGTACTTGTTGAGGGGGAATGCCAAATTGGAGTGAGATCAATTTGCAGTGATCGTCTTCTCGTTATAAATGCAAAGTGATGACTTTGGCGTCGATCAACTCCTGGATTTTCCTTTTCAGTACATAGCATGCCTTTGTGGGGTGATGAATGTACCGATGAAAGAGACAATATTATGGGTCATCGACCTTGCCAGCCTTTTCAGGGCATCTGATGTTGGGTAGCTGAAGTTTATTTTCTTTCATCAATATATTGAAGATTTTAATGATGTCAGCATCATTGAAGAAGAAAGTCCCCTTTGGATTTCGGGCTTCCGATACCTGAGTCGTACGGTCCTCAGAAAAGATGGTCATAGTTGCATCATCTTCGGACTCAGAGGGAATTCTACCCCCATCCTTAGATGCTGCTCTATTTTGTCGAGGGAGACTACCCCTAGACATGTCGTTGTCTGGTTCTTCTTCCTGTAATGACAAAGAATAGTTCAATCGGTCAAAAACTGACCGTTTTGCTTTAGAACAGCAACAGTTAATTACAACCTTACGACTATTACAATAATGTTCTCTAGGGGGTGTAATAGACATATTAGGAGATCCCCTGTCTTTGCGTTTCTCGATCAAGAAATCACGCAAATCAGAGGGATTTCTAGAAGAAGAAGAAGGCTTATTCTGCCTTTTTACATTAGTAGGAAGGTGAAGATTAGGAACCATAACCCTTTCTCTGCCATAGGAATACAGTAGTTCACCCATATGAGTAGCATATGATCCATCATCTGTCTGAGGAGCGTATCTTCCCGTGAAACGAGTCTTCTTTACGCAGACAGATCTATCCTGGCATAATTTGGAGATTTGCATAGGTTCACGTAGAACAGGGAAAGTCTGCGTAATCTGTAAAGTGGGAACTTTCTTCTCTTGTGGGCGTAAAAGCCTAGAGGTTGAAGGATTCGCCACTTATTTTCCTTTGATGTGATCAAAGGGTACATCTGCCTCATCATAGACGGGAGATGTATTTTTACGCGCAGGGCGCGTTTGAAATTTTCGAATTGGCACTGAGGCTTTGCCAGAAATTTTGTCTGCCACGTCACAGACGGAAGACGAAGGTTTACGTGCAGGACGTGTTTAAAACTTCTGGATTGGCACTGAGGCATTGACAGAAGTCTGGTCTACCACGTTACAAATGGGAGACAAAGTTTTATGCACAGGGCGTGTTTGAGACTTCTGGATTGGCACTGAGGCATTGCCAGACGTCTTGTCTACCACGTTACAAACGGAAGACAAAGTTTTACGCACATGACGTGTCTGAGACTTCTGGATTGGCACTAAGGCATTGCCAGAAGTCTTGTCTACCACGTCACAGACGGGAGACAAATTTTTACGCACAGGGCGTGTTGGCTGTGTTGTCACAACCTTGTTGATCAGTGAGTGAGAGCTTGCAGGAAGGGTAGAGGACGTCTTAGGCATCCATACTTTACGCAGCTTCCTGTTGTTATGGACAGAGGAGGAATGAGAGCTACCCCCTGCATGAAGCATGTCTTCATAGGCAGATTGGTCGAACTGGACGACCAAAGTCTTCTTCGTCGATCCGATGGATACAATATCGTGTTGAGCAATTGCTTTCTCGTCAGAGGAGAAAGTCGTCCCCAGCAGAGTCGCCATTTTGTTTGATGACTAAACAAAGAAGAGGTTTGTACGAAACCTTTTGCTTACAAACGAGAAAAGAGTACAATTAATCCTATACGAGGATGTTAAGTACAATGAAATGATTCTGGGAAAGTATTGCTATAGAAGTCTGATCTGCGGTCGATCACTTTGTTCCTTGGACCACACGATGATGAAGAAGTGCTGTAGAAGAAGCTTCAAAAGTTGTAAGTAGGATCGAATTCCTGTTGCCAAAGTTGTCAGCCAAAACTCTCTGTCCGTGCTCTCTTTTTCTCTCTGATCTCTGGTTGTGCTTGTGCCTCTGCTTGTGCTTACCCTGTAACCAGGGGTCTCTATTTATAGAGATCAATCAAATAACTGCCAGTTGGCGTAAAAGCCAAACTGTGAAGAAGAAGACTTCTTTTACGCTGCGGTTATGATAACTGTTACCCACGTTCCCATAGTCTTCTGAATCTGCGTATGTCACGTGTCCCTTTATGAGGTAACGCGTATAACTGCTTCTCGAAGATCATGGCATGCAAGCCACGTAGGTAACTGCACCTTGCGTAAAGATGGTTGGCGTAAAAGCCAAGTGACTGTCTTGTTGGCGTAAAAGGCCAAACTCTGCGTAAAACTTGATGATTCATGAATAATAGATAACCAGCGTAAAAATAGCCAATTATCCTTCCCGACAGAGGTCTTGAGCGTATTCTGGGCTAAATAGCCTTATCACGTACCTTTGCAAATATAGCCGAGTTGGCGTATTTCGAGGAGATAGCATACGGCGTACTCCTATAGTTAAAAATAGCCTGGTTGGCGTAAAATACAAGGATGATGATGTGAGCGTATTAGCCACAGTTTTAGCTTTTTCAGTCATGACAAAATTTAAAAATAGAACAAAATCTCGTGCATTAAATGCAGAGATATGCCTCCTTCTCCAGATATGCCTCGAGCTCTGTACGAGAAACAACTTTTGACGTGGCATCTGATTCCGTCTTATCTTGAGCGTAAAAACTCATTTTTGCCCATATAGAATAGGCAGCGTATTCTTTGAGCGTAAAAATGACTTGTATCAAGAATATGTCACTAAACGACAACCTGGGTCTCTGTGCAAAATCATCATCACAGCCGTCCTCTCGATCATCGTGCAGTACTTTTGTCAGGTGCCAGGTTCACTGATTTGTCTGACAAATTTATCCGAGGAATACGAAGAGTTCCTCGTACAACTTTATGCTGCATTAAAAACAAACGTATCTTAAACTTTACGCAGGAGGGTATAGTAACCTTTTACGCCAAAACAGCCTTGAAGCTCTGCTTTACGCGTACAGCTTTTAAGCCCTGCTTTACGCGGATAGCTTTGAAGCCCTATCTTACGCCAAACAGCCTTGAAGCTCTGCTTTACGCGAAAGCCTTTCTTTACGCCACACAGCCTTGAAGCTCTGTTTTACGCGAAAGCCTTTCTTTACGCCACACAGCCTTGAAGCTGCTTTACGCGGAAGCCTTTCTTTACGCCACACAGCCTTGGAGTTCTGTTTTACGCGTATAGCTCTGAAGTTTTATTTTACGCGGACAGTTCTGAAGCCATATTTTACGCCACACAGCCTTGAAGCTCTATTTTACGCGGGCTTCATGTATGTTGGGGGTTTTGACTGTATAATACGCGTACAATTTCCCAGCATATTTCATGCTTCTATAGTCATCTCCTGCTTCAACAAGGAGCTCTTAAGGAACATATCATTTTTGAGTCAGCAAATCGATATCTCTTGTACATAGTGCCGACGCGGAGCGGGTCGCTACACCCGACGCCCAGGGCAATCCCTTGCTAAATGCTGACTGGATCCGCAAGCTAAACATAATCCTAATTTATGTCTGTACTCCCTCTCAATATGGCCTACCTTGCCACAGTAGTGATAAGTAGGTAGGGATGGGGCTTGTGGTGCTGCTCTCTGTGGTGGATTCATCTGGGGTCGCTTTGCAGGCTTCCCGTGTGGTGCTCGGTCTGGTGCTAGTGCATGTGGCCGCTTCTAGCTGTACGCTCTTCTTTTGACGTGTTTCATGCGTCGAGCTGCTACAAAGATGTCCGTATAAGAAGTAGGTACAACTGCGCCAATCAATCTCTGTAACCCAAGCTCAAGCCCGTCAAAGAATTTCTCCGCCTTCTCTTCTTCTGTCAGGAACAGTGTAGGGTCGAACAATTGAATCAAGCATGATGCAAGTCAAAAAATTTATTTGAGTCCGATTAGAGGTCAAGAACGTGTCAACATGTGGATGAGATCCTATAATTTATTCTTATCCTAATCGCAGGCTTGCTCGGTCCCTTAGTTGAAACCGAAGCAATATATTTGTAGACCTGCATGGGCCACCACAAAAACCATGTCACGCCTCAGTCCCAAAATACCAAGGGACTAGCCACGTGACAATGGCCAGCAGCACAACTCCAATAGGCAAACCCAATTTAATGGACCTGTTAGAGTGCACTTAAGCTGTAATACATATAAAATGGTGTAAACCTCCAGATTTTGCAAGAATTTTAAATTGGGATTTTTCACAATTTTCTGGAATTTTCTGAGAATTTTCTGTAATTAAAATCAGGGTTCTTAATTATTAAATGATTTTTAATTGTCAATAAATTATATTAAAATATTATGGAAATAATATTTTTTGGTGTAAAATGAGAAACTGGACTTAGGGTAATTTTTCTGGAATTTATCGGACCCCGGACCTATTTTTAAAACACCTAAACTATTTTAATTAATTATTTAACTGTTTATTTATTATTATTATTATTATATTTATTATTTATTTTATTTTTCTCTTGGGCCGGCCCGGCCCAGTGGACCGACCCAGCCCGCCAGCCCAACAGCCCGTTTCCTTGCGGGTCGGGCGGGTCTGCCCGGACCCGTTAGCCGCCCGACCCGGGCGACCTTTCTCCCCCAGCCCCCTCTCCGCCCGCGTCCAGCGCCGGCCTCCGCGCGCAGCACCGCCCGCTCCGCACCCACTCCCCGCGTCCTCCGCGCCACGAGCCCCTCTTCCCCGCCGTACTCGGCCCCCCCTAACCGGTCTCCTCCTCCTATATAAACCTTCCCCTCTTCTTTTTCTCCCTCACTCCCACCGAAACCCTAGCCGAGCTCCGCCCCTCTCCGCTCCGCCACCTCGCCGGAATCTCCTCCTCCCTCTGCTGCAGCTCCTCCCTCTCCCCTCACCGGACCCGACCGCCCTCGACCACCCAGCCAGCGCCTCCTCTTTCTCCCCTCTCCTCCTCCTTCCTCCAGAACCTCGCCGCCGCCTCCCAGAGCTCCGCCGCCGCCGGCCAACACCTCCGCCTCGTCCCGACAGCAGCCGACGAGCAGCCCCAGCCCATCTCCGGCGTACCCCCGGCCGGCCACCCGCCGTAGCTCCCAAACCCTAACCCTAGATTCCCTGTGTCCGACACGAGTCGGACACGTGTCGGACATGACTCGACCCTGTTTTTCGGGTCCCCTTCAGGTGCGTGTAACTTTTTGTTCGTAGCTCTGTTTTCAATTCCGTAAATTACGCTGCGAAGCCTGTATGACCCTCTCGGTGCCCGGACAAACCGCTCGGGGCATCGCGTCCTGTGGTGATCGCACACCGCGATCCAAAAAAAGGAAAAACCAGACCCTGTTTCACCCCGAAACTGCCGTTTTTGCCCTTGTCTCCAAATTGGACCCAAGGACAGGCGTTTCTAGCTATTTGACATCTTCTGAGCATGATGGTAATGTCTATTTCAGCTTTTGGACTCATCTCTGGAAATTTCCCCGAGAATAATTAATTGGATCCAAACAACAGGCAAGTACCTGCACTTCAAGTTAATCTTTATATTGTGATAATTAATTTCCTGCTCTACTAGTATCCTTGATGATTACACGTAGTGTTAGAATTCTGGATTTCATGTCTTGAATACGGGATTTCATGTCTTGAATACGGGATTTCATGTCTTGCTTTCCGTGTCGGGTGGGAGAATACTAGAAGGCATGTAGTTTACCCTTCCCCTTGCCGTGACTGATAGCTCTAGGTCCTGTTACTAGCTGTTGGTACGCGACTGTACCATCAGCCTTATACTTGATTATTCCTAGTCACTAGTCGTCTATGACGGCCTTATTAGCCTTATAAACCCCTACATGCCAACTATGTATTCTAAAACAAACACAAGTTCACACAGATAGTTCCTGGATCTTGTTATAGTTCTTGCTGACTGTCGTAGTTTTATTTCCTGTCTCATTTATTTCCTGCTTTCTCATAATCCTGTTTATAGCATTAACTCTGAGATATTGATGTTTCTTTTATGCAATTTTCTCAACATGATACTCAGTTTAATTGTCATAAATATTTAGTTTACTCTTGTTGTGCATTGTGTACTTTGCTCCTTTCCTGACTGGATCCGTTGATTTAGGAATGATGAGGACCTTGCCCCTACATATTATGGCCCCTATGAGGGTACAGATGATACTTATGAGGAGCCAGATCCCACCCAGGAGATCCCTGCTGCAGAGTAGTTAGCAGTAGTTATTTATTTCCTTTCATCTTAGTAATCGGGTTTGTCCCCGATTTAACTTCTGGTTTTGTAATAACTCTGGATCTGTTTGTCACATTCTGGTTATAAAATCTCAGCATTTCCTTTCATTTCCTTGCCTGTTTAATTACTGTGAATGAGCTAGAGTTAATTTAACTGTGGATATGCCCTAGACAGCGTACTACCGCCGACACTGCGGCGTAGGCTGGACGTGCCCACGTACTCGTGCCCGAATATCCGGGTGCGGGTCGTGACACGTTTTTGTGGTGGCCCATGCAGGTCAACGACTAAATTGTTCGGTTTCAACTCAGGGACCGAACAGGCCTGCAATAAGATTGAGGATTTTAGAAAAAGCTCATCCACTTGATTGAATCGTTCTTGATATTCATATCGGCTTCGAATCATCTTATTGACTTGCATCCTGCCTTGATTCATGTGCGCCTTTTATCGTTTATCTTTGGATGCAGAGTAAAGGATCTACCAGCAAGCAACGAGGTTCCTACAAGATCACCACGAGATGCTCTACCAGCATGCCCGTGGAGAACGTGCAGACTCTTGGAGTAGCTAATGCGCGTAAGTGATTTTTTTTTTAGCTGTCGTTTCTAGTATTGTTTTAGCTCGTGCCTATTGGTTCGTGACCTCAGCCCCAACCTAGAAATTTTGAACTTGCTAAATAACCTGGTATGCTTTTGTATTCGATAACTGTAGAGATTATAGAATCTTTTGTTATTGTGCTTATTGTAGGTTATTTTGTGAACTTAAATAATTTGTACCTCCTTTCATCATCATCTAGCACACTTAATTTTGATGTACTTGACTTATGCTGCTATTCTATAGCCTAGTTTTGTAAGCTTACTCTTTATCGAGCTTGTTCATGACATATGTATTAGTGGGTTGACACACTAATACCATTGTCTATTCAGAATCAGTGTATTACGGTCTGATCAGCCTTAGTGCATTTTGATTCGCCTTTCGCACTATTTTACGTGGATTGAGATATGTAGTTGACTAATATACTTGCCCTAGACATGTCTGAACATATCATATCAGGTTACATGACTGTATTAATACAAGCATGTGAATAGGAATTACCAAGATATGATTCAATCCACAATCGCTTGACAATTTCCACCTGAATTCTTTAAAAAAAAAAAAAATGCCTTGACCCCGATATTTCTATTATATCACCCCACCCTTGAACTCTTTATTATTGATCTTCGTCTTCCCTTATTTCGGAAAGACGAAATCTCGTGCTTGGTATAAGTTTGGTACATAGATAGTACTAGATATGCCACATAGGCCGATCACATACTTGAGGATTAACCTTTCGTAATTGAGGACATATCATATATGATCGGCGTTGAAGTTCGAGGATTGAATGACATGAGTAACCATATTAAGGAATATTTTCTTAAGGTATATAGTCTTTTGTGATGAATGGGTAAACTCTAAGTTGGGTAGCAATGCAATTGTCAACTCGAGAGGAATGTTTTTTGGATTGTGACCGAGTAAGGTTAGATTGGAAGAAGCAAGCCATTCAAATTTTGAAAATTTAGAGGAGTAACTAAGATGATTAATGAATTGATATCGAGGACCTAATAGTTACACCCTAGGTGCATGATTTAAATTTTAAATAATGAAGGTAAAATCATCAATTTGAATCTAGAGGATATATAATTCAGACTTGAACATTGGTGGACTACATTTAAATTATTTTTCAATTTGATGATTTGAATTAAGAATTGATGGTTGGACTACTTAGTTAGAATATTGAGGAGGTGAATGGAATTTAAAAAGTTGAAGCATACAATTGTGAATGAGAATACTATTGGACTCGAATCACTTCTAGAGGAAATTATGATAGTTAGAATCGTGAGGCAAATTTATAAGCGTATGCAAATCTTGAAGGTGTTATATGGAATTTATCTAAAATTTACCTGAGGGTAATTTGAGAAAGTAAGAAGTGGTAACCATAGGTTGAATTTCTGATTGGAACAGTAGTCACCTTAACCTTGAAGTGATTGCAGTGGATATGATTAAGATTTTAATTATCGCAAGGAGATTGCGATTGACTTACCTTATGTACATGAAGGATTATCAGATTACAGCTTGATTTTAATTTCGAGGACGAAATTTTTATAAGTTGGGTAGATTGTAAACCCCCAGATTTTGCAAGAATTTTAAATTGGGATTTTCACAATTTTCTGGAATTTTCTGCGAATTTTCTGTAATTAAAATCAGGGTTCTTAATTATTAAATGATTTTTAATTGTCAATAAATTATATTAAAATATTATGGAAATAATATTTTTTGGTGTAAAATGAGAAACTGGACTTAGGATAATTTTTCTGGAATTTATCGGACCCCGGACCTATTTTTAAAACACCTAAACTATTTTAATTAATTATTTAACTGTTTATTTATTATTATTATTATTATATTTATTATTTACTTTATTTTTCTCTTGGGCCGGCCCGGCCCAGTGGACCGACCCAGCCCGCTAGCCCAACAGCCCGTTTCCTTGCGGGTCGGGCGGGTCTGCCCGGACCCGTTAGCCGCCCGACCCGGGCGACCTTTCTCCCCCAGCCCCCTCTCCGCCCGCGTCCAGCGCCGGCCTCCGCGCGCAGCGCCGCCCGCTCCGCACCCACTCCCCGCGTCCTCCGCGCTACGAGCCCCTCTTCCCCGCCGTACTCGGCCCCCCCTAACCGGTCTCCTCCTCCTATATAAACCTTCCCCTCTTCTTTTTCTCCCTCACTCCCACCGAAACCCTAGCCGAGCTCCGCCCCTCTCCGCTCCGCCACCTCGCCGGAATCTCCTCCTCCCTCTGCTGCAGCTCCTCCCTCTCCCCTCGCCGGACCCGACCGCCCTCGACCACCCAGCCAGCGCCTCCTCTTTCTCCCCTCTCCTCCTCCTTCCTCCAGAACCTCGCCGCCGCCTCCCAGAGCTCCGCCGCCGCCGGCCAACACCTCCGCCTCGTCCCGACAGCAGCCGACGAGCAGCCCCAGCCCATCTCCAGCGTACCCCTGGCCGGCCACCCGCCGTAGCTCCCAAACCCTAACCCTAGATTCCCTGTGTCCGACACGAGTCGGACACGTGTCGGACACGACTCGACCCTGTTTTTCGGGTCCCCTTCAGGTGCGTGTAACTTTTTGTTCGTAGCTCTGTTTTCAATTCCGTAAATTACGCTGCGAAGCCTGTATGACCCTCTCGGTGCCCGGACAAACCGCTCGGGGCATCGCGTCCTGTGGTGATCGCACACCGCGATCCAAAAAAAGGAAAAACCAGACCCTGTTTCACCCCGAAACTGCCATTTTTGCCCTTGTCTCCAAATTGGACCCAAGGACAGGCGTTTCTAGCTATTTGACATCTTCTGAGCATGATGGTAATGTCTATTTCAGCTTTTGGACTCATCTCTGGAAATTTCCCCGAGAACAATTAATTGGATCCAAACAACAGGCAAGTACCTGCACTTCAAGTTAATCTTTATATTGTGATAATTAATTTCCTGCTCTACTAGTATCCTTGATGATTACACGTAGTGTTAGAATTCTGGATTTTATGTCTTGAATACGGGATTTCATGTCTTGCTTTCCGTGTCGGGTGGGAGAATACTAGAAGGCATGTAGTTTACCCTTCCCCTTGCCGTGACTGATAGCTCTAGGTCCTGTTACTAGCTGTTGGTACGCGACTATACCATCAGCCTTATACTTGATTATTCCTAGTCACTAGTCGTCTATGATGGCCTTATTAGCCTTATAAACCCCTACATGCCAACTATGTATTCTAAAACAAACACAAGTTCACACAGATAGTTCCTGGATCTTGTTATAGTTCTTGCTGACTGTCGTAGTTTCATTTCCTGTCTCATTTATTTCCTGCTTTCTCATAATCCTGTTTATAGCATTAACTCTGAGATATTGATGTTTCTTTTATGCAATTTTCTCAACATGATACTCAGTTTAATTGTCATAAATATTTAGTTTACTCTTGTTGTGCATTGTGTACTTTGCTCCTTTCCTGACTGGATCCGTTGATTTAGGCGATGATGAGGACCTTGCCCCTACATATTATGGCCCCTATGAGGGTACAGATGATACTTATGAGGAGCCAGATCCCACCCAGGAGACCCCTGCTGCAGAGTAGTTAGCAGTAGTTATTTATTTCCTTTCATCTTAGTAATCGGGTTTGTCCCCGATTTAACTTCTGGTTTTGTAATAACTCTGGATCTGTTTGTCACATTCTGGTTATAAAATCTCAGCATTTTCTTTCATTTCCTTGCCTGTTTAATTACTGTGAATGAGCTAGAGTTAATTTAACTGTGGATATGCCCTAGACAGCGTACTACCGCCGACACTGCGGCGTAGGCTGGACGTGCCCACGTACTCGTGCCCGAATATTCGGGTGCGGGTCGTGACAAATGGTCTATGATACCTGTCACAGTTTATATATCTAATCTCATCCATGATAAGTAACGAAATCACAAAAATAAAAGTCCAGTCACAATAATATAAAATGATCTGTCCAACCAAAGCAATATAAATAATATCATGGGGAACAACCCGTCATCAAAATGGAAAGAAAAATAACTCCAAGTACAATATCCAGAAGTCACTACAAGATCAAATATCTAAGAACACTAAGCATAATAAATGAATGGTGAGAATAATGTGTGCTCAAGAGAAGTCCTCCGGAACAACCTCGTCCTCTACAACCTGTACGTCTCCGATAGTAGCACCTTCCCCGTAAACCTCGGGATAGCTCTCCTCATATACACCTCGGTATAGAGACTAAGCACCTCCAGTAACATTGTATATGTATAACATAATCAGCCTGTAGCATGTGTGTCTCTCCCTACCCAATGTAACCTCATGTCTCATGTCCATGACGTCTCATGTCCATAACACGCAAGATCATGACCTTTAGTTAGTACAACGAGTCATAATGATATCTATATAATATGTAATCCTATAAGCCTATACAGAATCACCATGAGTAACTCAAGAAAGATTATGTCACATAAAACAGTCTCAAGTGTCTTACGGTATGGCGTACTTGGTAAAGCAAGCACGTAAAAATAGGATCGTAGAATCAACTCTAAGTGACGTTACACGACTCCGCGTACGACGTCGACACCCGAATCTTGTTAGGACGCTAAGCAACGTCTCACGGTCCTAGGTTGAGCAGGCACATCACAAGAATATATATATATATATATATATATATATATATATATATATATATATATATATATATATATGGAAAGAAACACAAGCAGATAATATAACAGGATCTACTGCAAGTTTGGCAAGGTCCACTTGCATGGATCCTGAACTCCGTCAACTGCTCCTAGAAAAGTGGAATCTGCGCGTACACCTCCGGATGCTGAAACAATCATCACCAATATTCTCAGAATACTTGAAATAGCTATGATTGACTACCCATAAGTCCAATTTGGACACATGGACAAAATTGACAGTTTTTGGTCAAAGCGGGGTCCACATGTGGCCCACTTTGTACCGAAAAATGTGCCAGAAAAAAGTTCTCCAAATTCGATAAGAAAGAGAAGATTTAAACGTGTGCTTGTTGTTCATAATTGTGCATTGTGGTATTTTATCTGATAGATGTTTCGTGTCATGAATTGGCCTCAGACAACTTGTGCACAAGGTAGTAGTCTCTCGAACGGTTCCTAGGGCACTGAGAATCGGTCGGTTCGGAAAAGATTGTAATAGCACCCTGAGGGACGGTCCTTGAGATCTAGTAGGATGTCGTGTCTATTAGTGCAAAGCGGAACCCTGCCTCACAACTGCTAGTGTTCGTGTATGTTGGGGTGAGATGTTGTTGCAGAGTCGCAGCTCCTAACATTCATGCGTACTAGTGCAGAGCTGAACCTTGAGTCACCAGTGCTAATTCATAACGAAGAATACTCATGGGCCATCATGTAGTTAGGAAGCATGATAGGTGCAACCTTCTTGCAAGCCTAACTGATAGATGCAAAGTGCCTAAGGTTATATATGAAAGTCCCTTGAGATTATTGATATATGCAAATTTTGGCTAACTTGTACGTTTGTTGCAGGGATAACCGTCCGACGAAGGGTAAGAATCACTGAATAAGTGATGATCATTATTATGTTCCTATACATGCTGCTCCTAAGAATAATCTCTATTTCCCTAAATGTTGCCATCTTGAGAAAATGATGCTAGTTGCTTATGAATAAAAGTTGCCTTTCGAGAAATGATAGTATCCTGCTTATAGAAAAGAACTGAATAAATGAATGCTGTTATGGTTCCTAAGAACAATGAATATGGCTCACGATACATGCTGCGCTCATCAAGCTAGAATTGAGATTCGATATTGTGCATAAACTGTCCCTACTGTATGCATGGAAATGAATATGAAATTTGATTTCAAAGGCATTTTTCAAAGAAGTGTAAACTGACTATGATCTTGTACCGCATGAAATAAATATAGGTAAAAGTGCAATATCACTAATAATGCAATATTTTCTCACATGATTACTTAGTGTTAGTTTTAGAGAGTGTTGCTTTTGTTCATTTCTTTTATACTCACCAGTGCTTTTTTCAAAGTGCTGACCCCCACAAGTATGTTCGCAGGTGTTGGATTGTCCTAAGAAGCGATAGAAAATCCTTGTCCTGAGGAGCCAGAATTTTGGAGATGCATTGAGATATTTAGAGCTATTTTCTGTATAAAGGGATGTAATGTATGGAACGATGTCATTGTAATCTGTATCAATTTAGAGAGATGTAAGCCAATTGGCAAGCCTTGTAATCCTTTTTAAGATATCAATAAAGAGATTATTTTCAATATCATTGTGTTCATTTACTTTTCTGCAATATTGTGTCGCTGCTTCTATCTCTGTATAGCTTATATTGTGATTGTTCAAGCCTTGGCCTTGTGTAAATGCAACTTAGGCTTGCACCACATCACGTCCATGCGAGGATGATTGGCTCTTGCGGGATCGGGGAGTGACATCCCATGTTTGACAATAAAATCTTCATGTATAGACTAGGGAGGGCATAATGGGAAAAATAAAATAAATATTAAAAATTCAGGGTCTAAACTTTCTAATTGGACAAGTAAAGGCTTAAACTCTAAGCTAGTATAAAATCCAGGATCTAAACTCTAATTAGCCCTTCTTTATTTTTTACTTAAGTAGTATTTTGCGTTTTATTACCCTCATTCTCATTTTTCATACAATTTCTCTTATGTCCAAGGGTTCTCGATTGCAAAAGTAACTCACCACCACCAACGTTGAAACTCACGATGAGATCCACATTTTTGACGTCTGTGGTGGCAATGTTGCCTTCTAGATATGCACATAATTTTGTTATGGCATGACCTTTATTCTCGATGCCTACAATATAATCAAAGCTCATTGTGCACTAAAATATCTCAGCATGAGTGAAATTACAGAGAAAAGCAACCTTATCTACAAGATTGAACTCTTCATTACCTCCAGCATATTCCACAACCCGAAAAACTCCATCATCATCCTTCAGATAATAAAATCTCCTCTATTGTTATTTACATTTTTTTTACTTCATATAGTTTTGATGACATTTTATAAAGATCAAATTTTGGGATGTGTTATTAGTTGTTTTATATTAAGTTAACAACTTTGGTTAATTTAACGGAGCTTTTGGATGTTGATTCAGGGAATGTGTAAACAAATCTTGCACTACTTATTATGTGTTTCAATATTCACTTTAGAAATTATCATAGTTATTGTTCAAATTAAATTGGAACTCAAAATTGAAATTTAAAAAAAAGAAGACACAGGAACGTTAATATGGTGTTTCAAAACTAGCCACAAAAATAATGCAAAATCATTGCAAATTATATTTATGAACAAACATAAAGCGTTTCAAAATGATATCTAGGAACATTTTAAAAGCGTTACAAAAGTAATCTAGGAATAAATTATATGTTCCAAAATCTAAGTTTAAGAGCGTTGATAACTGTTCCAGACTAAATTTAGGAACGCTTTATAACTATTCCAAAAAAATACAACACCACTTTAGGAACAATTATGGTATATGCTTCTAAAAATATTAGGAAGAGAGAAAAGTTGTTCCTAAATGTTCTTTTTTGGGTGTAGTGATTCCCCTTGATTATGTATAACTCAAGAAGTGATTAGCATGATATCAGTCTTCAGCCAATTAATGAAATTGTCAAGTTAGACATTTGTTAAGAGCATGAATTATAGGGATGTTCAACGAAAATGTGATTCACCAAAACCTTCATAGGGAAAGTTAATTGAGGGAAAGTTGAGTGAAGAAAAAAAGAGTCATGCTTGGATTGAGGGTGAAAAGTAGGAGTCATACAGGGTTAAGTAAGAATTTGTTTAGCCTTCTTTTATTTTTTCCCAAATTGGAAGGTTAACAAGAAGAAGTCAGAGGTTTTGCTTAAAAGGACATAAATATTACTTATTTTCTTAACATATCATGACGTTCTCCATTTTTCTCGCTTTCAACCTGCTGCTCCGTCTTCATGGCTTTCAACATGTCGTCCAAGTACGTCGTCCTCTCTCTCTCTCTCTCTCTCTCTCTCTCTTCTACCCAAAGCTATTGTATTTTATTAATCATCCTCTCACTCAAAACTTTCAATCCAGGTAGGAGTTATTAGACACACCCCACTTAACTATCCCTTCAATCCAAGCAAGGTTATGTATTGACTCTCCTTCTGCTATTTAACTTTTCTTCACTTAACCCTTCTTCCTTAATCGTACTTAACTCTTCTTTTTTTCTCATTCCAAGCAGAACCTAAGTTAAATTAACTTAACTGTAGAGTTAATCTTAACCCCATGTAAATGACAATTTTGTTTTTGCGATTTTGTGTGATAAATTTGTGGTTGAAGAAGAGGAGGAAGGGAAATGACCGAAGGGCAGGGAGTTACAGAGGAGGGGTGGAGAGGATGACCAGATGCTCAAGAAATTGAAGAGTAGGGGGGTGGTTATGTTGGATAATGGGTTTGAGAATGTCCGATTTTGGGTTTGTTAAGTTTAGATTCATTGTGTTTGGGACGGAGGGGAGAAGAGAGCAAGGCCGACCTTGAGCTCATGTGGTCCAAGGCAAAATTTTAAAATGGAACTCCATGCATAATGTAAATAATATATTATAGCCACCAAGAATTGAACTAAGGACCTCTATTGTGCAATTTTAACATCACAATCACTACATAATTAGTTTATGTTAAGAGTGATCCATGGTGTATATTAATTTTATTTTAGATATAACCATATTGATGTCCTGTTTAGTTTTGGTGCCCTGGGTTAGTTCCGCCCCATGGGAGAGTGATGGGTGAATGAGGAAGGAGAAAAGTGGAACCGAATGTAGAGGATGTGAGTGGTTTGATTGGAGCATGGAAAATGGTGAAATAGGGTTTTCATGGATATGAGGGTACAAAAAGAGAACATAATGGTAATGGTTATTGGGCAAGATTTGATATCTAAGAAACCCAATTTTTCATATGATTCTCAATACACACATAAATTGCTCAAAAGTGCCAAATATCCTCCAAAGCTAGTGCCATTTTCAAATTTACAGATAAAAAGTAACCATACTGGCTACAATAAAAGAAACACAAGTTCAACTGAAACTGAAGAGTAGAGATACAATCCTTGAGGTGGTTCACCAAACTGCTGCTCCTTCCCTTACTATATTTCTATCAGCTGGTATTGTTCCTCTTTTTCATATCCCCAATGAAAACGTCGGTGAGAACCATCTTCGACTGGAGGGAAGCCTTCATAATCTCCAAACCCTTTCATTTTTCATAAAATAAAACAGTACATCAGATTAATCCAAGAAAGTTGAGCCCAAAAACAGGGTGACCAAGGCCGTTCGAGGTTTGAGTTGTCATAATCGAAACTAATTTTGGCCGTAACTGGATCCTTATTGTGAGCTGGTCCTAGGGCCACCGGCAATTCCAATCTCTTACGGGTCACACTGGACTGGAGGGTCCACGTCCCAAATCTTGTCGGACCTACCGCTGGCCGGTCCAGGGGCTGAGTCATCATTGTGCCATATTGTGCGCAAGTAACACAAAAACATGCATACTAATACTAGGACACATCAAAATAGAAAGTTGTGTTGATGCAATGTCCATATTGAGTCATTTCGTGTCTGTGCTATGTCTAAATACAGTAGTTAACGTACCTCTTTCATTCCTTCTTCACCTCTCGCTCCTCTAGCGAACCTAAATCCCCGACATTGCACTTGGCAAGCATTGTGATGCTGGAGATTGACGACAGCTTCGTGACGGTGAGATCGTCTGTTACGGTGTAAGTCACCACACCCTTCACGAATCCGGCTTCACCGACACTTGCAGCGGCGGCGGCCAATTCCTTCGTGCTGTCGCTGTCGACGCGCCTCATCTCCGTAGACATTCGATTATGGCAGAGGGGACAAACAGTCCCACAACGGCTGGTATAAGTTCCGCAGTTAGTATTCGTATCCGTATTCGCAAAGCTATTGCCAAAGGCTAAGCAGGGGCTGATAATGGTGCACTGGTAGAATTTGAGTGCATGGCCAGCCTCTGGGAGGGCACCACCATTGGGGCTTGAACCACCGGTGAGCGAGAGAGTGTTCTTCGGGAGAGAAGCAGAGGATGGCAGGGTGGGGTTGAGCAGCAGTGTCCTGGCGTGTCCGGACTGGAGGCAGGTGTCGTCGAGACACTCCACGCTCTTGTAGAGGTTCCCGATGCATCCGACCATGGGCATCCCCTCCGCTGCGAGGAGCTTGATGACCGTCCCGACGGGGATGGAAAGAAGGCTGAAGAGGAAGTCCACCACGTCCTTGTCGGCCTCCGCGAACAAAACCGTGTCAGAGCTCGTCTACGAGAAGCTTCAGCGTCAACTGCTGCTGGTTCGCCATTGATGGTGAAGGATCAATTGTGGTACTGTGGAGAAAGGCAGCAGTAGATGATCTACTGATTTTTTTTCACGAAAAAAAAAATCGACAAACACGCTAGTTGATCTACAAGAAATAGTCCAAATCGACAAGTTGGAAAAGATTGAAAATTTAGAAATTGAAAAATATCACAGAAAATATATATATTTCTTTGCTTACGTTGCTATAGGAATGGCAGAAAAGACGGTTGGAAGGGATGACCGTTAGGAGGGTGTCGAACGGACCCAGCCAAGGAACGTCTCCTCTTCTCTTCACCACTTCAGAGTACTTCACAGGGAAAAAAATGGGGAAAGTGATATGTGAAGGGAACGGGGGAGAGAGACGAAATGCTATATTGCCTAACAGAAAATTTGTTGTAACCAAAGTAGTTTTAAATAAATTATCAAAAAAAAAATTATTTTAAAAAAATTTGAAGTAACAGAAGTTTTCGCCATATAGGATGACAAAAAAATACCATATCATATTTTAAAATCAAGATGGCATATTTTCGTCAATCTGGTTGGCAAAAATTTAGCAACTCCGGTGGGTGATGTGGCCATCATATTTTAAAATTCAAGATGTCATTTTCTCCAACGTAGTTGGCAAAAATTTGGCAACTCCGGTTCCGTTGGGTGGTTGGATGGTTTAATAATGTGTGTGAGAGAGAGAGATTTAATATGGTTTGACCGCAGTTTAAAAGGGTGGTTGGTTTAATAGGGTGGGTGAGAGAGAGCTTTAATGTTGGTTGGTTTGTGGGTTGTATAAGGAGGGAGAAGAAAGTAGTGAACCCACAGAAGAAGAGAAGCAGGAGAAAGTAGAGAAGTAGGAGCAGAATCAAATTTGTAGGTGCAAGAAGAGAAGGAGAACAAGAAGAGAGGTTGGTTTTGTAATATTTTTATTTATATTTTTTTTAAGTAGTTTTTTTGGTTTTGTTAAGTAGAATCGAATTCTAATTCTAATTCTAATCCTAGCCATAATTATAATTGTAATCCTCATCCTAGTAGCCATAATCATTTAATATAAAATATATTGTTAGTCATTCTTATAATGGTTAGAATGTTATTCTAATTGTTAGCATGATGAAGCCAGGAGAAATATTTTTACAAAAATCGAATAATATAGTGTTAGTGTTAATATTTAGCATGCTAATCATTTTTCTAAATAGTTATACTTAATCATTTTAGTTTTGATAGTTAATATTCTTAATTATTTTTAGTATGATGGAAGAAAAACTATTAATTATAATTATAATTTTAGTTATAATCTAATACTACTCCTTAGCAAAATAGTTATGATTATACCCTAATCATAACTATTTTGCTAATTCTAAGTAGTTAATGTTAGTGTTAGTAGTTAGTGATGTCACGCCCCAGTCCCAAAATGTCGAGGGACTAGCCACGTGGCAATGGCCAACAGCACACTCCAATGGGCAAACCCAATTTAATGGACCCGTTAGCGTGTGCTTAAGCTGTAAAACAAAAATAATGGTCTACGATACATGTCACATTCTAATTCCAATCTCATCCACAGAAGGTAATCACAGTTCAAATGTCAGACTAATCAAAAAGAAATATAATCCAACAAGTCTCAATAACATGTCTCGGGGAACAATCCGATAATAAGTTTAGTACAATAATCCAAGAGACAGGAAATAGAGTATCTATAAACAGAAATGACTGAGTATATAACAAAATACTCAGGAGAAATCAACTGGCATCACCTCGTCCTCTAGTGCTGGTACTGCTCCAATGTTTGCTCTTGTCCCGTATACCTCGGGGTAGATCTCCTCTGCTAAACCTGGGGACATAATTCAGATCCAGGTCCTCAGGGGACATAGCAAGGTACAAGAATAACTCAAGCCAAATAAAATGCAGTATATAAAAATATATCAACAGGGCAAACTATGTAACCATCTATGTGAAATACAAATAAGAGCATTAATCATACTCAGGCTGAAACTACTATAGGCTCTGGGAAACCCATAGCAGCTATCATTTATTATCTCGAAAGGCCAGTACGTGTGCCAAAGCTCTGGTCAGAGTCTAAGGCACTCCCATAATATTTATATATATATATAACATAATCATCCTTTAGTATGGTAAGACTCTCCCCACCCAATGTAATCACACGTCTCATGTCCACGACTTCTCATGTCCATAATACGCAAGATCATGACCTCTAACTATTACAATGAGTCATAATGATATCTATGTATATGCAAGATCTATGTCACGAATCATGTAAGCCTATACAGAATCACCATAAATAACTCAGGAAAGATTCTATCATATGAATAGTGTCAAGTGTCCTATGGTATGATGTACTTGATAAAGCAAGCACGAAAATATATTATCGGATTATCAACTCTCTAAGTGACGTTACACGACTCCTCGTACGACATCGACACCCGAATATTATTCGGACATTAAGAAACATCTCACGTCCAAGGTTGAACAGGTACATCACAGGAAATAAATCAAGCAAATAATATTAAGGCAATTACTGCAAGTTTGGCAAGGTACACTTGCCTGGGGTTTGAACTCCTTCAGTTGCTTCGATAACAGGGAAATCTCCAGGAACGCCTCTGGATGCTGAAACAAAAATTATCATCACTCTCAGAAGACATGAAATATCTAGGACATGAAATATCTAGGATTGACTACCCATAAGTCTAATTTAGATACAGGAGCAGAAATGACAGTTTCTGGTCAAAACGGGGTCCACATGTGGCCCACTTCGCACCAAAAAATGTGCCAGAGAAAGTTCTCCAAATTCGTCAAACTTAGTGTCTACGAGTCCAGAACGATGAGATGAACCTAACAGAATGTCCAGAACTGGATTCCGATGAGCCGAACACAAAATCGCTCGTCAAGTGGAGCCGTGGGGCCCACGATACGGGGTTTCGTCAACATTCTCAGAATCGAACCAAACTTGGGTCACAGGACGAGCATAACATTACGGATCCAATGGCGCAAGTTTCATTGCGAAACGACAAGCACACACGAAGTTACAACGAGTGTCAGAACAGGCCCGATACGGAATATTTTCGACGGATACGCGTTGATTCCGGTGTGCACGCACATCCAAATCAACTTCCGCGAAGTTCCATACGTCTGCATTGACGATACGCACCTTTTGATGTAATTCGCACACGATGAAGTCGCCTCGTTTAGCAAGACGCACCCCGTTTCGAAAAAATTCGGGTTTTGAAAACTAAGTTTTTGTCAACTTCACCCGCGAATAAAATACAACATACAACAAATTAAAATAAACTAATTACAGGGTCTAAAACTTGGTTATATTGTCTAATTTACTGTTCAAACAGAATTTAGAAATATTAACCAGGTTGGGAGAAAAATGGCCATGAACATAGGGGTTTGGGACAGTTTCTGAACTCCAAAATTGGGTTATTTTTCATGTTTTTGCGTCGCGGTTTGCGACCGACACAAGACATGATACCCCAATCTAATTGCACAGGGTTCGGGAGGGTCACACAGCGAATATGTCGCAATAAGCCGTTCGAGAATCGACACAGCGAGGAGGAAGAAAAACTCACCGGAACAGGGGTCGGCCGCGGTGTGCTACGCGTGGACGGGGCGTCGCGGCGGGGCACGTCGGCGGCGGCGGCGGCTGCTGGTGGTTGGCGGGGGTCGTCGTGGTTGTGGGGTCGTCGGCCGACGGGGGAGTCGGCGGGGGTCGTTGGGGTGCCGGAGTCGGAGAAGAAAAAGATGGCGGTAGCGGTGGCGGATGATGGAGGTGGAGCTGCGGGGGGAGGGGTTAAATAGGGAGAGAGGAGGCGGTTAAGGGGAGAGGCCGGAGCGGGGGGTCGTGGGGGTGTCGTCGGGGGTTTCGGGGGTCGCAGGGGTGTCGGGAACGGGGGAGAGGTCGTGGGTGTGGGGAGGTGGTTATCGGGTCAGGTCGGGTCGGGTCAAGTAGGGTAGGACCCGATCCATTAGGGTGGGGTTGGGTTGGTTGGGTTCATTTTGGGTTGGGTTGGTTCGGTTCAAGTCTGGTTCGGTCTGGTTTATCTAAACACAAGGTTTTTAGCTATTTAGAAAATAGTTTTTGAGCCCAATAAATTCTAGAAAAATTACACAACAACCTATTATTAATTATACACTCAAAAATATAATTTTTACAATATTTTAATACTTAATGTAATATACAAAAATATTAATCCTTTGAAGAACATCTATTAAAATCACAGAAAATCCCAAAAATTTATTTTTAAAATTTTTAAAAATCTGGGTGTTTACAATCTACCCACCTTAAAAGAATTGCGTCCTCGCAATTAAGAAAACAAAACCTAACCGGTCAGAAGGGATGACGCGGTTGCAAGACATGTTTGAAGCACGACACAAAGGATAAGGAATCATGAACAAGGAGAAATCGAGAGGAAGGGTGAGGGTTTTGTTCAAGCAGAATACGTAGGGAAGGAATAAAAACTTTTTCCTAGGCAATGAGAGATAAGTAACTCAAGAGTAAAGGAGCCTGGTTAGAACGAATGATCAACTACAGCTTATGAAAACTTGGGTACTAGTTACTAATCTAGACTAACAAGTTCATGCTAGCAAAATATTAGGCTAAGGCTAGGGAATGGAACTAACAGGCACGTGCTAAAGCATTACTAGGAATAGATAGCTATGCTAAACTTAAATCTTACTCGTATTCACTACTCCACGAGTCTGTGCCTCCTCCACTGTCATCGCAAAAGTCTGTCCGCGTCCTTGTGGTGGTGCCCTCTGCTGTTGCTGGGCCTGTTGGAAGAGTGTTGTCTGCGATGCCAATGGTGGCCTTAGCTGATATTCTTCCGGTACTGGTAAAGCTTGTTGGTTAACCATTGGTGCTCGTCGGTGAACCATCGGTGTTTCTTCTTGATGCTCCATGCAATTTCTGGCTGGATGTTGGCTGGATCTGCATACCAAGCACAATCCCAATCTGCGTCGGCATTCCTTGGTAAGATGGCCTACCTTGCCACAATAATGACAAGTAGGGAGTACTAGTGCTGTTACTGGTAGGGCTGGTCGATGAATCATCAGTGCTTTCTCTCAACGCTCTGGGCATTCCTTTACTGAACGCTGACTGGATCTTCAAGCTAAACATAATCCCAATCTCCGTCTGCATTCCTTGGCGAGATGGCCTACCTTGCCACAGTAGTGACAAGTAGGAAGGAATAGTGTTAGTGGTGTAAATGCTCTTTGTGGTAGATTCATCTGTGGTTGCTTTGCCGCTCCCTGTTGTGCTCGGTCTGGTGCTAATGCATGCGATCGCTTTTGGCTGGACTCTCTCCTGGTGACGCTCTCCATGGGTCGTGCTGCAGCAAGGATGTCCGTGTATGAAGTAGTTGCAACGGAGCTGATTAATTTCTGTAGCTCAGAGCTAAGTCTGTCAAAGAACTTCTCCACCCGGCTTTGCTGGGCCTCTTGATAAACCTGTTGTTGGGCTTGCATCATTGCGTAGAATATTTGGAATATCTGTTGTCCGTCCATAGGCTGTCCTGGTAGAAAAATAGGCATTGGTGGAGTAAACTACGGTGGTGGTGGAATGTCGTCTCCAGGACCCAATCCATTAGGGTGGGGTTGGGTTGGTTGGGTTCAGTTTGGGTTGGTTTGGTTCGGTTCATGTCTGGTTCGGTCTGGTTTATCTAAACACAAGGTTTTTAGCTATTTAAAAAATAGTTTTGAGCCCAATAAATTTTAAAAAATTTACACAACAACTTATTATTAATTATACACTCAAAAATATAATTTTTACAATATTTTAATACTTAATATAATACACAAAAATATTAATCCTTTGAAGAACATTTATTAAAATCATAGAAAAATCCCAAAAATTTATTTTTAAATTTTTTAAAATCTGGGTGTTTACAGTGTTACTACGTAGTTAGTGTTACAACGTAATTAGTGTTAGTATTACTATGTAGTTAGTGTTAGTGTTACTATGTAGTTAGTGTTATGGTTATGGTTAAAATGATTAAGATTTAGGGTTAGAAAAATGGCTATAGTTATAGTATACTATAAAACTAATCATTTTAACCATAACCCTAAACCTAATCATTTTTCTTAACCTAATTTCTAACAGTAAAATTAACTATGTTAACCTAACTCTAACCCTAAACATAACCATTTTTCTAATCCTGATATCATTACTAACACTAACTATTTCAACCACAACCTTAAGTTTAGCCAAACCGACAAATTTATAGAAAATTAACCTTAACCATAACCCTAATCCTACCATTTTTCTAATCCTAACCCTAATACTAATACTAATACTAATCGTTTTAACCCTAACCCCAAATATTTTTCTAACCCTAATACCATTACTAATACTAACTATTTTAACCATAACCCTAACTTTAGAAAAAATCTTAACCCTAATCTTAATATTTTTCGAATCAAAATCATAACTAACATTTTACAGATGGATACCCAAAACGATGGACGTATTCTGGGAGGGCCTACTCCTGATATGATTATCCAGCAATATGAGTCGCACATTTCTAGTTTAGTATTTTCTGGACAGGTATATTAAATTGAATAATTTTAGTCAATATAATTTATATTTTTTATATGTCTAATAATAACATCGTTTATATATCTCATATATAGCAATACGAATATCTTGAAACTATACGAGCAGGAGAGCATGTCTCGTTGTGTTATGAGGACGGCGTTGGGTACTGGATGTTGACTGAAGAACAATATACATTGGTGCACGAATTTGGTTTTGAGTATATTGACCAGATACATTTTCTACATCACCACAGAGACTTGATCTTGAGTTTAGTTGAGCGTTGGTGGCCCGAAAGAAATACCTTTCAGTTACCATTCGAAAAAATAACCATTTTGCTAGTAGATGTGGCAAATATCTTAGGATTACCTATTACGGGTAAACCTATAATATTTGATGATGATGAGTCATTTTGCGACAAATTAAACTATGATTATGAAGTACTTAGGCGTGGAGCCGCCTAACATATATGGTAAAAGTTTCGTGACGCTTTTGTGGCTCCGTCACAACTTTAAGCACCTAGATAGTATTGGTGAGGAAGAAATCTTAGTGAATGAGAATCGGGTAAGTATAACATTTAATGTTCAATATATATTTTTATTTAGTTTAACTGATATCATTTTTTATTATCTGTTCAGATTACTGCTTGCACCGGGGCCTACTTACTAGGTCTAATCAATGGAATTTTGTTTCCAAACTCAGGAGCTAGGGCAAATTTATGTTTTTTTACCTTTTCTACAAAATCTTGCAGAACCTACCTGTCATGCATGTGGAGCATCTATGTTGGCATATCTGTACAACCCCATGTCAACTTTTGTACAATTTACTTCAGTGGATAAAAGAAAGAAAAATTTGAGTGGATGTATGACATTAATGCAGTATAATTTTTTATATAATTTTATTTACTAAAGAAATATGTACATTTATATAATATAATTTTTCTAGGTTTGGTCCTACGAGCACTTCTATATCGGTAGGCCAGTCTCCCGTATTGATACCGATGCTGGTGTCTTCCCATCAGCTCTACGCTAGATGACGGCTACAGCAGATCCAACACAATGTGCTTACAAGGATATCATAGTATATCAGGGCCAATTCGATTCACTAAGGTTTTACGAGATAATTTTTTACTATTATTTAATATAGTAAACTTATTTATTATCTTATAATTTTTTATTGTTTTATTCAGTCAATATGTTTATTATCTTATATTTTTTTGACATGAAATATGCAATTTTTTACCGTACTGACTTGGGAAGAATCCTCATGAGATACAAACAACAGCATATGGATTTAGTCTACATGGATTTTTCATAATATTCCATGATCACTATCATGACCCGTACCTAGTATAAGGATACAAGTACGTGGGTACGTCCAGCCTACGTCACAGCACCGACAGTTGTCATGTCCAGCCCCAAAATACCGAGGGACTAGCCACGTGACAATGGCCAGCAACACAACTCCAATGGGCAAACCCAATTTAATGGACCAGTTAGAGTGCACTTAAGATGTAATAAATAATAATACAAGTCTACACCATCTATCTAAGTATAATTCTAATCTCATCCACAGAAAGAAACATAACTAAATATGATAGACTAATCAAGATAATAGATAAAAAAAATATAGTCCATCAATAAGTCTAAATAAATAGTGTCTCGGGGAACAACCCGATAAAATAAGTCAATACATAAGTCCATGAGTCAAGATATGAAATAACTGGAAGCAAAAATAGCTGAATATGTAATAGAATACTCAGGAGAAATTCTCTGGCACAACCTCGTCCTCTGGTGCCAATACTGCTCCAGCGTCAGCTTCTGTCCCGTATATCTCGGGGTATTCCTACTATGTTGTACCTGGGGACATAATCCGGATCCAGGTCCTCAGGGGACATAATAAGGTACAAGAATAACTTAAGCCAAATAAAATATAGTATATAAAAAAAGATCCCCAAGGCAAGCTATGTAACCAGTTATATGAAATGCAAGTTGAGAGCATCACTAGTACTCAGGCTGAAACCACTACAAGCTCTGTGTCGGAGAGCCGGTAGCAGTAATATCACGTAATGGGCTAAGCTCTAGAACAGAGACTAAAGCACGTCAATAATAAAGTATATATGTATATAATCATCTTGTAGCCTGTGTGTCTCTCTCCACCCAATGTAATCACACGTCTCATGTCCATAACACACAAGATCATGACCTCTAACTAGTACAACGAGTCATATTGATATCTATGAATATGCAAGTCTTATGTCACGAATTCTGTAAGCCTATACAGAATTACCATGAATAACTCAAAATAGATTCTATCACATGAATAGTGTCAAGTGTCCTATGGTATGACGTAATTGGTAAAGCAAGCACGTAAAAATATATATATGTAAGTCCCCTGATTTTCAGAATTTTAACTTCGGATTTTTCCCCAATTTTTCTGGTATTTTCGGGAATTAAAACCTAGGCGTTGGTAATTCAATGATTTTTAATTGTGGTTAATTCATATTAAAATATTATGGAAATAATATTTTATGGTGTAAAATGGAAAACCGGACACATGGTAATTTTCCGTGAATTTATTGGACTCCGGAATGACTTTTAAAGCCCTAGAAACCAATTTAGAAATTAAACCGAATTTAACCCGTAACAACGCCCGACATCCCCATGAGAGCCGAAGCCCAGCCCAAGGAGCGTTGACCCGGCCCGAATCCTAGGTCTAACCCTAGTCCAATTCCTGTAATGTATAAATACATGATTCCCTAGGTTTTCTCCACAAAAGAAAAGAAAAGAAAAAGAGATCCCAAATTCCTAAATTTCCCAAAATTTCAAATCCCTAACCCTAACCCTACGCCACCCTCTGCCGACCCTTTCCGGCGCCACCCGGCCACGTCGCCGCCGCTCAAGCGATCTCAGCCTCCCCTTCCTCCTTTCCTCAGCCGCCGCAAACCCTAATTCCCCTCGCCGTCGATCACCCGATCGACGCAGCCGCCGCCTCCTGGCTCCGCCGTCGACCCGCCCGTGCGACCATCTCCTTCCCCTCTTCCTTCTTCTCCCTCCGCCACTGCCCTCGTCTCCAGCGCCAACCTGCAGCGCCTCGCCCTCGGTCGCCCTCGCCCAGCCCCGTCTCCTCCCTGGGTCTCCCTCCCTCGAGCCTCGCCGCTGAGCTCAGCCGAGCTCCCACCCGCAGGCCGTCGCCTCACCGCAGAAGCCCACCTCCACCAGCACCCGGCCGCCCTGGATCTCCCTCAGCCTCCTCTCGCCGACCCTGTCCAGAGCCACCGCCGTCGATCTCCCATATCTCCTCCTTCCTCCCCTCGCTGCTCCTCGAGAAACCCTAGGTCGCAGCCCCGCCGTGCAGTGCCGACGAGCCGAGGACACAGCCCCGAGCCGCCAGAGCCTGCGCCTCAGCACCGCCTTCGTCAAGTGCCGCCCCAGCCGACTCCGGCATAGCCCAGAGCCGAAGCCCTAAGTCCCTGGCGTGTCAGACACGGCCGGACACAGAAGCCTAACCCTAGATTCAGTGTCGCGTGTCGGACACAGTTTTCTCCCGGTTTTCAACCCTAGTTCAGGTACTCCTATCTCTCTGCTCGAAGCTCTGTTTTCAATTCCGTCTTTTGCGTTACGAAGCCTGTATGACCCTCTCGGTGCCCGGACAAACCGCTCGGGGAATCGCGTCCTGTGGTGATCGCACACCGCGATCCAAAAACAGGAAAACCAACGACCCAATTCACCCCGGAACCGAGTACGCCCCGCCAAACGGGACGACTTGGTCGCGCGCGGTCTTCACAGATACGTGCGCGTCGTCGATACGGACGTGTAGGATTTTGCGGAAGTTGATTTGGATGTGCGTGCACACCGGAATCAACGCGTATCCGCCGCCGACACCCCGTATCCGACCTTTCTGGAACATGCCCTAACTTTGTGTACACACGTCGGATCGAGACGAAACTTGCGCCATCGGACTCGTAGCGATACGCTGGTCCTGTGACCCAAGTTTGGTTCGATTCTGAGAACGTTGACAAAATCGCGTGTCGTGGGCCCCACAGGCTCCACTTGACGGGCGATTTTGTGATCGGCTCATCGGAATCCAATTCTGGAAGTTCCGTTGGGTTCGTATCATCGTTCCTGACTTGTAGACACTGAGTTTGAGTAATTTGGAGACCTTTGACCCTGACGCGCTTTTCGGTGCAAAGTGGCCCACATGTGGACCCCGCTTTGGCCCAGAAATGTCATTTTTGCCCTTGTGTCCAAATTGGACCCAAGGACAGGCGTTTTTAGCTATTTGATATTTTCTGAATCTAATGGTGATGTTTATTTCAGCAACCGGAGTAGTATCTGCAGATCACACTGAGACCAGAGCTATAGTTGGATCCAGGACCCCAGGCAAGTGTACCTTGCCAAACTTTGCAGTCTTGTTACATATTTGCCTTGCTTCATTATATTGCTGTGCATGCTTGACCTAGGACCGTGTGACGTACTTAGCGTCCGATTATAGTCGGGTGCCAACACCGTACGCGGTGTTGGGTATGGTCATCTAGAGATGGGCATTCGTGACACTTTATTCCCGTGCTTGTCTTATCAAGTATCATATGACCCAGGACACTTGACACTATTCATGAGACAGGATCTTCCCGAGATATTCGTGGTGATTCTGTATAGGATACAGGACTTGACATTGATATTATACCCCTAGACATTAGATGATTTTTGCATTAGATATGATCTTGCGTGACATGGACATGGGGCCACATGGACATGGGACGTGTGATTACATTGGGTGGGGAGAGACACACAGGCTACAGGTTGATTATTTATATTATGACAGCGCCTTAGTCTCACTACGAGCTAGACGACTGCTGGCGTCTTAGTCTCACTACGAGCTAGACAACCACATGATATCACTGCTACCGGCTCCCCGACACAGAGTTTGTAGTGGTTTCAGCCTGAGTTCTTGTGCTGCTCTCATCTTGCATATCACTTAGCTGGTTATTTAGTGTTCTCCTATTGTTCCATTTATTGCTGGAGAGACACACGTGCTACAGGTTGACTATATTATGCCGGCGCCTTAGTCTCACTACGAGCTAGACAACTACATGATATCCCTGCTACCGGCTCCCCTACACAGAGCTTGTAGTAGTTTCAGCCTGAGTACCAGTGGTGTTCTCTCTTGCATTTTCACTTAGATGGTTACTTATTTACCCTATTGCTTTATTTATTGCTGCACTGCATATGCATTTTTGGCTTGAGTTATTCTTGTACCTTGCTATGTCCCCTGAGGACCTGGATCCGGATTATGTCCCCAGATATTGCAGACGAGATCTATCCAGAGGTGTACAGGACAGGAGCATCAGCAGGAGCAGGAGCAGACACCGGAGCAGTACCAGGATTAGCAGACGAGTGATCACCGAGGTTATCTTCTGAGTATATACTGTTTCCATACTCAGTATTTGTTGTAGCTAGCTTTATTCTTGTATCTTGACAGATGTATCAGACTCATTATCGGGTTATTTCCCCGAGTTTATATTATATTGAGATTGATCTTGCTTTATGATTCTGATATTGTTGTATTCATTTCTGTGGATGAGATTAGTATATCTAGACCCTTATTGTTGTATTACAGCTTAAGTATGCCCTGATGGATCCATTAAATTGGGTTTGTCCATCGGTGCGTACTGCTGGCCATTCTCACGCGTCTGGTCCCTCGGTATTTTGGGACTGGGGCGTGACATGGTTTTTGTGGTGGCCCATGCAGGTCTACGACTAAATTGTTCGGTTTCAACTTAGGGACCGAGCAAGCCTGCAATAAGAATAGGATAAGGATCTCATCAACTTGCTTGAATCGTTCTTGACATCTGTATCGGATTCGAATTAATTTCTTGACTTGCATCCTGCCTTGATTCCTGTGCGCTTCTTATTGTTTATTTTGGTTGTTACTCTAAAATTTTTATTTTGCTGTGTGATTAGGTAATTAGAACTGGGCAGTTTAAGTTATTATTGTAGATTGTGACCCGATGATTATCCCCTTAGCTTTAAGTCACGTAATTAGTACCCCCACCTCGATACCAGTTAGATCCTTTTCCCCCTTAACGGCTAGTAAGACACATGTTCTATAAGCACGAAGACTAAGACTTAAGACGACCATGACCTGTGTAATATAGGAGGATACCCTAATAGGTACCAAGACCCCTTCTCGTAGATCTTAACAAGAGTTTCCACAGCATCCTTAAGACGATTCCAGTATTAGTTTATTGTATAAGTTGGGTAGTATGCCTCACAACGTAATACCACCTATCCCTATTGACCCATTGATGAAGTAAACTAGGATGATGCAACTTTAGACTTGCATAAGAAGATAGTGGTTATTCAGACAATAGAATTTAGAGGTCCTTGCCCCTATTTGGTCGACTAGTGACTTAGACAAGGAGGTTGTATGATAACTGTAGAGATTGTAGAGTCTGTTATTTTTATGGTTGCTTGTTTGTTTTGTTTTGTGAACTTGATTAAATTTGTACCTCCTTTCATCATCATCTAGCGTACTTATATTGCTGTACTACCTTGACTTATGCTGCTGTTACAGCCTAGTTTTGCAAGCTCAGTCTTTTATCAAGCTTGTTCATGACATATGTAGTAGTGGACGCGTACACTAATACAATTGTCTATTCAGAATCAGTGTATTACGGTCTGGCCAACCTTAGTGCGCTTGATTCGCCCTTCGTAATACTATTTTACGTGGATTGAGATATGTAGTGATTAGTAGACGAATGAACTTGCCCTGGACATGTCTGACATATCGTATTGGTTACATAACTGTACTAATACGAGCATGCGAACAAAGGATTACCAGAATAGGATTTTAATCCACAACTGCTTGACCCTTCCCCTTTGAAATTCTTTAAAACGCCTTGATCCCGATACTTCTATTCTATCACCTCACCCTTGAACTCTTTATTATTGATCTCCGTCTTCCCTTATTTCGGAAAGACGAACCTCGTGCCTAGTATAAGTTTGACACGCGGAGAGTACTAGATATACACCATAGGCCAATCCCACTACTAGATGACTGCCTTATAGCTGATTGAGGACATACCATAGGTGATATGTTTGGTGTTTCAGACCTTGAAAATTCAATAGCATGATTAAATAAGTAGGGGCATAGCTTTATTAGATGTAAAGACTTAGATGATAGATGGGTAAATTCTAAGTTGGGTAGAGACCGCAATGTTCCCTTGAGAGAATTCTTTAGACCCCACCCTATTTTAATTTCGAGGACGAAATTTTTATAAGTTGGGTAGATTGTAAGCCCCCTGATTTTTAGAATTTTAACTTCGGATTTTTCCCCAATTTTTCTGGTATTTTCGGGAATTAAAACCTAGGCGTTGGTAATTCAATGATTTTTAATTGCGGTTAATTCATATTAAAATATTATGGAAATAATATTTTATGGTGTAAAATGGAAAACCGGACACATGGTAATTTTCCGTGAATTTATTGGACTCCGGAATGACTTTTAAAGCCCTAGAAACCAATTTAGAAATTAAACCGAATTTAACCCGTAACAACGCCCGACATCCCCATGAGAGCCGAAGCCCAGCCCAAGGAGCGTTGACCCGGCCCGAATCCTAGGTCTAACCCTAGTCCAATTCCTGTAATGTATAAATACATGATTCCCTAGGTTTTCTCCACAAAAGAAAAGAAAAGAAAAAGAGATCCCAAATTCCTAAATTTCCCAAAATTTCAAATCCCTAACCCTAACCCTACGCCACCCTCTGCCGACCCTTTCCGGCGCCACCCGGCCACGTCGCCGCCGCTCAAGCGATCTCAGCCTCCCCTTCCTCCTTTCCTCAGCCGCCGCAAACCCTAATTCCCCTCGCCGTCGATCACCCGATCGACGCAGCCGCCGCCTCCTGGCTCCGCCGTCGACCCGCCCGTGCGACCATCTCCTTCCCCTCTTCCTTCTTCTCCCTCCGCCACTGCCCTCGTCTCCAGCGCCACCCTGCAGCGCCTCGCCCTCGGTCGCCCTCGCCCAGCCCCGTCTCCTCCCTGGGTCTCCCTCCCTCGAGCCTCGCCGCTGAGCTCAGCCGAGCTCCCACCCGCAGGCCGTCGCCTCACCGCAGAAGCCCACCTCCACCAGCACCCGGCCGCCCTGGATCTCCCTCAGCCTCCTCTCGCCGACCCTGTCCAGAGCCACCGCCGTCGATCTCCCATATCTCCTCCTTCCTCCCCTCGCTGCTCCTCGAGAAACCCTAGGTCGCAGCCCCGCCGTGCAGTGCCGACGAGCCGAGGACACAGCCCCGAGCCGCCAGAGCCTGCGCCTCAGCACCGCCTTCGTCAAGTGCCGCCCCAGCCGACTCCGGCATAGCCCAGAGCCGAAGCCCTAAGTCCCTGGCGTGTCAGACACGGCCGGACACAGAAGCCTAACCCTAGATTCAGTGTCGCGTGTCGGACACAGTTTTCTCCCGGTTTTCAACCCTAGTTCAGGTACTCCTATCTCTCTGCTCGAAGCTCTGTTTTCAATTCCGTCTTTTGCGTTACGAAGCCTGTATGACCCTCTCGGTGCCCGGACAAACCGCTCGGGGAATCGCGTCCTGTGGTGATCGTACACCGCGATCCAAAAACAGGAAAACCAACGACCCAATTCACCCCGGAACCGAGTACGCCCCGCCAAACGGGATGACTTGGTCGCGCGCGGTCTTCACAGATACGTGCGCGTCGTCGATACGGACGTGTAGGATTTCGCGGAAGTTGATTTGGATGTGCGTGCACACCGGAATCAACGCGTATCCGCCGCCGACACCCCGTATCCGACCTTTCTGGAACACGCCCTAACTTTGTGTACACACGTCGGATCGAGACGAAACTTGCGCCATCGGACTCGTAGCGATACGCTGGTCCTGTGACCCAAGTTTGGTTCGATTCTGAGAACGTTGACAAAATCGCGTGTCGTGGGCCCCACAGGCTCCACTTGACGGGCGATTTTGTGATCGGCTCATCGGAATCCAATTCTGGAAGTTCCGTTGGGTTCGTATCATCGTTCCTGACTTGTAGACACTGAGTTTGAGTAATTTGGAGACCTTTGACCCTGACGCGCTTTTCGGTGCAAAGTGGCCCACATGTGGACCCCGCTTTGGCCCAGAAATGTCATTTTTGCCCTTGTGTCCAAATTGGACCCAAGGACAGGCGTTTTTAGCTATTTGATATTTTCTGAATCTAATGGTGATGTTTATTTCAGCAACCGGAGTAGTATCTGCAGATCACACTGAGACCAGAGCTATAGTTGGATCCAGGACCCCAGGCAAGTGTACCTTGCCAAACTTTGCAGTCTTGTTACATATTTGCCTTGCTTCATTATATTGCTGTGCATGCTTGACCTAGGACCGTGTGACGTACTTAGCGTCCGATTATAGTCGGGTGCCAACACCGTACGCGGTGTTGGGTATGGTCATCTAGAGATGGGCATTCGTGACACTTTATTCCCGTGCTTGTCTTTTCAAGTATCATATGACCCAGGACACTTGACACTATTCATGAGACAGGATCTTCCCGAGATATTCGTGGTGATTCTGTATAGGATACAGGACTTGACATTGATATTATACCCCTAGACATTAGATGATTTTTGCATTAGATATGATCTTGCGTGACATGGACATGGGGCCACATGGACATGGGACGTGTGATTACATTGGGTGGGGAGAGACACACAGGCTACAGGTTGATTATTTATATTATGACAGCGCCTTAGTCTCACTACGAGCTAGACGACTGCTGGCGTCTTAGTCTCACTACGAGCTAGACAACCACATGATATCACTGCTACCGGCTCCCCGACACAGAGTTTGTAGTGGTTTCAGCCTGAGTTCTTGTGCTGCTCTCATCTTGCATATCACTTAGCTGGTTATTTAGTGTTCTCCTATTGTTCCATTTATTGCTGGAGAGACACACGTGCTACAGGTTGACTATATTATGCCGGCGCCTTAGTCTCACTACGAGCTAGACAACTACATGATATCCCTGCTACCGGCTCCCCTACACAGAGCTTGTAGTAGTTTCAGCCTGAGTACCAGTGGTGTTCTCTCTTGCATTTTCACTTAGATGGTTACTTATTTACCCTATTGCTTTATTTATTGCTGCACTGCATATGCATTTTTGGCTTGAGTTATTCTTGTACCTTGCTATGTCCCCTGAGGACCTGGATCCGGATTATGTCCCCAGATATTGCAGACGAGATCTATCCAGAGGTGTACAGGACAGGAGCATCAGCAGGAGCAGGAGCAGACACCGGAGCAGTACCAGGATTAGCAGACGAGTGATCACCGAGGTTATCTTCTGAGTATATACTGTTTCCATACTCAGTATTTGTTGTAGCTAGCTTTATTCTTGTATCTTGACAGATGTATCAGACTCATTATCGGGTTATTTCCCCGAGTTTATATTATATTGAGATTGATCTTGCTTTATGATTCTGATATTGTTGTATTCATTTCTGTGGATGAGATTAGTATATCTAGACCCTTATTGTTGTATTACAGCTTAAGTATGCCCTGATGGATCCATTAAATTGGGTTTGTCCATCGGTGCGTACTGCTGGCCATTCTCACGCGTCTGGTCCCTCGGTATTTTGGGACTGGGGCGTGACAATATAGGATCGTGGTATCAACTCTCTTAGTGACGTTACACGACTCCGCATACGGCATCGACACCCGAATCTTGTTCGGAGGTTAAGCAACGTCTCACGGTCCTAAGTTGAACAGGTACATCACAAAAGTATATATATATATATATAGAAGTAACTCAAGCAAATAATATTACAGCACTTGCGTGTGTTCTAAGCTCCGTCAGTTGCTTCAGTATAAGTGAAATCTCCAGGTACACCTCCGGATGCTGAAACAAATATAACCATTGCTCTCAGAATACTTGAAATAGCTAGAATTGACTACCCATAAGTCCAATTTGGACACAGGAACAGAATTGACAGTTTCATGTCATAGTAGGGTCCACATGTGGCCCACTTCGCACCGAAAAATGTGCCAAAGACAAAGTTCTCCAAGTTCGTCAAACTTAGTTTCCACGAGTTTAGAGCTATGATACGAACCCAACGGAACGTCCAGAACTGGATTCCGATGAGCCGGTCACGAAATCGTCCGTCAAGTGGAATTGTGGGGCCCACAAAATGGTGTTTCGTCAACGTTCTCAGAATCGAACCAAAATTGGGTCACAGGACCAGCGTAACACTATGAATCCGATGGTGCAAGTTTCGTTGCAAAACGACAAGCACACACGAAATTATGACGAGTGTCAGAACAGGCCGATACGGGGTTTTTTGATGGATATACATTGATTCTGGTGTGCACGCACATCCAACTTAATTTTCATAAAATTTCACACGTCCGCATTGACGATACGTGCCTTTCGGTGCAATTCGCATATGATGTAGTCGCCTTGTTGAGCGGGACACACCTCGTTTAAGGAAATTTTTGGTTTAGAAAACCAAGTTTTTGGTGAAATTTAACAGCAAATAAAACACAAAATAATCAACAATAAAATAAACTAATTAAAGAGATTAAAACTTGTTTTTGTTGTCTAAATTACTGTTTAATTAGAATTTAAAAATATTAACTAGGTTGGATGAAAATTAGACATGAACATGGGTGATTAGGACAGTATTTGAACTACAAAATTGGTCATTTTTTTTCCTGTTTTGCGTCGTGAATTGCGACCGACACAGGACACGATACACCGAACTAATTATACAAGGTTTAAGAGGGTCATGTTGTCTTCGCATAGGATTTAACAGATCGATATTTGGATTACTGTGCAGAAAGATACAAGGGCTAGAAGTAGCATACCTTACTGTGTGTTGTTGCTCAAAATTTGGGCGGCTACTTTGCGGCGGCGTTCGGCGGCGGTCCGACGATCGTCGGAGGATGTGGTTGGTCGGGGTGGTAGAGGAGATGATGGTGGTGAGGGTCGACTAGGCTGGGGATTATATAGGGTGGAGGTGGGGCGGTTACAGGGAGCTGAAGTGGAGGGGTTGGGCAGTTTCGGGAAGGAGAAACGAGGGGTGCGGTCGGTTACAGGGGCTTGGGGTGGAGCACTGTAGCAGCGGGTTCGGGTCTCGGGTTAGCGGTTTATCGGGTAGGGTATGGGTCTGAATCCAGTTTGGTTTGGTTTAGGTTGGTTTGGGTTGGGTTTGGTTGGTTTGTTATAAAACAATAAATACATGGCCATTAAAAATAGTTTTGGGCCCCAATAAATTTTAGAAAAATTACACAATATTCTATTATTAATTATACACCAAAAAATATAATTTTTGTACTATTTTAAAATTTTATTTAATACTCAAAAATATAAATTCATGAAGAACATTTATTATAATTAACTAAAAATAATAAAAAATTTCTACAATAATAATTAATAAAAATTTTACATTAAATTTTAAAAATCAGGGTGTTTACAATCTACCCACCTTAAAAGAATTGTGTCCTCGCAATTAAGAATTAACTACTAAGGAATTTAAAAATCATGGTAAGCTATAGGTAGTTCTTAAGTCATACCTGCATCTTCGAATATGTGAGGATAACACTGGCGTATGATATCCTCTCGCTTCCAAGTAGATTCGCCGGGGGAGTGATGTTTCCAAGCTACTCGGACTAATCTAATCGTCTGACCCCGTAATATCTTCTCACTAATGTCAAGTATCCTAACTGGCTGCTCCTCATACCTCAAGCTAGGTCCCACTGAAATCTTAGAATGATCGACTACGTGACTTGGGTCTATCACGTATCTTCTCAGCTGTGAGACATGGAATACATCACGCACTCCCTCTAGAGATGGGGTTAATACAAGACGATACGCCACCTCACGAATACGCTCCAAAATATCAAACGGCCCAATGTACCTCCGGCTCAGCTTGCCTCTGCTCCCAAATCGAAGAGTACCTCGAGTATGTGAGATCCTCAAGAATATATGTTCGCCTTTCTTGAACTCCAAAGGTCGACAGTGTGTGTCAGCCCAATGCTTTTGTCTGTCCTGAGTTGCACGAAGATGACTCTGAATTTGCTTTACCTTCTCAACTGTCTGCATCACTAACTCCGGACCGAGTATCTGACGCTCACCAATATCACTCCAACATATCGGTGACCTACACTTCCTGCCGTACAGTGCCTCAAAAAGTGCCATCTGGATGCTCGCCTGGTAGCTTTTATTGTAAGAGAATTCCACCAAGTTCAAATGGTCTTTCCAAGATCCTCCAAAGTCTAACATACACGACCTCAACATATCCTCCAGGATTTGAATCGTGTAGTCCGATTGACCATCTGTCTGTGGATGGTAAGTAGTACTGAACTTGATGCGGGTGCCATGACTCTCCTGCATGCTTCGCCAAAAATAGGATATGAATCTTGAGTCACGATCAGACACAATACTAACCGGTACTCCATGTAACCTTACGATCTGTCGTATATACATATCAGCTAGAATCTCCATGGACTTTTCAACTTTGAACGGCAAGAAATGTGTCGATTTGGTGAGTCAATCCATAATAACCAGACTGCATCCTTCTTACTGGGGCTTCTTGGAAATCCTGTAACGAAATCCATAGTGATATGTTCCCACTTTCATTCGGGTATGGGAAGCGGCTGTAACATATCAGCGGTTCTCTGATGCTCTGTCTTAACTTGCTGACAGACTAAACATTTTGCCACAAATCATGCAATCTCTCTCTTCATCCCATGCTACCAATAGTACTGCCTTAAATCTCGGTACATCTTCGTACCTCCCAGATGAATAGAGTACATGGAGCTATGTGCTTCAGACATCAATTCATGTCTCAACTCCCCATTCAGAACATATTGGCAATTTTCGCATCTTAACGTCCCATCCTCATGGATTCGAAGTCCCGTTTGCATGCCAGCTTCCGTCTTCTCTTTAAGTCTCCGGAACCTAGCATCTGTGGGTAATGCTGCCTTAATCCTCTCTACTAGTGATGAATTAACTTCAAGATTCGCCAACAGCCCACTCTGCCTTGGCAAAATAACCTCTATTTTAAGCTCCTGTATATCCTCTAATAGCTAGGGCTGCATCATCAAGAAATAAGCTGTGAGCTTCCTGCTGGGTGCGTCTGCTACGACATTCGTCTTGCCCAGATGGTACTGCAAATCTATATCAAAATCGACCATCAACTCTAAGCAACGTCTCTGCCTCATATTGAGCTCTTTCTGAGTATAGACATACTTCAGAATCTTATGATCAGTGAAGATTTCCTCCTTTTCTCCATAAAGATAGTGCCTCCATATCTTTAATACAAATATTACTGCAGCTAGCGCAAGATCGTGCGTCGGGTAGTTCTTCTCATGAACCTTCAGCTGTCTCGATGCATAAGCGATAACTTTGCCATATTGCATCAAAATACATCTTAGTCCACTGCCTGACACATCACTATAAACAACGAATCCTCCCGATCCTGAAGGAAGAGTCAAGACCGGTGCTATTGTTAATCGTCTCTTCAACTCCTCAAAGGCTTTCTGGCAATCTTTCGTCCATGCAAACTCCTAGTCCTTACGCGTCAACCGTGTCATAGGCTTCATAATCCTTGAGAAGTTCTACATGAACCTCCGATAGTATCCAGCAAGTCCGAGAAAACTTCTCACTTCCGCAACTGATGTAGGTGTAGGCCAAGTTTCTATTGCAGCAACCTTCTCCAGATCAACTGAAAGTCCTTCTCCTGAGATGATATATCCCAGAAAAGGCATCATATCCAGACAAAACTCACATTTACTGATTTTGGCGTACAGCTTCTCCTGTCTCAGCGTCTCCAGCACGATTCTGAGACGCTCCTCGTGCTCTTCGTGGCTCTTGGAATATATCAAGATGTCACCAATAATCATAACCATGAACTTGTCCAAGTACTGATGAAAAACTATTCATCAAACTCATGAACACGGCTGGCGCGTTGGTTAAACCAAACGACATAACCAAGAACTCATAGTGTCCATACTTGGTCCTGAAGGCTGTCTTCGGTATATCCTTTTTTCGCACTCTAATCTGATGATAACCAGATCTAAGATCGATATTTGAGAATACATTAGCACCACTCAACTGATCGAATAGATCATCAATGCGCGATAAGGGATATCGGTTCCCGATAGTTACAGCATTCAGTGCCCTGTAGTCAATACACAGGCGTACCTTTCCATCCTTCTTCGGCACAAATAGTATGGGTGCTCCCCATGGTGAAATACTGGGCCGAATAAACCCCTTCTCCAGAAGATCATCAACTTGCTTCTTCAATTCTACCAACTCCTTAGGTGCTAGCCGGTACACTTATGACATGATAGGTTCTGCTCCTGGAGTCAAGTCTATTGTGAATTTTATTTCCTGATCAGGTGGTAAGCCTGGAAGATCATCGGGAAATACATCCACAAACTCATATACAACCTTTGGGTACTCGGGCTCCCTTCTAAAGAGAGTGTCTTAAGTGCAGTCTGAACTCCTTGCTCTTTGGCTCCTCGAAGAAACTCAAACTCTGGATGTCTAGGTGGTCTAAATATAACCCGTCCAAGCCGACAATCTAGAGTCGCATGGTACTGACTCATCTAGTCCATACCAAGTACAACATCATAATCCGACATAGAAAAGATCAAGAAATGAGCTTGCATCTCTCTCCCACAGACTACTACCGAACAAGATCTACAAATGTCACTAACTGGGATAATTCTGCCTCCCGTAAGAATTCTCATAGTCTTCGGAAGGGGTGTGGTAGCTACTCTATGTGTGGCTTTGAAGCTAACAGCTATGAATGAATGCGATACTCCAGAATTGAATAAAGCTACAGCATGTAATGAAGCTACTAATATAGTACCTGCTATGACCTCTCCTGCAGTAGCTTCCTCTTCAATAGCCAATACAAATGCCTATCCTCGTCCCTGAGTTGGTCCTCTTTGCTGCCGAGCCTGCTGGAATAGTGCTTCCTATGGTGCCAAAGGTGGCCTCGGCTGATACCCTCTTGGAGATGGTGGTCTGACTCCTCCAACTCCCGTCTGTGGTGCTCCCAATGCTGGATAAGCTGGCCTAGGTGGCTACTGAGCTGGTCTCAGTGCTGGTAAAGCTGGTCGGTCAACCATCGGTGCTCCCTCTCGACGCTCAGGGCAGTCCTTGGCTGGATGTTGGTTGGATCCGCAAATCAAGCATAGTCCCAACTTGCGTCTGCACTCCCTCTCAATATGGCCTACCTTGCCACAGTAGTGATAAGTAGGAAGGAATGGGGCTCTTGATGCTGCTCTTTGTGGTAGATTCCTCTGGGGTCACTTTGCAGACTCCTCTTGTGATGCTCTGGCTGGTGCTGATATGAACGGCCGTTTCAGGCTGGACCCTCTCCTGGTGACGCGCTCCATGCGTCGTGCTGCAGCAAGGACGTCCGTGTATGAAGTAGGTGCAACGGATTCGATCAATCTCTGTAGCTCAAAGCTAAGTCCGTCGAAGAACTTCTCTGTATTTTTCTCTTCTGTCGGAATCAAAGTAGGGACAAAGTGACTCAAACGAATAAACTCTGCATTGTACTCTTCTACCGTCATGTTTCCTTGAATGAGGCGATTAAACTTATCTCTAAGTTCTGCTCTGGCAAAGGCTGGAATATACATCTCCTGAAAGAGTCTAGAGAACTCCTCTCAAGTGACTCGGTCTGGTCCGACCGTCTCTCCTCAGATAGCCACCAGTGATGTGCATTGCCCGTCAACTGCATCCTGATGGCAGTCATCCAACGCTCCCTCGGAAGCTCAGATGCTTCTAATTGGTGTTGAGTGTTTGTGAGACACTCATGAACTTCAGTGGGCTCCTCCTTGCCAGAAAAGAAACAGGGCTTCAGCTTTCAAAAATCAGTGATAGATTCCATCGATGGCCGTCTAGCTGCTGGGTTCGCCTGCTCTAGTGCGGTTACTAGGCTGTTCCTCAAGTTCTCTGCCTCATGATGCTGAGCCTTTTGATAAACCTGTTATTGGACTTGCATCATTGCGTAGAACATTTGGAACATCTGCTGTCTGTCCATAGGCTGTCCTGGTGGAAAACGGGCATTGGTGGAGTAAATTGCGGAGGTGGTGGAATGTCGTCTCATCGGAACCTCAAAGCGTGCTGATATGCTTGATTGCTTTGTTGAGTGGATGGATCTCCACCCAATGGTGTGACCCCATCTGTAAAACCCCCTGATTTTTTAAAGATTTAAATTTTTGGTATTATGTATTTAATGGAGAATTTTTATTAATTTTAGTTAATTAGATAATAATTATTATTCAAGGATAGCTATTTATGTGTATTTAATTAAATACACATATTACATAGAAAATATAATTATTAGGTGTACAACTATTATTAAGTATTGCAGAATTTTCCTGGAAATTATTTGGGTTTCAAACCTATTTTTATGGCTATATATATATATATATATATATATATATATGTGTGTGGGTGTGTGTGTGTGTGTGTGTGTGTGTGTGGTTATATTAATTATATTAATCTTAAACCAAAACCCGATAACCTACTTACACCAAATCCGACCCAAGACCCGAATCAAACCCGAAACCCTAACTCCAACTCAACCCAAACTCCCCAGCACCCGACCCTGTAAATTCCTACGGCTGCAGTAACCTTCCTCTTCCCCGACCGTTCTGATTCCTCTTCCAAAGCCAACCGTCGACTTCTTCGTTTCCTATTCTAAACCCCTTTACCCTATATATTGCAGAGACCAGACCACCATCATCAGCCGACCACCACCAGTACTCTGACGACCCCCGACTCAAACCGAAGCCTCTCCGCGCGGCCGTGACAGAACGCGTGTGAACGGGTACACAAGTGTCAAGCGGTAGCAGCAGCAATCCGCCGCCAACGATCTCCCCGGCGAGCCCGCCGACCGCCGTCGCCATCAACCGCCGGCCACGAGCGCACAAATGGCGCGGAAGCTGCAGCAGCAGCAGCGTGGCCCTAACCCCCACTTCGTAGCTAGTTTTCTCCTCTCTCGCTCTATGGTTTTCTAAACCAATTTTGCAGGTAAACTCACAACCTATACGCCCTCAACTCCCTTAAAATAGTTTTTTTTAAATCGTTCTACGTTGATCGCAAATCGCGATCCAAAATTAAGAAAAAACTTGATTTCGAGATCATTAGAAACTGTCCCAACACCCCGTTTTCTAAAGCCATTTTCTTTCATATCAATGAATAAAAATAAAATTTTCGTTTTCCTAATTAAAGACAATATAACCAAGATTTAATCTCTTTAATTAGTTTATTTTAATTCATTGTATGTTATAATTTATTTGCTGTTAAAATCTGCCAAAAACTTGGTTTCTTAAACCCAATTTTTTTTGAAACGGGGTGTCCCGCTAAACAAGGCCACTTTATCGTGTGTTAATTGTACCGAAAGGCGCGTATCGTCAATGCGGACGTGTGAGATTTTATGAAAGTTGATTTGGATATGCGTGCATACCAGAATCAACGCGTATCCGTCGAAAAGCCCCGTATCGGCCTGTTCTTGTCACGTCCCGATCTTCCCCAGGCTAATCGGTCATCCCCGCTAGGCGAGACTCACGGCGCCAACGCTCCCGCGGGACGATCGCTTGACCCATCTGGGCGTGATGCCGCACGAGCGTGAGCCACGCCCGTGCAAGACCGTGGTTCATTGGCTGGCGGTAAGAGGTCTAAGCCACAGAGTCGCACAGATTGTCCGACAGCAGAATTATTAAACGCATAGGCGATTGGTAACAAGTTCACTAAGTCATCAATAGCTGAAGCATTGAATAACACAAGTATAAGTAAAACAAACTCTTTATTGATATTTGAACAAGTGTTACAAGCGGCGCATGGCCGAGATTACAAGTCGCTCAAGCCTCTCTCTCTGAAATGGTAAAAGCGTGCCAAGCGGCTACCTTTATGGAATGATGTATAGGCGATGTTCCAACATTATGTCTTGTATATGTGCTTCAGTTCCGGACGCAATGCTCCAAGGCTCCAGAGTGAACTCCACTCCATAGCACGCACGAAGGAGGCCTCCGCACCGAACGAGATTCTTCCGCACCCTGCAAGCAATCTGGTAGGTTATTAGTATATGAATGCACTGGTGGGGAGGCTACTCGCCTGCTCGACAAATCCAAACACGTAATATAGGTTCCATGCACCAACTATTATGTTGTCTTTCTAGTTGCCTTAGGATCAGTTTCTTGGTATATATGAAAGGCCTCACTCGTGTGGCAGTGCGTCGTGCGATAAGAGGAAACACGACGAGACTTACCAACTTACCATTTGTCCTTTCCTATCCAAGGAAAACCAAGTTAATTCAAGCACGAGCATATATAAACATTCAGGGTCAATAGCATATGCAAACACAAGTGTTATCAGCGAGACTATGTTTCGGGTGCACGAGTATACAGGTTATCCAGAAGTGTTGCATAAGATGTTGAAGTATTCAATTTTGTGTACAAGTATCTTATATCCATGATCGTTCAGGTGTTCTGATATTCTGATGCGATGTAATGACTCACACGCAGATAGCCGCTAAGCGAGGATGACTTAACTATATGAACATGAGTCTTTGGCATAGCCATAAAGGACCTAGTCTGTGATGAGGATGGAATGAAATGAAAGCACAAGAGGCGCTACAAACCATCCCGTCCAAGCACACAAGGACTACATACGAAGTTCCATCCGGACCGGGTCGGCCCCAGTGCCCCGCTGACCGTCCGTGGAACTGTACCTTGTTTCCAAGTTGTCTGCGACATGCAATTATTGGTCTTCCAATTTACGAGATACATGAGATGCACGAGATACTTGAATCTTGATTCCTTCTCTAAACGAGTATTGCTCCGTGAGCTGTATTTCTTGAATTGCTTGATATGATTCTCGTTCAGTGAACAACTTGCCTTGATGCATTCCCTTAGTTCGGGAACTACCTTGGCGACCTATCGGTCCCGGATACTTTCAGGTTCATACTTGCACGGAATGACTATTAGATAGTCTTTTGAGGAGAACTAGATGAATGCATGACATGCACAGTATTAGACGATTGAGGCATAGTTTATGCGACAAGCATTAAAATGAGGTAATGAGTACAAGTCAACATATAGCAGACAAACATGCATTTCCATTTAAACTTAAACATTCGTTGGCTCGGGCCCGAAGGTAAGCCGAGGAGTAAAACTGTAAAGGGACTTACCGAGCGACATGATATAGGGTCGTGCAGTGTAAAAAAGTAAATAGTGCACATATCGTTCTACTCGAGGCATAGCGGGGCCTCGTTGCACAAGGCAAAGATAGCATGCAAAGGTCTGATCATAAGCAATGTTTTATTTCCATGTTCTAGCACAAGTAATACAAGTTGGGATTATTCCCTTAGTTAGGTGCGTTGTATTCTTATTAGCATGCAAGGGGTGATTCACCTAGCGACTAGCATGAAATATCCATATTTTAAGTGTGCTGGCTAAGCAAAGACAAGTTTATCGTAGCCACCCACCTTAGCGATAATTTGCCTCGATCGAGTGATACTCCGAGCGAGCCTCTGAAAGCCTAAGCCGGACTCCTGAGGGGACAAGTCTGGATATCCTTTGCCTCAAACGAGTATTCTATCCTAAGCAAAGCGGGTCGGGACATTGCACTTTTGCCGTTTGAATCGGCAGTCTGCTTGAGCGGAACGGGGTGTTACAGTTCTGACACTCGTTATAATTTTGTGTGTGCCTGCCATTTTACAATAAAACTTGTACCATCATATTCGTAATGTTAGGCTGGTCCTGTGACCCAAGTTTGGTTCGATTCTGAGAACGTTGATGAAACACCGTTTCGTAGGCCCCACAATTCTATTTGATGGGCGATTTCGTGACCGGCTCATCGGAATCCAGTTCTAGATGTTCCGCTAGGTTCATATTATCGTTTTGGACTTATAGACACTAAATTTTATAAATTTGGAGAACTTTGTCTCTGTACATTTTTCGGTGCGAAGTGGGCCACATGTGGACCCCGCTTTGACCAGAAACTATCAATTTTGTCCCTGTGTCCAAATTGGACTTATGGGTAGTCAATCTTAGCTAATTCAAGTATTCTGAGAGCAATGATGATGTTTGTTTTAGCATCCGGAGGCGTATTTAGAGATTCCACTTATATCCGAGCAACTAACGGAGCTCAAAACCCAGACAAGTGTACCTTGCCAAACTTGCAGTAGTTCCTTTGATATTATTTGCTTGAGTTATTTCTGTGATGTGCCTGCTCAACCTAGGACTGTGAGACATTGCTTAGCGTTCGAACAAGATTTGGGTTTCGACGTCGTACGCGGAGTCGTGTAATGTCATTTAGAGAATTGATTCCATGACCCTATTCTTTGCGTACTTGCTTTACCAAGTATGTCATACCATATGACACTTGACACTATTCATATGACAGAATCTTTCCTGAGTTATTCATGGTGATTTTGTATAGGCTTATAGGATTCGTAACTTGAGACTTGCATATTCATAGATATCATTATGACTCGTTGTACTAGTTAGAGGTCATGATCTTGCGTGTTATGGACATGAGACGTCGTGGAAATGAGACGTGAGGTTACATTAGGTGGGGAGAGACATACCATACTTCAGGCTGATTATTTATATATATACTTATGTTACTGGAGAGTGCCTTAGTCTCTGACTAGAGCTTTGGCACATGTACTGGCCCTACGAGATACTACTTGCCGCTATGGGCTCCCCGACACAAAGCCTGTAGTGGTTTCAGCCTGAGTACGAGTGATGCTCTCATTTACATAGCACTTAGATAATTATTGTAGTTTACCCTTGAGTATATGGCATTATATTGTTTTATTTTGGCATGATGTTTCTTGTACCTTATTACGTCCCTCTGAGGACCTGGTCCCTTGCCAGTTTTGCAGGATAGACCATTGTGGAGCATGCCTGGAGTTGCTGATGTGTGTTGCTTTATCTTGCAGGCATTGGTTCCAGGTACTTATATCATATCTACCGGAGTTATGGTTATTATTCATATTGTTTATTCATCTGCTAATGTAGCCTAGTTTTATAGACTTATATTCCTTTCTCGAGTCTATTCGAGCTTATGTGTTACTGGGCGGCTGACTTTAGCACATGTAGTTCATTCTTGATACCTTGTTCTTATATGGGTGTAGGCATAGGTATTTTCTTAGATAGTTACCCTTATTATACAGCTTATACGTATTCGAGTCGAACCAGAGTCTGGTCGAATGCGTAGCTGGCATGCTACGTATTCCTAGTCCCTCGGTATTTTGGGACTGGGGCGTTACACCATCGTCGTAGGTGACCACAACACCTTGTGGTGTACCCTCAAGAGTCTCGTTGCTGGCTCGTGGATCCATTACTCTGCATACAAAGTAAACTATGAGAATCGCATAGAGGAATCAAGACATGATGCAAGTCAAGAAATTATTTTGAAGTCGATATAAAGGTCAAGAACAGATCAACAAGTGGATGAGATATAGTCATAAGACCTACATGGACCACCACAAAAACTATGTCACGCTCCAGTCCCAAAATACCGAGAGACTAGCCACGTGGCAATGACCAGCAGTACAACTCCAATGGGCAAACCCAATTTAATGGACATGTTAGAGTGCACTTAAGTTGTAATAAATAATAATAAGTCTACACCATCTATCTCAGTATAATTCTAATCCCATCCACAAAAAGAAATATAACTAAATATGATAGACTAATCAAGATAATAGATAAAAAGAAATATAGTCCATCAACAAGTCTAAATAAATAGTGTCTCGGGGAACAACCCGATAAAATAAGTCAATACATAAGTCCATGAGTCAAGATATGAAATAACTGAAAACAAAAATAGCTGAGTATGTAACAGATTACTCAGGAGAAATCCTCTAGCAGAACCTCGTCCTCTGGTGCCAGTACTGCTCCAACGTCAGCTCTTGTCCCGTATATCTCGGGGTATTCCTCCTTTGCTGTACCTGGGGACATAATCCGGATCCAGGTCCTCAGGGGACATAACAAGGTACAAGAATAACTTAAGCCAAATGAAATGCAGTATATAAAAATAGATCTTCAGGGCAAGCTATGTGTCACGCCCTAGTCCCAAAATACGTAGGACTAGGAATACGTAAGCATGCCAGCCATATGTATATGGAGACTCCAATATATGGAAACCATAACACATACGCATGCTGTATTATGAATAATAATTCACAAGTGGTATATATTTGTCACAAGTCACATGGCATAACTAAATCTCATCCACAATAATCATAAAGAAATAAATAGCCAATTAACTATATAACTGAATTAAGTATAAGATGCTTGATAAGAACAAGTAGTTAGGTGGAGACAAATCCACTTCCAAACTAGAATATAAGAGAAACAAAATAAGTACATCTAATGAACAATGAGGCTCGAAGAGAAGACCTCCTCGAAAGAGAGATAAGTAGCAAATCCTGATCCGTGCTCCTGCGAATAGTCATGATCGTCTACACCTGGAAAGAGACCAGGTCCTCAGAGGGACGTAACAAGATACGTAGAAGCATGCCAATAAAATACTGAAAATAAACATCCAAGGGTCGCCTAACCATCTATATGAATGCACATTGAGAATAACTTTTTAACACGTGGGCTATCTGGCTAAAATGGGATTGGCATGATTCTCTTGGAGAATCAGGGGCCTAAAAAGCATGACGTCTTTTGAACGTCAGAGGCCGCCTAGGGGTCATTTGACCACGCATCTCCGGCGGAGCGTACGGGTTACACAAAAAAAGTGCAAAGGAGCCCAAATACCTTACTTATTGTTCTCCCCACCCTATGCTCTATTCATGCCATATCCATGACACGATGACACCTCTAATAACTGCTAAGTCTTCTAGCATGCAAATTTGTTAGCAGTTATTCCCTATCGCATGTCCCATACGTACAGGTGGCCAGCCCGTCACGCAAGTCCGTGTTCTACATGAGACTCACACTCATGTAACAGATGTGTCACGGCCAATGAAACCTAATGATGCCTCCAAATCATGTGGTGGTCTCATAAAACTAGGTCGACATGCATAATATATAATAAAGACAAAATACGATGCCGCCGTCGTTGCACCCAAGTTATTCTTAGACGTGCAACTTATATAGCAGTTTAAAATATATGAACTAAATAACAGAAATAAAATACATGCATCATATGGAATATAAATCACAGTACGATGACAAGGTATACTTGCCTGGCAAGAAAGCTGCGTAATGTAAACGTCCATGTGTCAAGTACAGAGGATCAGAAACTATGGCCTCTGAATGAACATCTTCGGATGCTGAAATAAACATCATCGACGTTCCCAGAATAAGCGAGATAGTTAGAAAAGTGTACCCTTTCGTCCAATTTGGACACAGGGGCAAAACTGTAATTTTGGGTCAAAGCCGGTCCACATGTGGGCCACTTTGCACCGAAATACATGCCAGAGGTAAAGGTCTCTAAATAGGACAAATTATAGGTCAAACAAATTCTAAACGTTGATACGAACTCAACGGTATATCCAATTTTGGATTCCGGTGAGCCAATCACAAATTCGCCCTTAAAGTCAAACTATGGGGCCCGCAATAGGCGGCTTGGTCAACTGTCTTGGAATCGCGTGAAACTTGGGTCACAGGACCAGCGTGATACCACAAATCCAATGGCATGAGTTTTGTCGTATTTCGACGAGCGTACACAAAATGGGGTGGTAGTTTGCAAAAAGTTGCGATACGGGAATTTTTTACGGATACGGTTTGATTTTGACGCGCACACATGTCCTAATCAACTTTCGCGAAAGCCCACACGTCAGAATATACTATACGCGCCTTTCGGTACAATTGGTACGCGATGAGGCACTCACGTTTGGCGGGCGCACTCCGTATCACAAAATTTTAGTTTTTAAAGATCAAGTTTTTGGTCGTTTTGGAGGTCGAATAATTTAACAAATAAAACAAACTAATAAAAACTAAAAGAACAAAAAAATTCTTGGTTATATTGAGAAGAAAACCTTTCAAATAGATTTTGAAAATATTAAATGGGTTGGTGGCAATTTGGACTTGAACATGGGGGTTTGGGTCGAATTTCTGGACTGTTTTTGGTCAGTATTTCGGCCATTTTCCGGTCGATTTTTCGACCAATCCAGGGCACGAAAACTTGTCCCGCTTGAAGGAAAATCCTAGAGGGTTAGGTTGTGAACGTAAACGGACAAACCGCTGGCAAAAAAAATCAAAGATGAGGGAGATACATCACCTGAAAGAAGGGGAGTTGGGACTGCGCTGCTGCTGCTGCTGCTGATGGCCGCGGGCGGGCGGCCCTCGGCGGCTGCGGCGGCGGTCGCCAGCGCTGAGGGGGTGGCGACGGCGTCCGGGGGGGGGGGAGAGGAGAGATTAGGGTTTATGTTTGTAGTTATATATATATATATATATATATATATATATATATATATATATATAGAGAGAGAGAGAGAGAGAGAGAGAGAGAGATCGGGATGAAGGGGTCTGGGTTCACGGGGGTTTGCTGCGGGGGTAGGGATTAGTAATAGGTTTAGTTAGTTTTTGTTTGTTTATGTTTATATTAGGTTTTAGATTTTAGGTTTTTGGCTTTTCTTTTCTTTTTTATTTATTTATTATCATTATCATTACTATTACTATTACTATTACTATTACTATTACTATTATTATTATTATTATTATTATTATTATTATTATTATTATTATTATTATTATTATTATTATTATTATTACTACTACTACTACTACTACTACTACTAACTATATATTTATCAACATATATAAATTTACATATATAGAGGAGGTTAAAAATTCAAAAATAATATTTTCGCACAAAATAAATTCTAGAAAATTTACTTTGTAAAGCTTTAATAAAATACTACACCCAAATTATTTTATGAAAATATTTTATAATTAATAATTAGATATTTGTCTAGTTATAATAAATTAAATAACTGTATTATCCAATTAACTAAGTAAATAACTAAATGTATATTCAACAAAATAGGATAATAGTAAATAATATGCACATCTTACAAAAAGAGAAATTACCTAATTTGGTACGGAAAATTATGGGTTACTAATTATAGAAGAGTTGGAATTGAAAAATAACCACAATTAAATTATATATATATATATATATATATATATATATATATATATATATATAATATCTAAATACTTAACACTTGATCTAGGGTTGTTACACTAAGGTCATACTAATATCAAGGGATCGAATTTCTGTGCCACGAAAAGATCATACAGGTAGTGTCTCCGGTGTAGGCTACTTCCTATGATGGACGATACAGATTTTGGGGCTATCCTATATCATTAATGTCTAAACCACGGTGAAGTGTCCTAATAAAATTATTGGATTTTAATTGTTTTAAAAAATAATCTAAAACAAATACAAGAAATACAAAATACACAAAAGATACATATTTTTGGGTGAGGGGGTTTACACTATGTAACTAGTTATGTGAAATACAAGTTGAGAGCATCACTAATACTCAGGCTGAAACCACTACAAGCTCTGTGTCGGGAATCCGGTAGCAGTAATATCACGTAACGGGCCAAGCTTGGAACAGAGACTAAAGCACCTCAATAATAAAGTATATATGTATATAATCAGCCTGTAGCCTGTGTGTCTCTCCCCACCCAATGTTATTACACGTCTCATGTCCACGATGTCTCATGTCCATAACATGCAAGATCATGACCTCTAACTAGTACAACGAGTCATAATGATATATATGTATATGCAAATCTTATGTCACGAATCATGTAAGCCTATACAGAATCACCATAAATAACTCAAAAAAGATTTTGTCATATGAATAGTGTCAAGTGTCCTATGGTATGACGTACTTGGTAAAGCAAGCACGTAAAAATATATATAGGATCGTGGTATCAACTCTCTAAGTGACATTACACGACTCCGCGTACGTCATTGACACCCGAATCTTGTTCGGACATTAAGCAACGTCTCACGGTCCTAAGTTAAACAGGTACATCACAGAAGTATATATATATATATATATATATATATATATATATATATATATATATATATATATATATATATATATATATAGAAGTAACTTAATTAAATAATATCACAGGAACTACTGCAAGTTTGGCATGTATCACTTGCCTGTGTTCTGAGCTCCGTCAGTTGCTTTAATATAAGTGGAATCTCCAGGTACACCTCCAAATGCTGAAACAAATATCACCATTGCTCTTAGAATACTTGAAATATCTAGGATTGACTACCCATTAGTCCAATTTGGACACAGGGGCAGAATTGACAGTTTTGGGTCATAGCGGGGTCCACATGTGGCCCACTTCGCACCGAAAATGTGTCAGAGATAAAATTCTCTAAATTTGTCAAACTTAGTGTCTACGAGTCCAAAATGATGATAAGAACCCAATAGAACATCCAGAACTGGATTCCGATGAGCCGGTCACGAAATCGCCCGTCAAGTGGAACCGTAGGGCCCACGAAATGGTGTTTCGTCAACGTTCTCAGAATCGAACCAAACTTGGTTCACAGGACCAGCGTAATGCTACGAATCCGATGGCACAAGTTTTGTTATGAAACGACAAGCACACACGAAATTATGATGAGTGTCAGAACAGGCCGATATGGGATTTTTCGTTAGATACACATTAATTTCAGTGTGCACGTACATCCAAATCAATTTTTGCAAAATCTCACACGTCCTCGTTGACGATACGTATCTTTTGGTGTAATTCGCATACGATGAAGTCGCCTCGTTTAGCGGAACGTATTCCGTTTCGGGGAATTTTGGGTTTAGAAAACCAAGTTTTTGGTCAAATTTAACGGCAAATAAAACACAGAATAATCAATAATAAAATAAACTAAATAAAGAGATTAAAACTTGTTTATGTTGTCTAAATTACTATTCAAGTAGAATTTAAAAATATTAACTAGGTTGGAAGAAAATCATACATGAATATGGGTTATTGGGACAGTTTCTGAACTACAAAATTGATCTTTTTTTTGTTTTGCGTCACGAATTGCGACCGACACATGACACGATACACAAAACTAATTATACAAGGTTTTAGAGGATCATGTGGTCTTCGCATAGAATTTAACAGATCGATATTTGGATTACTGTGCAGGGAGATACAGGGGCTAGAAGTAGCATACCTTGTTGTGTATTGTTGCTCAAAATTTGGGAGGCTACTTTGCGGCGGCGTGCGACGTGCGGTGGCGGTCCGGCGATCGTCGGAGGCGGTGGTTGGTCGGGGTGGTAGAGGAGATGATGGTGGTGAAGGTCGGCTATGCTGGGGATTATATAGGGTGGAGGTGGGGCGGTTACAGGGAGCTGAAGTGGAGGGGTTGGGCAGTTTCGGGAAGGAGAAACGAGGGGTACGGTCGGTTACAGGGGCTTGGGGGTGGAGCACTATAGCAGTGAGTTCGGGTCTCGGGTTAGCAGTTTATCAGGTAGGGTATGGGTCCGAATCCAGTTTGGTTTGGTTTAGGTTGGTTTGGGTTGGGTTGGTTCAGTTTGGGTTGGTTTGTTATAAAACAATAAATACATGGCCATTAAAAATAGTTTTGGGCCCCAACAAATTCCAAAAAATTACACAATATTCTATTATTAATTATACACCCAAAAATATAATTTTGTACTATTTTAATAATTAATTTAATACACAAAAATATAAATCCATGAAGAACATTTATTATAATTAACTAAAAATAATAAAAAATTTCTATAATAATAATTAATGAAAATTTAAATTAAATTCTAAAAATTAGGGTGTTTACAGCAGTAGAACACTGTCTAGGTCAACAATACTATCTAACATCTCACAAAATATATATATAACATACCTGTCAAGATATCTTAACTCCAAATGGTAGACAATATAACAATATGATAATCAATACTCAATCACAATATAAAACTAGAGGAAGATATGGCACGATGTGGAATAGAAAAAATAAAATACAGAGTCACAATACTATCCAAGTCCAAGACCAATAGTCTAAGCACAACACAATAGTCTCAAATATAATATATGTCAAAATGTCTAACTGTGACATATACAAAATCATAATGGAAATAACTAAGTCTCTTCGAATGCTGGCACTAGCTCAACATGCTCTATTGGTGCTATCTCAACTAGCTCGATATCTTGTGGCCCGAAGTGTGTAGGATATCAGTCCTCTAAAGAATCATCTAAAAAATATATTCAGTCAGGATTGGAGTGAAGTACAACCAAATAGCAGTTCCAATAATTGACAGAAACTATGAAACCACAATAGTAATGAAAATAAATGATGGAAGTAACCGAACTATGAAATATCACAACAAGGAGTATCATGGTAAGTAATAGAAGTCAACTGAGAATAATATGGTAAGGAACATTAATGTAATAAACTGGAATAAATAAAATATAAAATAAAATATGCCTCAAAATATTAGTAAGATATGCGATCGGCTTGGGCCTAACGTTGTATATAAATAAAAGTGGAGCTAGCTTGACCACGCGTGAGTTGCATGATCTGCTAGCTATCACGGGCTACACTAAATCATGGACTATAAGGTATGATCACATATCCACTAATACTTTTCCCTTCCCCTGACTAGTACACAGATCCAAATCACAACACATTATAACATGTATATCACGATGCACGGTCTATAATATCATGCACTATGATCATGGTCTAAATAATCACGAAGATATCACGGTAATCACTGAGTAATCATGAAAAATGACACGATGATCACTGAGAAATCGCGACAATAATATCTCATGACAAGGATCCACGTATACCAATCCATGTAACAATGTGTCAAGAATCAAATATCTCAATTCTAAATACATGTAACATAGAGACTATTAAATAAGAAAAATATTAGAGAATGTACTCGCCTCTGGTCCTGAGCAACATGTACGACTCGGTGTCCGAGATGGTGTCACACAACCCTATATATGAATATCATGTCAATTGGGTGCAAAGAAGTGATAATATTCTAAAATGAGTCAAAACATAATTTTATGTCATATCTAAGTCATTTTAGTCAAACTAGGTCAACTTTCCAACTTAGGTTCATAACTAGCTTCTATATAGATGCCTAGAGTCATACTAGCTAAGAGTAGGTGTTACTAAGTTATCTCTAGGTTTCTAGATCGTTCTAGTAGGTTACTAGCTCTATACACTATAATATACACTAATACTTACTATATAGATTGATACTCTAGCCTATGGGTAATTACCTTGAGTCTAATATATACCTTGGCTCAAGGTATCATGATACCTTACCTGTATCATAACATCTACCTAATATCCCTAGATAACTTAGTATCTAGGCGCCCACGTATACATTGACTTATACTATCTCACCCCTTGACACTAACCCAATCTCGCTATCCTTCAATATCTTGGTATCCTAGATGTGAGATACCCTGATACTAGGTATTACTATACCACTTACACTAGGCACTTACTAGCATACTCTCATAAATACACTCATACCAAATTATACTAACACCTACCTGTCCTCACTTGTACCTATACACATACTCACACTCACTCACTTGCCCAGTATAGAGCACAACACTCACTGCATTACTAATCTCAGATTTTCTTCTGATACCACTTGGTATCAGTCACCTTCTCATCAACTCCTACTCACCTAGTTGTTACAGTCCATTGGTGCAATTCATGCACCACATATAGGTACACGAGTGTATGAGCAACAGTCTTTCACATTCACCTCCTGCAGGGCACACCATAGTGATACACAAAACCCCCTCCTAATGTTGTGCACCTACTGCCACTGCATCCGACCAAAGTTCTCCTTAGCCATCAACTGTTCAGTCCAGACTGAGCTTTGCTACTGCTCTAGCAACTGAATACTGGTGCTATCTTAATTACTGCTGCTATTACAAAGGTAAATCAGTGCATAACAGTGCTCAGATGTGCACTACTGCTACTGATGTTGCAATACAGGTCATCCCCCCCCTCTCATTTCTAATTCACATACCCTTAGCCTTCACTACTGTTGTGGTGTACTTACTGATACCAAATGTCCTCGACTCTGGCTTTCACTGATACATGTACTCCTAAGTCCCCCCCCCCCCACAGGATACACCTTAACTACACGGACACACATATGTAACAGTCCACTCCTACTACACACACAAACATACATACTCTCAGCAGTAAATACACTCTCTCACACCATATAGTAGTTGCATACGTATTTCTATATATATATATCACAATATTTATTGAGTGTACACAATACACACTAATAGCCATTTTATCAAACACCATGAGTGCATGATTATGATATCCATGATACGCATCCAAACCAAGTATCAAAATCCATAATTCTCAACAATTATCATTTATACATATCAATTATATATTTATATAACTAATTTAACTATTTACAATAGGAATTAGAAAGAGATTACACTAGCATGCACAATACCCCTAAAATGAGTCCTCGTATCATAGCATATCATAAAATACCATGATACGCTCTACTTGTGTCCAATTGTGAACATGTAGCTAGCCTCACATACTCAACTAAATCTAATTAGATCTAATTGATCTAATGATAAACACTTGGTGCACCAATCTCAAAATTCTCCCAAATTGGACACAAATCTCAATGTAAAAGTCACAATAGGGGTCCTATAAACCTAGTTCTTGTTCCAATGGGTAGCCCTAAGCCATGGAAGGGTTCCTAATGATCAAATACATGAATTAGAGTCTAATTAAAGGGAAAATTCAGAATTATACCTATTGGGAGATAGATTTTCAATGAAAAACTTTAATGGACACAATTAGGACAAGCTCCTAACCAACTCCTTCTTCTCCAAGTGCTCATTGCAATCCATGCTCCAATGCTCCTTAGATAATAAAAATGGAAGAGAATGAGATTGATTTGGGGGAAATTGATGGAGGGATGAGTGGAATTGGATCAAACCTGTTAAAGGAAGCCTAATCAAAGCAGGCAAACAAGGGAATAACATAATTGGGGATCTAGATTGGAATGAAATGAAGTAGAGAGAGAATGGAATCCCCTTTATAGGTGGCCATCCCCTTGCTTGGTTCTCAAGCAACTACATAAAGTCTAAAATGCCCCCACTAGTTATCATAAAGATATTTAATTAGGGATGGGTAACTATGAAAACTTCTATTCCTAATGAAGGCTTAATTTAATCTCCTAATTAGTGAAGAGGGATGGGTCTAATAGGCCTAGCCTAATGTTGGTTCAAAGTGTCATGACTAGTCTACTTAGGTCCACTAGTGTCAAGTCCAAATAAATAGGCTAGTCCACTACTATTAAATAAATAACACAATATAAAAATATAACCACTAAATAAAAATAAAGTGTAATGATAAAATTATCCCTATCTAGAAATGTGGTAGTGACAATCACATCATGTATCATCCAGCTAATCGTGTTATGCGATAATTTTGGATGATACAATACATTCCTAATGAGCCACCATATTTTAATCGTGGTAGAGGCAATGCAACTGTCAGAGCATGCAGATTGATTCTTGGGTGGAATTCTAGATTTGAGACACATAAGGTTGCACATTTGTCTCAAATGATATCCTCTATTCAAGATGGTAAGTTATTTCAAAAGTTTAACAAATTTTACTTCAAAAATAATAAGCAATCATATGCTCATAATTTATAATGGTGCAGCCTATGGTGATAATACATATAGATCTTGATAGGGAGCTCCTCTTATCAACAACAGAGCCTACCAATATGAGGAGTTTTGATTCCAACATCAAGCCATATATGATCATAGTCTCCGTAGCTATTATGATTATGTAGAAGGGCTGGTACATTTTTTTTATATAAAAATGTATGTCTCTGTATTACTTATTTATATGTCCTCTATTGAATTCTACTTAATATTTCAGCTTCCAAATTTAAATATCGCATACCAAAATCATCCAGTGAGCGACCCGTTGCGCACAACGGTTGACAATTTTTTGGCTGCTATGCAACTAGCCTGATTCCCCCGAACCCTCTATTACGTATTCCAGCAGATTATCCTCAGGGTCTTGTTGGATAACGACAAGAACGCCCCTTAGAAATTATACCTCTGTTTGGTATCGGGCTAATAGTTTGCCACTGCAAGATGATGATGTTCCTCATCACCAGGTTGGCAAGGGCACTTTTCAGGCGCCGGCCGGTGCAAGCACTTCTCAGCCGGCTGGCTAGGGCACTTCTCATTGGGATACAACCGACACTTCTCGGACGACGGCTGGTGCGGGCACTACTCAGTGGGCTGACTGGGGCACTTCTCAGGCGACGGCTGGTGCAGGCACTACTCGGTGGGATGGTGAGGGAACTTCTCAGCCGGCTGGCGAAGACACTTCTCACTGGGCTGACTGGGGCATTTCTCAGGCCACGGCTGGTACGGGCACTACTCAATGGGCTGGTGATGGCACTTCTCAGCCGGCTGGCGAAGGCACTTCTCACTGGGATGACTGAAGCACTTCTCAGGCACTGGCCGGTGCGAGCACTACTCAGTGGGACCACGAGGGAGATTATTACTGGGATAGCCTATTTGCCCCGGAGTTACCAGCTATACACATATCTTGACAACTCCATCAGCACCGATGCCATCTCAAGTGGAGGACAGTCAAGGAGGTGGTGATGATGCGGCCCTGGAGAATACACGAGAAAAGAGGGACCGACTCAATCTAAGAGAGATTGATCGTCCAAACTATCGACAATTAGACAAGAGAGGTCGATGAAATTGTTATATCAATATCAACTTTATTTGAATGTAACTTTCTTTTATTTCAATGAAATTATATATTGTTCTCATAAAATGAAACTATTTAAAAATCTAAGACAATGTCTTTATTCTCTTGGTTGGTTTGTACATCTCCTTCTATTGTGTCCTAAACCATTGCAGTTACTACATCGAAGATATCTTGAAGCTTGATCATTCTCTATGATCCGGTTCTTCTTTGGTCTTTCCACCTTGCGTCGTACATCTGGTACTCCAATGTGACCTCTAACCAATGTACTTTGGAGGTTGTAAGGGACTGAAATTGGCTCCAGGTACGGCTCATATACGCTTCTTAATGCTTCCTTAGAAAAAATACCTGGATAAAAACTCTCGATGTTAATATTTTTAGACTTACATGCATAATATGCATGTACACATGGAAGCAAAGTATGATACCACATTAAACATAAACAAGAATTTTCATCTAAGTCTACAACATATGTTCTATTTGTTTTATATTCTAATATTTCAAATAAATATCTAACTATATTCAACCTTTGTAGCTGGTGTTTTTTTTGTGATAAGAGCTATAGTTTGCAACATCTTCGGACAATAATTAGTTTGAAGATTTTCAGATTTTTGTCGGTTCTTGTCCTGAAGTGTTATAATTTAGGCTCGAATCTCATCAAGTAGTGTTGTTATTGGTTTATCACATAAATTTTTAACCCAGTTATTTAAGCATTCAGCAATGTTCGACATGTTAATACCTAATATGGGACAAGGAGAATAAGTTGTTATCCAGTGTAAAAAATATGAGTTTCATCATTTACTCCAACGAGCCAATTGTAAACATCTATGCTTTCAGCTTTAATTTTTTCCAAACAATAGTTCGCATCTGTTTCATTATAACATCTAGCAAGATAGTCTAAACTACGTTGAAAATGGAAAAATCTGAAGACATTTTTCAAATTTTGTTTAAAATATTGAATACAAAAAAAATAAGGCAATTATGGAAAGATATCACGCATAGCCTTATCAATAATTTCGATTTATCTGATATAAAAGAAATTATATTCCATGCATCAAAATATTTTTCAAAAGATGTTCTCAAACCGTTTAAAAATCAAGTCCAAGAATAAGTATTTTCACTCACAGCAATAGCATAAAAAATTGGATATAATTGATGATTTGGATCATGAGCACAACAATAAATAAAATACCTTCATATCTAGAGGAAAAAAGTAGCATCAGTATTAATCACATGAAAACATTCCCTTAAAAATCCATTAATGTATGTCTTAAAAAAATAAAAATTCTTTGAAATATATTGTCTTCTGTAGTCTGTATAAAATATTGGCTACTTGGATTTGTCTCAATAATTCTAAAACCATACTCTTCAAGACTACTATATGCATCAATATAACTACGATTTATTTCGGATAGAACAAGTTTCCTAGCTTTACAATATTTAATATATATTCTATGTTCTCTATATATATCATTTACAAAATGCGATAGACTATACGACTGATTATCTCGAATTTTATCAATAATCTTATTTTTAACCCATAAAGTAGTAGCTAATGGATGAGAACCTGCTGTAAGTCCACCTAAACAAGAATGTATGTTTTCTAGCGTAGCAATAGTAAAACCTTCATCTTTACCAACGACTTTAGCGTATATTCTCCAATTACAACTTGAATCGTTACATTTATATAAAATCCCGCTAGCATTGTTTAAAGTGGCATGACAAGTAAAATTATGTACAATTGCTATATCACTAATAAAATATCTAAATTCAGAACGATTATCAAATTTTCTTCTAATGCATAATCCAGAAATGCTAACACTATCAACATTGCCATCAAATTCATCATCTAAATTTTCAATTAAATCATCATTGTTTTTATCGTCGTTATTACCATCATCAACTATATGTTCTTGTTCAGTAAATGAAATAACTTGATGAGAAGAACTAGGAGCAGTATTAACTTGATTAGAAGCACATATACTACTTACAATATTAATTCTAGGTGGTGGTGAAGTTACATAAATATTAATGTATGTTGGTTATACATTAACTTCGAGAATAAATTTTTATGCTTGTTCACTAACTAACTTTATACAATTAGTTAAAAAATGTACCAATATAAATTCATAATCAATAGAACAATGCTCAACAATTTGATTACGTAAACTATCAAACAAAATATTTCGATCAATTAAAAAAAAATTAGTTAAACCTCCTTCATAAACTAATCCATTTAACTCACCTCCAATTTAACATAGTATTGTTAGACTTTGATCCATGACAAAAATATCTTGATCTTCATCAGGATTAAACATCATTCATAAACTAACCTCCTTCATAAACTAAGCCGAGTTTTCTATGTAAACTAACCCGAGTTTTCTATGTAAAAAAAAAGCATCATGGTCTTCATCAGGATTCCGGACCACTGAGTTTCTGTTGTAAATTTAGTGTTTTATTGCATTTCTTGCTAAAAAAGTTGTGTTCTTCCAATGCTTATCTTTGGGGGCTTGTGATAAAGGCACTACAAAAATACTTGGGTCTAGCCCAGTATTGGGGCTAGCCCATTAATGAATGAAGTTTACTCATACTAGCCCAAATATTACTCATACTAGCCTAACCTCACTCCCAAACCCCCCTAACCTCCACCACCGGCCGGAGCCCTCCTCCTCCACTCCTCCCATTTGAAACCTAAAATTTTGCAATCTCCATCTCCTCAAATTCCAACCATTAATCGATGGCTCCCAAACTCTCAAAAGAATCAAGGTACAATTCTTCCTCCTCCTTGTCCTTCTCAAATTTTTTTTATTTTTTATTGTATTTCAAAAAAATTCCAAAAAAAATCTTTCCAATCTTCGTTAGAGGCTTAAAATTATAGTGAAATAAGCTAAAATAGGTTTTGGATGTAGTTTTGATATATTTCTGGAGTCTCGAATCCGATTTTAGGGTATACAAGTTCAAAATTCCTCGAACGTTCGGGACAGAAATATACCAGACTGTAGACATTTCTACAGTCCTATATACATTGTGGACTGTTGAAATATCTGCAATCCTTTATGTATAGAGGACTGCAGAAATTTTGATGTAAAAATTTTTACAGTCTTGAATATTCAATTAATTTGGGGATATTAAATTTTTTTTTTGTCTTATAGTCACGACCCTCGGAAGGGCCTTGAGGATGAAGGTATCATAAGAAGACACCACACTGCGTTGATGCGTAAGGAACGCAATATTCAGCATGCTGTTGAGACATCCCTCACTATCGTCGACCCCGAGGCATCCCCTCAAGTTAGGAAACGTCGACTGAAGAAGACTGTAACTGGTTCAAAGAGACATGCTCCTTGTACTTCTGGTTCTTCTTTCTCCTCCAATGAAGACATACCAACCGTCCAAAATTGGCCAACTGATGGTTCAGGACCTTCTCAGCATGCAGATAGTCCAGTCGAGATTCGGCCACCAACCCTAAAAAACTGGCCTACTGATGGTTCAGAACCTTCTCAGCAGCCAGATAGTCCACTCGAGACTCGTCCAAACGGTTGCTCTATGTTGCCGTCGATCGAGAACCATATTGCATACCAAATATGGAACAATCCGGTAAGTACATTACGTTATGATAATTTTATATATAGTTCTAAGTTCTAAGTTCATCCAATTATTTATAGATAACTATATTTTATATATAGTTATAAGTTCATCCAATTATTTACTTTTCAGGAGAGTTCTCGTATGTTAACGGTGATCAACCACGACAAAAAGTGTGATACATGGGGGTTTGAATTTTTCGGAGACGATGTCAAGGCCAAAATCAATCCCACCGGTTTACAAAATTTTGGTAACTACTCATATACGACGGTGGATAATGCACTCATATCAGCATTTGTAGAACGATGGCATCCAGAAACTAATAATTTCCATCTCCCAAAAGGGGAATTAACAATTACCCTGGATGAGGTCCATTATATATTGGGACTTAGGGTTGATGGCCGAGTCATGATGAATCACACTTTTGACGAATCGAGCATTAACTTTTACGACCATATCATGGATTATGTATCAGGCTGTCGGAGAGTTGATGCGACGAGTTTTACAACCCTTCAAGACTTCAAGAAGTCATATAGACTTCCTTTGAAATATTTGGAGGAGACATTCGATGATCCGGACCCCGAAGTGGATAATAGCGATAATGTGGCCCGTTGATATATGCAGTTCATCTTAGGGGCTGTCGGCATTCCGGATAAGTCTGGAATGTCGATACATGCTAAATATCTCTTAAATTTTGACGACATAGACACGGTGGAAGAAATATCTTGGAGAAACGGTATACTAGCATACCTTTACCGCGAGCTTGGTGCGGCATTCTGCGTCGGTTCCAAGACAATATCCGTATGCCAGACTCTACTCCATGTAAAGATATATCTTTGTCAACTTGTATACATAATAGAAAATTTTGTTGTAAATTTTTTGACTAATTTTTTTCAACTTGGTTACGTGAAGGCATGGATATACGAGCACTTTCCAACCCTGAGGCGGGCTAAACTTAACCGAGGGTATGGGGAGCACCTTCCTAGAATGTGCAGATGGAAGCCAACTAAGGAAGATGCCAAACGTCCACACACATTGGCCGCCCTACGGAATGCACTTGAAAATATGACGATAGAAGAGGTGAATTGAGACCTAATTTTTTTATGTTTGGTAATAATTTACTAAATTACGTTATGCTAAATTACATTATGCTAAATTTTATGTATTGCAGATAGTTTGAAATCCATATCATGATTTGCGATAGAGTTGTCGTCTATTGCAACCAGTCGCTTTATATCACGGTCTGATAAATTGTCATAAAATTGAGGAGCCTTATATGCCTGATAGAGTTCTCCGTCAGTTTGGCTACATACAAACAGTCATGAAGCGCACATTGAAAATGATAAGTGCTCCGAGAGGTATAAAACCCCTAAACTATATTCCTACGACGTTCAACTGGGTCTCGGACTTCTTCACTGAGTGACAACATCACGTTATTAGAGAAACTGAACTACAAGCAGCAATTAATATGACGGAATGTATCAACGACTACATCGCCTACTACGTTGGTATCGGACTGCCTACGTTGTTCAAACGCGGAGGCGATATTGTGCGTGTACCATCAGATCTCCCCGCCAAATCTGTCTTGTATATTGTATTGGTCAAGATGGTGAGGCAACCAACTTTCAGTTTGAAGATATGTAAATGTTTATGACCTAAATTTTGTATGAATTATCATCAATAGGCTAGGAAAGTGAAGAAGTTGGGAAGAAGTCTCGTCAGTTGCTAGGGTACAAATTATATAAAAATCAGTGAGGAGCTACAGCACATCAACAATACTGAAGATTTTCCTTTCTTGGAAAATAGAAAGCAACGTATGTCACGCCCCAGTCCAAAAATACCGAGAGACTAGCCACGTGGCAATGGCCAGCAGCACAACTCCAATGGGCAAACTCAATTTAATGGACCCGTTAGAGTGCACTTCAGCTGTAATAAATATCAATACAGTCTACACCATCTATCACAGAATAATTCTAATCTCATCCACAGAAAGAAACATAACTAAATATGATAGACTAATCAAGATAATAGATAAAAAGAAATATAGTCCATCAACAAGTCTAAATAAATAGTGTCTCGGAGAACAACCCGATAAAATAAGTCAATACATAAGTCCATGAGTCAAGATATAAAATAACTGGAAGCATAAATAGCTGAGCATGTAACAGAATACTCAGGAGAAATCCTTTGGCACAACCTCGTCCTCTGGTGCCAGTATTGTCACCCTCACATTTTCATCCAAGGGTAGTTTGGTAATTATCATGGATATTAATTATTGAGGATTATTTATAATTAATATTTGTGCATGACATGATTTATTTATTATTGTATTATTAATTGTGGATAGTGTAGACTTATTTTGGACTTGTGTAGTGGACCTAACCATTTAATTAGAGAGTATAAACACCCTAATTTTCTGAGAATAAATTTTTAAATGAGTTATTCCGAATTTTGGTATTTTCTGGAAATTAAAACAATGGTGAATGAGATTTAAAGAATTTTAAGTGTTGCTAATTGGGGTTAAAATATTCTGGAAATAATATATTACGATGCACAAAGGAGAACCGGACCTATGGTATTTTTTGGTGAATTATTTGGACCCCGGAAACGAGTTTTAAGCCTTAAAAACTATTGGAGATGTGAACCGAACCCAACCAGACCAAACCCCATAGCGGGTCAGACCCGACCCGCTGCAAACCCTAGCCGTGAACACTGTTCAGGCTATTTAAGCCGCCTCGGCATCCGAGCCGCCGCCATCCACACCCATCGTCTTCCTCAGAGCCGTCACCGTCTTCGACCAACCGCAGGAGACCTAGCTGTCGATCTCCGACTCAGCGGATCAGCACCGTTCATCCCTCTTCCAACCGCCGGAGCTCCGCCTGTGAGCCCCGACCCCGAACTCCTTCCACCCAGTCATCGACCTAGCCGCATCCCTCTCATCTCACCGCCGCTCCGTTCATCCCTCTTCCAACCGCCGAGCACAGCAGCCCCGACCCCATCTCGGCCTCGTCAGCGCCCCGCCGCCGTCCGCGAGCAACTCCCCGCTCGCCTCGCCAACCACCGCGAAGCCCTAGGCCGCCGCTGACCTAGATCCGACTCAACAGACCCGGCCACCCTCGGAACCGGGACCCAGTGGACACCGGACACACCGGGAGGACACGACCGCTGCTCTCAACCAGGACACGGGGTTGACGTTCGGACACTTGGAATTCAGCATTCACGGAGCCCTGTTCAGGTACCGATTTCTTTCACCTCGCAACTCCGATTTCGATTCCGTCAATTGCTATGCGTAGACTGTATAACCCTCTCGGTGCCCGTGCAACTCGCTCGGCGCATCGCATCCTGGGGTAATCGTACACCGCGATCCAAAACAGGAAAAAACAATGCCCTATTTCACCCCGGAACTGAGTACGTCCCGCCAATCGGGACGACTTGGTCGCACGCGGTCTTTACCGAACTGTGCGCGACGTTGATACGGTCGTGTGGGATTTTGCAGAAGTCGATTCGGAGGTGCGTGCACCCCGGAATCAACGCGTATCCGCCGACGACACCTCGTATCCGTCCTTTCTGGAACACGCTGTAACTTCGTGTACACACGTCGGATCGAGACGAAACTTGCGCCATCGGATCCGTAGCAATACGCTGGTCTTGTGGGCCAAGTTTGTTTCGATTCTGAGAACGTTGACAAAATCGCGTATCGTGGGCCCCACAGGCTCCACTTGACGGGCGATTTTGTGATCGGCTCATCGGAATCCAATTCTGGAAGTTCCGTTGAATTCGTATCATCGTTCCTGACTTGTAGACACTGAGTTCGAGTAATTTGGAGACCTTTGACCCTGACCCGCTTTTCGGTGCAAAGTGGGCCCACATGTGGACCCCGCTTTGGCCCGAAAATGACCTTTTTGCCCCTGTGTCCAAATTGGACGTAAGGACAGGCATTTCTAGCTATTTGACATCTTCTGAGACTGTTGGTGATGTTTATTACAGCTTTTGGAGTAGTCCCTACCGGATCCACCGATACCAGGACGACAGTTGATATTCAAACATCAGGCAAGTGTACCTTGCCAAACTCTACAGTATTGTTATATATTTTCCTTGCTTTATTATAGTGCTATGCATGCTCAACCTAGGACCGTAGGCCGTACTTAGCGTCCGATTATCAGTCGGGTGCCGACACTGTGCGCAGTGTTGGGTACGGTCATCTAGAGATGGACATTCGTGACACTTTATTCTCGTACTTGTCTTATCAAGTACCCTATGGCCCAGGACACTTGACACTAAACATGAGACAGGATCTTCCCGAGATATTCATGGTGATTCTGTATAGGATACAGGACATGACAGGGATACTATATTCTTAGATACTTTATGACTTGTTACATTAGCTATGATCGCGCTTGACATGGGCATGAGACGTTATGGTCATGATATGCGTGGTTACATTGGGTGGGGAGAGACACACAGGCTACAGGCTGTTACATTTATATATCTACTACTATTGTGAGGCCTCAGACTCTCGTAGCAGAGCTAGGCACATTACGTGTTTATTACCGCTACCGGCTCCCCGACACAGAGCTTGTAGTGGCTTCAGCCTGAGTTTTAGTGCTGCTCTCATCTTGCATTTTCACATAGATGGTTACTTACTTGCCCTATTTATTTCATTATTTGCTGCACTGTGTTTATTTGGCATGAGCTTTCTTGTACCTTGCTATGTCCCCTGAGGACCTGGATCCGGATTTTGTCCCCAGATTTTGCAGACGAGGTTTATCCCGAGGTTTACGGGACCGGAGCAGGAGCTGATCCAGGAGCGGTACCACCATCCGAGGGCGAGGTCTTAGCTGAAGTTTTCTCTTGAGCATCCATGTTCAGGATCAGTTTTTATTATTTATTTCAGTCATTTATTTTCTGGTCTGTTGAACCATTGTACTAGATATTTATCGGGTTGTTCCCCGAAGTACTTTGTGAGACTTGCTGATGATTTACATTCCTTATTTATTATGTGGATCATATTTTATATCTTGTGTGGATGAGATTAGTTGGGCCATGATTGTCGTAGACTTGTTTTACAGCTTAAGTATGCCCTGATGGATCCATTAAATTGGGTTTGTCTATCGGTGCGTACTGCTGGCCATTGCCACGTGTCTAGTCCCACGGTATTTTGGGACTGGGGCGTGACATAGTTTTTGTGGTGGCCCATGCAGGTCTACGACTAAATAGTTCGGTTTCAACTTAGGGACCAAACCAGCCTGCCCTAAGGATAGTATAACCCATAGGATCTCATCCATTATTTAACCAATTGTTGAACTCTATATCGAACTCGAAAATTGTTACTTGAACTGCATCCTGTATTGATTCCTCTGAGCGTTCTTATAGTTTATCTTTTGATTGCAGAGCAATGGATTCCAGGAACAGAGATAATATTCCCTTGGATACGCCACTTGACGCTGTGGTTACTTATGGAGACGGAGTGACACCAGGGGATGGAGGACAAGCATCACAGAGTGATCAAACCGGACAGCCTAATCCAAGGTTCCGGAGAGATGACATCCCACCTCCACCTCAGTTCACTCCCCAGATGCCAGTATTCCCGCCAGGGCAAGCCATGGATGGGCAACAGATGTTCCAGATGATGTATGCCATGATGCAGGCCCAGCAGCAGATTCAGCAAGAGGCCCATCGCCAGGAGGCAGAGTATCTGAGGACCAGTCTGGTATCCGCATTGGAGCAGGCAAATCCAGCAGCGAGGCGAACATCGACGGGATCTATCACCGACTTCCGTTATCTCAAGCCTCGCACATTTTCGGGCAAAGAAGGGCCAACAGAAGTTCATGAGTGGCTCACAAACATTCAGCATCAGTTGGAAGCCGCTGAACTTCTGAGAGAGAAGTGGATGACTGCAGTCAGAATGCAGTTAACTGATAATGCGCATCACTGGTGGTTAGCAGAAGAGAGGAGACTCGGACAGGACCGGGTCACATGGAAAGAGTTGTCCAGACTCTTCCAAGAGATGTACATTCCGGCAGTAGCACGATCAGAGCTCAGGGACAAGTTCAACCGCCTTATCCAAGGCAACTTGTCAGTGGAAGAATACAATTCTGAATTTATACGCCTAAGTCGCTTCGCTCCAACATTGATTTCGACGGAGGAAGAGAAAGCTGAAAAGTTCTTTGACGGGTTGAAGTTTGAGCTTCAGAGATTGATTGGCTCAGTGGCACCTACAAATTATACTGATGTCCTTGCAGCAGCACGACGCATGGAGCGCGTCACTAGAAGGGAATCGAATCTGAAGAGGCCAAACACATCCGCACCAACGAAGACAGCACATGGGGATTCTGCAAAACGATTTCAGAGGAGTACGCCAGATAGAGCAGCACACAGGGCCATATCCCTTCCTACCTGTCACCACTGCGGCAAGGTAGGACACATTGAGAGAGAGTGCAGGCGAAAGTTGGGACTATGCCTGCTTTGCGGATCAAACCAGCATCTATCCAGAGACTGCACTCACCATAGAGGGGAAGCACCAAGACTAGCTCTACCTGCACCGCGACCAGCTTATCCAGCAGTAGGAGCACAGCAGACAGGAGTTGGTGGAGTCAGACCACCAGCCCCAGGAGGAAACCAGCAGAGACCACCACTGGCACCACAGGCGGCCCTATTCCAGCAGGCTCAGCAGCAGAGAGGTCCAGCTCAGGGACGAGGACAGGCATTTCCATTAGCTGTTGAGGAGGAGGCTACAGCAGGCGAGGTCATCGCAGGTACTATTTTAGTATCTTCATTACCAGCAGTAGCATTATTTGATTCTGGAGCATCGCATTCATTTATAGCAGCTAGCTTTGTAGCCACCAATAGAGTAGCTACCGCACCCCTTCCGAAGATGAAGAGAATTCTTACGGGAGGTGGAATTATTCCGGTTAGTGACGTCTGTAGATCATGTTCTGTAGTCGTTTGTGGCCGAGAAATGCGAGCTCAATTTCTGATATTTTCTATGCCGGATTATGACGTCGTACTTGGTATGGACTGGTTAAGTCAGTACCATGCGACTCTTGATTGCCGAATTGGGCGGGTTATATTTAGACCGCCAGGACATCCAGAATTCGAGTTTCTTCGAGGAGCAGTAGAGCAAGGAGTTCAGCCTACCCTTAGGGTACTATCTGTAGAAGGGGAGACAGGTTACCCAAGAGTCATATCAGAATTTGTGGATGTATTTCCTGATGATCTTCCAGGTTTACCGCCTGATCGGGAAATAGAATTCACGATAGACTTAACTCCAGGAGCAGAGCCTATCACTTCATCAGTTTATCGGCTAGCACCTAAGAAGTTAGTGGAGTTGAAAGAACAGGTTGATGATCTTTTGGAGAAGGGTTTCATTCGGCCCAGTATTTCACCGTGGGGAGCACCCATATTATTTGTGCCAAAGAAGGACTTTCAGTGGATCCAAAGAAAGTTGCGGCAATAGAGACTTGGCCTACACCCACATCAGTTGCAGAAGTGAGAAGTTTTCTCGGACTTGCGAGATATTACCGAAGGTTTGTGGAGAATTTCTCGAGGATTGCAGAACCGATGACGAAGCTGACACGAAAGGACCAGGAGTTTATATGGACAGAAGACTGCCAGAAGGCTTTTGAAGAACTGAAGAGAAGATTAACAACAGCACCTGTCTTGACTCTTCCTTCGGGGTCAGGAGGTTTTGTTGTTTACAGTGATGCATCAGGCAGTGGACTAGGATGTGTTTTGATGCAACATGGCAAAGTCATTGCTTATGCGTCAAGACAGTTGAAGGTCCACGAGAAGAACTACCCAACACATGATTTGGAGCTAGCAGCAGTTATATTTGCATTGAAGATATGGAGGCACTATCTTTATGGAGAGAGGGTAGAGATCTTTACTGATCACAAGAGTCTGAAGTATGTGTATACTCAGAAGGAGCTTAACATGAGGCAGAGACGCTGGCTGGAACTGATGGTAGATTTTGACATAGATCTGCAATATCATCCGGGAAAGGCGAATGTTGTTGCAGACGCACTCAGCAGGAAGCCTACGGCTTATTTCTTGACGATGCAGCCCGAGCTATTGAGAGATTTACAGGAGCTACAGATAGAGGTTGTCGTACCAGGACAGAATGGCTTGATGGCTAACCTTGAGATTCAGTCATCACTCGTGGAGAAGATTAAGGAGGCATTGCCCACCGATGCTAGATTTTGAAGACTCAAAGAAAGGACAGAAGCCAGCATGCAGACGGGACTTCGCATCCACGAAGACGGGACATTGAGGTTTGGAAACCGCCTGTATGTTCCAAATGGAGAATTGAGACAGGAGTTAATGACTGAAGCACATAGCTCTATGTACTCTGTTCACCCAGGAGGAACCAAGATGTATCGAGACTTGAGACAGTATTACTGGTGGCATGGAATGAAGAGAGAGATCGCAAGATTTGTGGCTAAATGCTTAGTCTGCCAGCAAGTGAAGGCCGAGCATCAGAGGACTGCAGGGATGTTACAGCCGCTTCCTATACCAGAATAGAAGTGGGAGCATATCACGATGGACTTTGTTACAGGATTTTCGAGGAGCCCCAGCGGAAGAGATGCAGTTTGGGTGATAGTGGATCGACTCACTAAATCGGCACACTTGTTGCCATTTAGAGTTGGACAGTCCACAGAGGTACTAGCCGACATGTATATGCGACAAATCGTCAAATTACATGGAGTACCTGTTAGTATTGTATCGGATTGAGATTCGAGATTTACCTCTCATTTCTGGAGGAGCATGCAAGAGAGTCTGGGCACTAGACTCAAATTCAGCACGGCATACCACCCGCAGACAGATGGACAATCGGAGCGCACCATTCAGATCTTGGAGGACATATTGAGATCATGTATGCTAGATTTCGGAGGGTCTTGGGAAGATCATTTGCACTTAGTAGAGTTCTCCTACAATAACAGTTATCAGGCCAGCATTCAGATGGCGCCATTTGAAGCTTTATACGGAAGGAAGTGCAGATCACCTGTGTGTTGGAGTGACGTTGGTGAACGTCAAATACTGGGCCCAGAATTGGTAACACAGACTGTGGAGAAGGTAAAACAGATTCAGAATCATCTACGAGCAGCTCAGGATCGACAGAAGCACTGGGCAGATACGTACAGGCGTCCCCTAGAGTTCAAAGAAGGGGATCACGTATTCTTGAGGATTTCTCCCACTCGAGGTACTATTCGATTTGGGAGCAGAGGCAAGCTGAGCCCAAGGTATATTGGGACATTTGACATTCTAGAGCGCGTTGGTGAGGTGGCTTATCGGCTTGCATTACCTCCATCCTTAGAGGGAGTGCATGACGTATTCCACGTCTCACAGCTGCGAAGGTACGTGACCGACCCAAGTCACGTAGTCGATCATTCAGAGATCGCAGTAGGCCCGAGCTTGAGGTATGAAGAACAACCAGTTGGCATCCTCGACGTCAGTGAGAAGACATTGCGGGGACAGACAATCAGACTGGTTCGTGTAGCATGGAAACACCATTCTCCTGGCGAATCGACTTGGGAACGAGAAGATAGTATGCGCCAGCGTTACCCCCACTTGTTCGAAGAGGCGGTTGAAAACTAAGCAACCTTGTATTTCCAAAATTCTTTCTTTGGTAGCTTATCCTTGATTGCGAGGACGCAATCCTTTTAAGGAGGGAAGATTGTAAACACCCTGATTTTCTGAGAATAAATTTTTAAATGAGTTATTCCGAATTTTGGTATTTTCTGGAAATTAAAACAATGGTGAATGAGATTTAAAGAATTTTAAGTGTTGCTAATTAGGGTTAAAATATTCTGGAAATAATATATTACGATGCACAAAGGAGAACCGGACCTATGGTATTTTTTGGTGAATTATTTGGACCCCGGAAACGAGTTTTAAGCCTTAAAAACTATTGGAGATGTGAACCGAACCCAACCAGACCAAACCCCATAGCGGGTCAGACCCGACCCGCTGCAAACCCTAGACGTGAACACCGTTCAGGCTATTTAAGCCGCCTCGGCATCCGAGCCGCCGCCATCCACACCCATCGTCTTCCTCAGAGCCGTCACCGTCTTCGACCAACCGCCGGAGACCTAGCTGTCGATCTCCGACTCAGCGGATCAGCACCGTTCATCCCTCTTCCAACCGCCGGAGCTCCGCCTGTGAGCCCCGACCCCGAACTCCTTCCACCCAGTCGCCGACCTAGCCGCATCCCTCTCATCTCACCGCCGCTCCGTTCATCCCTCTTCCAACCGCCGAGCACAGCAGCCACGACCCCATCTCGGCCTCGTCAGCGCCCCGCCGCCGTCCGCGAGCAACTCCCCGCTCGCCTCGCCAACCACCGCGAAGCCCTAGGCCGCCACTGACCTAGATCCGACTCAGCAGACCCGGCCACCCTCGGAACCGGGACCCAGTAGACACCAGACACACCGCGAGGACACGACCGCTGCTCTCAACCAGGACACGGGGTTGACGTTCGGACACTTGGAATTCAGCATTCACGGAGCCCTGTTCAGGTACCGATTTCTTTCACCTCGCAACTCCGATTTCGATTCCGTCAATCGCTATGCGTAGACTGTATAACCCTCTCGGTGCCCGAGCAACTCGCTCGGCGCATCGCGTCCTGGGGTGATCGTACACCGCGATCCAAAACAGGAAAAAACAACGCCCTGTTTCACCCCGGAACTGAGTACGCCCCGCCAATCGGGACGACTTGGTCGCACGCGGTCTTTACCGAACTGTGCGCGACGTTGATACGGTCGTGTAGGATTTCGCAGAAGTCGATTCGGAGGTGCGTGCACCCCGGAATCAACGCGTATCCGCCGACGACACCCCGTATCCGTCCTTTCTGGAACACGCTGTAACTTCGTATACACACGTCGGATCGAGACGAAACTTGCGCCATCGGATCCGTATCAATACGCTGGTCCTGTGAGCCAAGTTTGGTTCGATTCTGAGAACGTTGACAAAATCGCGTATCGTGGGCCCCACAGGCTCCACTTGACGGACGATTTTGTGATCGGCTCATCGGAATCCAATTCTGGAAGTTCCGTTGAGTTCGTATCATCGTTCCTGACTTGTAAACACTGAGTTCGAGTAATTTGGAGACCTTTGACCCTGACCCGCTTTTCGGTGCAAAGTGGGCCCACATGTGGACCCCGCTTTGGCCCAAAAATGACCTTTTTGCCCCTGTGTCCAAATTGGACGTAAGGACAGGCATTTCTAGCTATTTGACATCTTCTGAGACTGTTGGTGATGTTTATTACAGCTTTTGGAGTAGTCCCTACCGGATCCACCGATACCAGGACGACAGTTGATATTCAAACATCAGGCAAGTGTACCTTGCCAAACTCTACAGTATTGTTATATATTTTCCTTGCTTTATTATAGTGCTATGCATGCTCAACCTAGGACCGTAGGCCGTACTTAGCGTCCGATTATCAGTCGGGTGCCGACACTGTGCGCAGTGTTGGGTACGGTCATCTAGAGATGGACATTCGTGACACTTTATTCTCGTACTTGTCTTATCAAGTACCCTATGACCCAGGACACTTGACACTAAACATGAGACAGGATCTTCCCGAGATATTCGTGATGATTCTGTATAGGATACAGGACATGACAGGGATAATATATTCTTAGATACTTTATGACTTGTTGCATTAGCTATGATCGCGCTTGACATGGGCATGAGACGTTATGGTCATGATATGCGTGGTTACATTGGGTGGGGAGAGACACACGGGCTACAGGCTGTTACATTTATATATCTACTACTATTGTGAGGCCTCAGACTCTCGTAGCAGAGCTAGGCACATTACGTGTTTATTACCGCTACCCGGCTCCCCGACACAGAGCTTGTAGTGGCTTCAGCCTGAGTTTTAGTGCTGCTCTCATCTTGTATTTTCACATAGATGGTTACTTACTTGCCCTATTTATTTTATTTGGCATGAGCTTTCTTGTACCTTGCTATGTCGCCTGAGGACCTGGATCCGGATTTTGTCCCCAGATTTTGCAGACGAGGTTTATCCCGAGGTTTACGGGACCGGAGCAGGAGCTGATCCAGGAGCGGTACCACCATCCGAGGGCGAGGTCTTAGCTGAAGATTTCTCTTGAGCATCCATGTTCAGGATCAGTTTTTATTATTTATTTCAGTCATTTATTTTCTGGTCTGTTGAACCATTGTACTAGATATTTATCGGGTTGTTCCCCGAAGTACTTTGTGAGACTTGCTGATGATTTACATTCCTTATATATTCTGTGGATCATATTTTATATCTTGTGTGGATGAGATTAGTTGTGCCATGATTGTCGTAGACTTGTTTTACAGCTTAAGTATGCCCTGATGGATCCATTAAATTGGGTTTGTCCATCGGTGCGTACTACTGGCCATTGCCACGTGTCTAGTCCCACGGTATTTTGGGACTGGGGCGTGACAGAGAGCGTGAACAAACTTTTGGACTAGTCTAAGTTGAGCCCATGAATTAGGCCCATGGATTAAGAGACTTGATTAATTAGTGAAACCATTAGACTAGAACCTTCCCTCCCTAATTATTTCTTCATGAGAGGCCCCAAGGGGTATTTGTGACTTTGTATATTATTTGGGGAGGGGTTTATGACCAACCATAATTGGGAGGAGAGAGAGAGAGCTCTCATTTTATTTCTTCCCCAAATTTCTAGATCTACATTTTTTCTTTTCCATTTTCCCTCCATTCCCTCATCATTTCTCCACCAAATCTTCACCAAACTCATTCTAAATTTATCATTGAAGCCTCTACATCAAGGATCTACAAACAAGGAGCAAGGAACAAGGAGGAGGAGGCCAAGATCTACAAGGAGAGGAGCTACTTGTCATTTGGGACCTTTTTATTGGGAATCCATCTCCCAATAGGTACAAATCAGTTTTCCCCCTTCTAATAGACTATAGATATGAGATTTTACCATGAGAAATCACCCCACATGCATAGGATACCCATATGATTTGGTTTGGAGTCATTTGGAGACCTACGGTAGAAGTTATGACCAATTTGGTGCCAATTTTGGGGGAATTTCGAGATTGGCACATGTAGTGCTTGTCAATGGATCTATTTGACACTTGATTGTTTGTTTGTAGCTTGTGTCATGTCCACAATTGGATATATGTAGGCCAAATCTCGTCAATTTGACAAAACGGTCGATTTTGGGGGTTTTCCTCCGACACGGGGCCATGTGCATATCACATGGTGACACGGGCACGTAGACACTCTAATTTCTATACGTATTGTTCATAATATATGTATTGGACTTGTACGTATCCTCCGGGATACGTTTGGTTGTGAGTTGGGGGCCGTATCGCAAGCGTATCATAGAAAAGTGTGATACGGGTGCGTTGCACTCCATGTGTTTGTGTTTTGGCTCATTTTATTATACGTACATGTGTAAATGTATATATATAAGCTATTGATGTAATATATAGAGTATATAATAGTGTATTTTTAGGTTATGTATATTGTGTGGGTTTATTTGTACTTAATAGAGTACCTAGATACATATCACTATATGCGTATATAGATATATACGTTTGTATATATATATATGTGTTGACTAATATGTATCTATGGGTTGGTTACATGTGTGGGTATATGTGCATATATCTATTTGTGTGAGAGTTTAGCAATATACATATGTATATATGTGTGTACATAGGTATTTGGTGTAGTTGTGAGTGCTGTGTTGTTTATGTGAGGTTGAGGGGTGAGCATCAGGCAGCAGAGAGTGGGGCTCGGGATGTACTACCAGCTGTGCTCAGTATCAGTTGAATGAGGAACAGCAGCTACACCAAGTCTGCATAAAGGATAGCAACTGAGCTGGCATATCACTGCAGCAAGTGTGATTGTACACTGCAGTTGTTATATTTGAACACATCTACAGTAGCTCGAGTAGGGGAGGGTAGTGCACTGGGCAGCAGCGCTCGTGCACTGCACAGTGCAGCTCGGGCATGGGGAAAGCCATAGCAGGATTGGGTTTCAGCAATGTGCAGACTCCATTGCACAGTTATGAACACATCAGCAGCCCGTACCAAGCAGCAGCAATCGAGCTAGAGACTGTGCAGCAATGCATAGCATAAGGCATTGATCACTGCATTGAATAAAATGCAGAGGGATGCATCAGTACCAGTGTGCAGACTGTGAAGAGAGATACACCAGTATCAGTGACTGATACGGGCCACAGTGCAGTGGCACACACCCGAGAACTCGACACAGTTAAGGATCAATTAGGGATAAGTGACTGAAACAATGGAGCCACTGTGTGTGGGTTGCACACAGTCTTATAAACCAGTGACTGCAGCCAAGTAACTGTGTATATTGCACACAAATGAGACAGCAGCTACAGCAGGGGCTTTACCAATAGAGCAGCAGAGACAGTGTGGTAATCGATCTACTGTGTAGTTTCACACTGCACAGTATCAGGCTTGGTATCAGTCGATGTTCTTTATAGTATCAGTTCAGTATTTCAGAATAGTGTTAGTAGATTGATTAGTTGTTAGTTCAATAGGATCTAAGTATAGTTATGTGTACTATTGATAAGTTTAGATATGGTTAGTAGTATATAGATAATTGGGTAGTTAAGTGGTCCAGGTATTGTATGGGTAGTTAGTTATGTTTTTCTGTTAGTTGTTTATATTAGTGTAGATATACACCTTATTAGTCTAACGGTTAACTATATTTATGTATGTATGTTAGTTGAGTTCTTAGCTATTAGTTAGTTAAGCTACAGGTGTATGTATATATTGTATTAATGGTTATCCTATAATAGTTAGATATAGTATAGTGTATTGTGTAGCTAGTATTAGTTTGGATATATATGTATTAGTTAATTTGGAGTTTGGGTTGCCTTGGGATACCAAGGTATCACCAAGGTATGGGTCGATACCCAAGGTTTTGAGATTGGGTATCGGGTTGGATGCGATACGCATTGGTGCAAGGCCAATATATCCAAATTAAATTATTTTGAGATATTATTATTATATGTGACTTATATATATATATATATATATATATATATATATATATATATATATATATATATAAACTATTTTCATATTAGAAAACCTGCGTATCTTAGGATACGGCTTCTTGAATGCTCTGTTGTGTGTTAACTTAGCTAGTTTAGCATAGTTTCATAGTATATCGACTTAGTGACTTAGCATTAGACTCTTGCAACCTAGAATGCATTGGTTTGACTTAGAAATGGCATATCGACCTAGAATTGCATCAACATCAGTTAGTTATTTTTATTATTGAACCTTGTATTGATGCAGCATACCATATATAGGTTGTGAGACACTAGCTTAGGCATCGAGAGACACACTTTGCTCAGGACTTCAGGCGAGTACATTTCTCTGTTTGTTTTCAATTCATAATGTTGTATATATGCATGTTCTAGATTAGTATACATTGATTCCCGACACAGTGATTTCACAGACTGGTGCTATATGGATCCCGTCAGGAGGTGTTATCCCCTACCGTGTGCAACGGGTACCCAATGACATGTATTTCATCGTGTGCATCGGGTATTGATTTTCATGTGCTTCTTGTGCATCCACTATTTCGTGTGCTAGTGTGACTATCGTGATCATGTACGTAACGTGTCATGATTGGATCCATGAGTATTGGTTGGGGAGGGGGAGTAGGAGTTGGTTATGTGATCAAAGCCCTCTTGATCTCATGTGCATGTCGATTATACACCTCACGTATAATAGAGTTACCTTTATACCTCATGTGCAACCTAACCCAATCACATAACGAACTCGCACTCTAAAATACATAGTTAGTATTTCTTGTTCTTTACTTGCAGTTATTCTTATATTTACTTCCAGTTTTATTGTGCCTATTGCCTGTTCACTTGTATTGTATATTCTTTCTACTTGTGCATCTTGTATCATTTTTCTATTGCTTGTTATATATGATCGATTATGTTATTGGAACTACTTTCAGAGGTATGTACTTCGCTCCAATCCTGACTGGATATATTTTTTTCAGACGATTGGCTAGAGGAGCTGTGTCTAGCATACTATTGTCCTCAGGAGGGTGAGACTTTAGAGGATACTCCCCTAGAGCAGGAGGACATAGTACCAGTGACCGAGGGGGTCTAGTTTGTTTAGTTTTTTTGTATTAGACTATTATTTTGAGGAGATTCACAGATGTACTATTATTTCATATTGTGGATTGTATCTTTCTTTCCTTCGCTATTCCATTCGTGCATTATTTCCTCCTTAGTTTGTTTTGTGATTGGGATTGATATATTTGTGAGATACCATATTGCTCCTCCGATTGGAGTTGAGATGATTGACATGTACCATATTATATTGTTGAGATGTTAGATAGTTAGAAATGACCCAGACAGCGTTCTACCGTCGATTCTGCGGCGTATGCTGGGCGTAACCACGTACTCGTATCCGAATATCCGGGTACGGGTCGTGACAAGTACTGCTCCAGCGTCAGCTCATGTCCCGTATATTTCGGGGTATTCCTCCTCTGTTGTACCTGGGGACATAATCCAGATCCAGGTCCTCAGGGGACATAACAAGGTACAATAATAACTCAAGCCAAATAAAATACAGTATATAAAAATAGATCCTCAGGTCAAGCTATGTAACCAGTTATGTGAAATACAAATGAGAGCATCACTAGTACTTAGGCTGAGACCACTACAAGCTCTGTGTCGGGGAGCCGGTAGCAGTAATATCACGTAATGGGCCAAGCTCTGGAACAGAGACTAAAGCACCTCAATAATAAAGTATGTATGTATATAATCAGCCTATAGCCTGTGTATCTCTCCCCACCCAATGTAATCACACGTCTCATGTCCACGATATCTCATGTCCATAACACGCAAGATCATGACCTCTAACTAGTACAACGAGTCATAATGATATATATATATATATATATATATATATATATATATATATATATATATATATGCAAGTCTCATGTCACGAATCATGTAAGCCTATACAGAATTACCATGAATAACTCAGAAAATATTTGGTCACATGAATAGTGTCAAGTGTCCTATGGTATGACGTACTTGATAAAGCAAGCACGTAAAAATTATATAGGATCGTGGTATCAACTCTCTAAGTGACGTTACACAACTCAGCGTACGCCGTCGACACCCGAATCTTGTTCGGACGCTAAGGAATATCTCACGGTCCTAGATTGAACAGGTACAACACAGAAGTATATAGAAAGAATACAAGCAAATAATATCACAGGATCTACTGCAAGTTGTCAAGGAACACTTGCTTGTGTTCTGAGCTCCGTCAATTGCTCCGATATAAGTAAAATCTTCAGGTACGACTCCAGATGCTGAAACAAATATCACCATTACTCTCAGAATACTTAAAATAGCTAGTATTGACTATATATAAGTCCAATTTGGATACAGGGGCAGACTTGACAGTTTCTGGTAAAAGCGGGTCCACATGTGGCCCACTTCGCACCGAAAAATGTGCCAGAGATAAAATTTTCCAAATTTATCAAACTTAGTGTCTACGAGTCCAGAACGATAATACGAATCCAACGGAACATCCAGAACTAAATTTTGATGAGCCGGTCACGAAATTGCCCGTCAAGTGGAACCGTGGGGCCCACGAAATGGTGTTTCGTCAACGTTCTCAGAATCAAACCAAACTTGGGTCACAGGACCAGCGTAATGCTACGAATCCGATGGCGTAAATTTCTTTGAGAAACGACAAGCACACGCGAAATTATGACGAGTGTCAGAATAGGCCGATACGGGATTTTTTGATGGATAAGCGTTGATTCTGGTGTGCACGCACATCCAAATCAACTTCCACAAAATCTCACACGTCCGCGTTGACGATAAGCGTCTTTAAGTATAATTTACACACGACGAAGTTGCCTCATTTAGCGGAACGCACCCCGTTTCGAGAACTTTTCGGTTTAGAAAACCAAATTTTTGGTCAAATTTAACAGCAAAAAAAACACAGAATAATCAACAATAAAATAAACTAATTTTTGGTATAAATTACTGTTCAAGTAGAATTTAAAAATATTAACTAGGTTAAAAGAAAATCAGACTTGAACATAGGTGATTGTGACAGTTTCTGAACTACAAAATTGGTCATTTTTTCCTGTTTTGCATCGCAAATTATGACCGACACAGGACACGATACACCGAACTAATTATACAGGGTTCAAGAGGGTCAAGTGATCTTCGCATAGGATTTAACAGATCGATATTTGGATTATTGTGCAGGGAGATACAAGGGCTAGAAGTAGCATACCTTGTTGTGTGCTGTTGCTCAAAATTTGGGCGGGTACTTTGCGGCGGCGTGCGTCGGCGGTCCGGCGATCGTTGGAGGCTGTGGTTGGTCGGGGTGGCAGAGGAGATGATGGTGGAGAGGGTCGGCTAGGCTGGGGATTATATAGGGTGGAGGTGGGGCGGTTATAGGGAGCTGAAGTGAAGGGGTTGGGCGGTTTCGGGAAGGAGAAACGAAGGGTGCGGTCGGTTATAGGGGCTTGGGGGTGGAGCACTGTAGCAGCGGGTTCGTCTCTCGGGTTAGCGGTTTATCGGGTAGGGTATGGATCCGAATCCAGTTTGGTGTGGTTTAGGTTGGTTTGGGTTGGGTTGGGTCGGATTGGGTTGGTTTGTTATAAAACAATAAATACATGGCCATTAAAAATAGTTTTTGGCCCCAATAAATTCCAAAAAAATTACACAATATTCTATTATTAATTATACACCCAAAAATATAATTTTTGTACTATTTTAATAATTAATTTAATACAAAAAATATAAATTCATGAAGAACATTTATTATAATTAACTAAAAATAATAAAAATTGTCTACAATAATAATTAATAAAAAATTTAAATTAAATTCTAAAAATCAGGGTGTTTACAACATACAAAGAGGCGGCATGAAGTTTATGCCATCTTTCAATTGATATGAAACTTTTCTACAGTTTGTGTTTCGAGTTTTTTGGGTGTAATCTTGAGATGTTAAACTTTGAAGTTGAATGTAACTTTGTGTTTCGATTTTTGATTGGTTATGTTTTGTTTAAGTTGGCTGTCCTAGTTTTGACTGGTTATTTTTATTTAACTTTGAACTTGGCAATTTTATATATATATGCAAAGACAGAAAAATAAAACTAGGACTGTCAAGATTATGACAGTCCTAATAGCTAATGGGACAGTCAAAATCCTGGCAGTCCTAGTTTTGAGTTGGCATGTTCAGGCACTTTTATATATATGTGCAAAGACAGGAGAATAAAACTAGGACTGTCAAGATTTTGATAGTCCTAATAGCTAATGGGACTGTCAAAATCCTGACAGTCCTAGTTTTGGTTGGTATGTTCAGACACTTTTATATATATGTGCAAAGACGGGGGATTAAAACTAGGACTGTCAAGATTTTGACAGTCTTAATAGCTAATGGGACTGTCAAAATTCTTACAGTCCTATATATATATATATATATATATATATATATATATATATATATATATATATGTGTGTGTGTGTGTGTGTGTGTGTGTGTGTGTGTGTGCAAAGACAGGGGATTAAAACTAGGACTGTCAAAATTTTGATAGTCCTAATAGCTAATGAGACTGTCAAAATTTTGATAGTCCTAATAGGTAATGAGACTGTCAAAATTCTGACAGTCCTAGTTTTATATATATGTGCAAAGGCAGGGGATTAAAACTAGGACTGTCAAGATTTTGACAGTCCTAATAGCTAATAGGACTGTGAAAATTCTGACAGTCATATTTTTATATATATGTGCAAAGGCAGGGGATTAAACCTAGGACTGTCTAGATTTTGACAGTCCTAATAGCTAATGGGACTGTGAAAATCCTGACAGTCCTAGTTTTATATATATGTGCAAAGATAGGGGATTAAACCTAGGACTGTCAAGATTTTGACAGTCCTAATAGCTAATGGGACTGTCAAAATCCTGACAGGGGATTAAAACTAGGACTGTCAAGATTTTGACAGTCCTAATAGCTAATGGGACTGTCAAAATCCTGACAGGGGATTAAAACTAGGACTGTCAAGATTTTGACAGTCCTAATAGCTAATGGGACTGCCAAAATCTTGACAGTCCTAGTTTTTTCTAATAAAAATTTGGACTTTCAACACATATATATATATATATATATATATATATATATATATATATATATATATATATATATATAAGTTGAAAAAGATACCAAATCTCAACATACAAGACTCATTGCAAAACATACAGTACTTCATTTCATTTCTTTCATAGTCACTATCTATTGCACTATCACGCTACAAAAGTACAAGATGCTATATTCCATTTCTATTGCATAAAAATTATAAAATGATACAAAATTATAAGATGTATAAATCGATTAGAATATCAAAGTAGTCCTTAGGCAAGATTTTGGGATCCTCCATCTTCATCATCTTCTTATAGCCAGCAATTGCATCCATGTAGGGTGTCGTCCATGCGATCGCTTCCTCCGGTGCATATTTATACCAAAGCGTAGAAGGTGGAGGAATAGGAGAATGACCGATCAATCTTGGGATGACAAAGTATTGTCCGACAAGCCCTATTGAACATAGATTAGATAGTCTGTATTCGGCCGGGGGAGAGCACATTGGAAAAAAAGTATTGTTAATGTCTTCTGAGATAAATACAATAGGTATCTTATACCTATTAGAGAATACGTATGCAGTAGGTGGGACATCCATGTAATGGTCTGGTCCGGTAACTGTGTCAGTACAAGGTATGGTTGGCAACAAATCTTCAACAATTTCTTCGTCAAGTATCTGCCTATAAAAGGGTAGACGAGACTCCAACTCCTCGTATAGCTCTTCCCTAACTTGTCTCCATCCTGCTTCAACTGAATAGCCAAGATGTCTTGCGAGTACATGAAATCCACAATGGCCATCCTTAGGAACATCAACAATAGACCAAATGACATCTCGTATCTCAGGTAAATTTTTTTGAATGTATAGACTGTATGAATCAGAGAAGTTATCTAAACCCTCGAACGTGACTGCATCATTCATTTTTTTGTTTCTTCCCCCTTCGAATAGTAAGCTTACTCTTTCTTTTCGAAATTATCACACTTTCGATAACCGACTTTGACTCAACTTGATCTAAATTGCGTTCAATATGTTCAAAAAAGGATAGATCTCTTTTAGTTGACTCCACCTCCTTTTTTGTGCTCTACTGATTCTTGAGTGTGGTCTTCCCTTAGGAGTTCGAACAACAGATGGCTCTTGCAATCGAGTTGTTGCCGGGATTGCAATTTCTTGGATTTAAACCTCAATGGATTTTCTCTCTGGTTTCGATGCGACACACCACCTTGCGTGAAGGAGTTTCACTTGTGGTAAAGAAAAGAAATCATCGTGAACTTTCACCGTCGGCATGATCAACAACTGTCTCCAACGTTGATCAACAACATCTATTGGAATAGGTATAAATTGACGACGATATTCATTAATCTCATATGCACAAGGAAGGCCGAGTGAATGTCGATATGAACAACCGCAAAACTCGGGTTCATAACCAACGAACTTTGACCTACCAATCTCCTCAAACAATAAGCCCAAGGCCTTGTGAGATATTACATGGATTAAAGCATCCAAGAGGTGTTCATGATTGTATTCATGCTTTGTAATATTGAGGCTCGTCTCAAATGATGCTACAATCTCGTTCATTGTGAAAATAATTATCAAATGAATCGATTGCCAAACGGGGACAAAATTATCGACGGATGACCGTAGATATCTTTTTAAACTTGAGTGTGATCCTTCGACCCGGTTCGTAGTGATTGTGCCATAATGCTTCACCATGTTCGTTCATGCTAAGACGAATTGTTCTTTATGTGGTTCTAGCCAAGTATCTTTGATATAAGAAATGCATGTCGGGTTACTCGTCTCCCACTTTTGTTTGAACATGTACCATATTGTGTCGTAGCTGTCTTTAGTACTAGCTCGCCATACAAGACTCCAATCATTGTAGAATTCTTTGAAGCGAAGCTTGTCGATTTTACCATCCACATTTTCAAATTTGCTCTTGCATTGAGCTTGGATATTTCGATTTATATGCAAAGTGCATAGTAGTCTATGCACATGAGGAAATAAAATATTTATAGCATTTATCAGTACATATTCTCTGTCGGTAACAAAAACAGAGGGCTCTTTGTATCCTGTGTAAAGGGATTGTAGTTTCCTCAATGCCCAAGTGTAATCCTCAACTGTCTCACTCTTCATAAAATAAAAAATGACTGAAAATATTTTTCTCGTAGACGTAAACCCAACAATGTGAAAAAGAGGCATCTTGAACTTGGTAGTCTTATATGTATAATCAAGGGCCAATACGTTTGCGAAGGACCTAGACAAGTGTGTGCAATCAGGATGAGCCCAAAAAAAAGAAAGGAGTTCATCATTTTGTGGATGTCTTCTATGGTACTCCACATAGTGATGCTCCCCAAGCAACTTCAATATTTGTTGCATCGCTATTCTTTCTTTCATACTATTATATTTCTCTCTCGTTAAAGTATTATAGATCGTCCATATGGTTGACTTATTCTCATCTTTTTTTTGTCGCACGACAGAATAAATTTGTTTGGGTGCAACTCCGGAAAGGAACAATTCTTCAACCAACTTTCGCTCATCCTTGTTCAACTATGCCACGTAGGCATGACCCGCAAGTGTCTTTGGAATATGATGATTGTGTATTCCATTCTTAACTTCAATTATCTACTTCATATCTTCTACTTTTACAATCAACACCTTAAATGGACAACCATATTTTTTCGTCCCAACGTTTTTCTTAGGGACTTTTTTTTTCAGCAACAATTTTTTTTTCCGATGCTGCCTGAACACACCTCCTCTTTCACAACCCAGCTCTAAATATTTTCGGCCCGGCCTAGATCTGATCGATCTTGCAATGACAATGACTATGTTATGTCGTCTTCCAACTTATCTACACCAATCTAATGCTTCTTAGTGTGATGCACCAATCTAATGCTTCTTCGTGTGATGCAAATTGAATATCTGTTGAGAATACATTCTCCACATCAACCCCAATAGCAGGATGTACCACATCATCTGTACAAGGTTGTTCCTATAACCAATATAAAATAATATAAAAATTAATAACTTCAAATAATTGGCAGTCCAAATTAGGACTGTCATAATTTGTACAGACTAATGTATTAAGTAGACTGTTAAATTTTTTACAATCTTGAAGAAAATATGTTATTCAGCATTTTATCTTTAGGACTGTCAGTATTTTGACAGTCCACATAGTCTATAGGACTTTCGAAATTATATAGGACTGTCGTAATTTATACAGTCCTTACACGATGACTGTTGACTATCGAAATAGGTTGTCATTTTACGTACCGTAGGTGCTTCGGAACAACCGACATATTCTTCGGAAGGAGCGGAGTGCATATTTAATGGATTGCATGATCTGACTTCTTCATCGAAGAGAATTTCATGCATCGCTCCTACAATAGTCGAATAAAACTAAATAATTTGGTGACAATCGAATGCTTCAAAAGCTTATTCATCGTATGTTATCGAAGACATACCGAATTTAACAAAGAATATTCGTTGGAGAATCACCAAATCAGAATTTTCTTCCACTTGGGACCACAACAATCAAATTCCAAAATTAGGTTTAGGTTTTAGGACTTGGAGAGAATGATAGATTCTTCATTTGTAGGTGAAAAAAGAAAGAAAAGAAATGGTTTTACTTATATAGGTTGGTATGGACAGCCCTAAGCAAGTTTTAGGAGTGGCAAACTTGTAATTTTTAGGGGTTAACAAATAGGCAGCCCTGAGTGTTCTTTTTAGTGCCTTTATCACAAGCCTCTTTTGGACTGTTAAAAGCAGTTCTATAAAAATTTTAACAGGTCTAAAAATAACATATTATTTTAGGACTGTCAAAAATTCTGACAGTCCTATTTTGACATTTCTAAATGGACTGTATATTTTTTTTTGGCTAATTAGAGTTTAGACCCTGGATTTTATACCAGCTTAGAGTTTGAGCCATAAGTTGTCAAATTGGAGAGTTTAGACCCTGGATTTTATTATTTGATTTTTTTTTTTTTTTTATACCCTCACTCCCATGCAAACAATAAAACCTTCCAATAAAGACTAGGGATGGATAAGATGGTAAAAATAAAACAAAAAATAAAAATTCATGGACTAAACTTTCCAATTGGACGTGTCATGACTTAAATTCTAAGCTGGTGTTGATACCAAAATATTGTGTTACATGCCAAATTTGTGTTCTCTGTCAAATTTGTGTTCTCTGTCTGTCACCATGTTCATTTTTAACTTTTATGAATTATATATTTCTACCAGCTAGTGTTTTAACTTTGGGCTATGCTATGACTACAACCAGATGCCTACAACCCTCTTACAACTATCATGTGGCGGTCACGTGACGGTCGTCCATTGTAGGAGGGAGAGGTGGGATCTGGTGGCTGTCCGGGTGATCGTCACATGACCGAAATGTCAAGTGACGATCGTTCATTGGGGGAGAGGTGGGACCGGAGATGGCTCACGTAGCAGGAGGTTGAGAGGGTTATAAGAAGGTTGTAAGCATTTGGTAGTAAACTTAGCATTATTGTTTAACTTTTACTAAAGCACAAGCACATAACATAACTCGGTTTGAGTTGAAAAGATAGTCCTTGTGTAGAGTGCTTCTTTCTAATATTATTTTTAGTAGATGCACAAATTATTCTCAGTGTTGGATTTTTTTCTATGTAGATTTTTCTCAATATCTATAGTGCATACAGAAATCTCAAGGTGATTGGCTATTGGCTCAATAAGATTGTAGTTCACTTAGAGAAACCAGAAGAGCAATGGGAAGTTTATGAGCTTTGTTCAAGAAGGCCATAATTTCAATACCAGCGAAGTACCATCCAATTACCTGCATTGAGCTTCAAACTAATGCATTGAGCTTCAAACTAAGTACTAGTATTTAGCATCTTAATTAATACCAGCATACATATTTTTCTCAAACGTTGCTACTTTGCACAAAACTGGTCATAAGCATAACAAGATGCAAGCTGACAGGAGAACAACTATGGATACATTCTATGTACATCTATTTACCTTCAAAAGCAGTACTAACATATATCATCTCAATACCAACATAAACATTTTTTTTCAAAATATTGCTACTTAACACAAATACAACAAACCAATCATAGCCTGTATTGCATGTCTTTGGGCCCCCTGTCTCCCAACTCTCACCATTTATAAATGGAAGAAATAATATGTCCCGTGACTCGATCCACTGATCTTCTGTCACCCAGCCAGGATCTTATACCTCTCCTCGGTAACCATAAGAGCCACTCGAGTTCGGTAACTAAGTACTAGTATTTAGCATCTTAATTAGTACCAGCATACATATTTTTCTCAAACATTGCTACTTTGCACAAAAATGGTCATAAGAGCATAGCAAGATGCAAGCTGATGGGAGAACAACTAAGGATACAATCGATTTACCTCTACTTAGCTTCAAAAGCAGTAACATATATCATCTCAATATTGCAACTTAGCACAAATACAACAAACCAACTATATAATGATTGAGGCCATTGGAAAGAAGGTAGGGAAGATCTTGTTTTCAAAGCACGCTAGAACTAACCCTTATTCTTAAAAAACAGAACCAGATCCAATAAAAAGGTTGTTAATATTCACATTGTAAGACAAGAACACATCTCACCATCTATCCCAAAATATGCAGAGTGAAGCAAAATATTGATATGGTACAGTAAAGCGACATACCAATATGCAGAGTAAAGCAACATACTGATAAATTTAAGAGTAACACAACATACCAATACATTCCTGCAGTTCATACTTATGGAAGGGAAATACTTTAGCACTCACTTTTAAGTGGTCATTTGAGCACGAGGGTACTCTTAAAAGATCTCGCTCCAAACTACATGTTTGACACCAAATATGTGATATAAAGAATTTAAAATCATTTAAAAGGTATAATCAAAGAACTTAATTAGAGGTATAATCAAAGACTGACTTAAATTGGAATCTGCTGATTTGAAGGCATATTGGAAGCTGCTAAATTGGAAACTTCAGTCAGGTAGATGATGATAGAATTACAAATTACATATCCATTAACCATTTCGATAACCAAATGTAGCTAGCTCTGCATAAATGAATCAGCTGACCATTTGATCTAATAGATTTGCCACTAAGTTGTCATTAAATTCGATAACTAAATTTATTGTATCCATGTCTCATTGTTCTGGCAATGTAAAACCTAGGAAACAGAATCATACCAACAAGTTTTCACTAAATGGACCGAAAAATACATTAAGATTTTCCATCATTATTTTCTTTCACAAAAATACCAGTTACCAATCAAAGCTGATGACGTTCCCATGTGATTTATTGACATGATTAAAGAGATGTGCGGTCCTAATCATCTACACAATTGACTTGATGAAAATCTTGACACGGGACTCGATTTCATAATTAAAATCTTTTTATGCTCCTTTGTATTGTGTTTATGGATTTTAAGTACAACCTAGGATTGAAATATTAATTTCTTCATGTCAATTTATATTTTTGTGTATTACGAAAAATTTTATGTTGAAATTTTGGCCTCCTGTCATTGAACATTCGTTCGTTCATAGTCACCCATATGTCATGTACGTACGTTTAACTCTTGGGCAGATTCATTATTCTTGGCCTCTATAGATAACTAGTAAATTCACGTGCGTTGTATGTAAAGAATTGTGTTGCATGTATCAATTTTTTTTTATGATATTATTAAAAAAAATTAGATATAAATTTAAATTTACTAGAATATTTTAAATATGATTTGAATATATTTAAATTATAATTTGTTATAAATATTTTTTTAAAATTTTGGATATGTGTTTAATTTGATAATATCTTGTAGTTAATTTAAATATAATTTAAATTTTGAATATATTTTATGATGGGTTATATGTCCATGTGGTTTTTAATTTTTTTCCTCAACTATTTAAGAACCCACGCGTTAGTTAATTTCTTTTTTTAATTTGTTTATATTACTCATTGATGATATACATACGGCTTAAACGATTCATTTTTGAGCCGTTTCTAAGTCGGATTATAATAGTAGAGATATCTAAATAAAGACAATTTTTCTTATATGTAGCAATATTATCCATTCCTTTCCCTGCTGAGGAACACTTGCTAGTAATGGCTACACATAAAACCCGAATCTAGTCCTATATGTATGTACGTTGCCATAAATAAATGGAACCAATCACAAGCATTTAAATATAAGAAACCCACGTCTAGTCCTCTATTGCTGTTGTACTGAATTTACACTGCTTACTCTTAATCAATTCTTTCTGCCAAATATTGTAGTTGTTTTCCCCGAATGTCTAACAAATCAGTTTAAGGACTGAGCTAGAATGTGCATATTGCTTTAAGATCAGGATTCGATAAATTAGGACCTAATGCCTGTTAAAATGTTACTTTGGCACAGCTACTACACCTCTTCAATTACCAATTCTGGTGAACTTTTCATTCAGCACTAAGGACTTGATTCCGTCTCACAAATCAGCTAACTCTTTAACACCTAATCCCATATCAACTAGTGTACCCAACAGTTCATATATGAATCCATCCACTGCAAGAAAATAAGACACTGAAAAAACTGTCCACAATTCAGATACTGAGATGGCAAACAATGAAATAGAATTAAATGATGTCCTGTCCAATATTTCCAACAACCATAAACAAAGACATTCTAGGAATTAAAAAAAGAAAGAAATATTCATATCTTCATTACCAAATTTAGCTTAACTTGTATTGGTTTCACGACCACAAGAATAACTCATAAGCTATATGCGAACTACTTATAGAGGATTTTCCAATAAAGTCTGATTCATAGTACTGCAATATTTAATCATACTAAGAGTTAGATAAATTCTGATAGCTAGCTAGGAAATTAAAAGGCACATTATACTATCAAGAACGATTTCAATCTTTCCATTCACAAACAACTACAGCTGTAGTAAGTTTGTAATCATAATAACAATAATGTACTTGTTAGTTGCAGCAAGATTCACTAACCTTGACATCCGATTGAGCACACTTGTCGAACACCTTGCTGCTGTTATTCTCTGTTTCATCAAGGTTATTAATCTTATCTATAATGTTTTCCCTAACTTTGTTCTTACAATGATCCGAGGCAATCTCTTGGCTGCTATTTGAGATAGAAAAAGAAAGAAGCACGGAATCGACATGTATATGTTGTATGTATCAGGGAACTGGTGAGTATCTTATCTTGTAAATGGTATTATGGAAAAAAAAAAGTTTATGGTGCGAAGAACCATGCCACAGATTAACCACAACATACAAGCAAAAACCTCACAGAAGATACAAAGGAGGAACTATGAGAGGCATTTACGGGTCCTTGAGAAAAACTCACCCATTTCCAGCAAAATCAATGTGAAAGGCACTGATTCCATATTGCTACATAACTGTAATAATCATGTGTTTGGGGAATCGCCTCCTTCGTCGTTCCTCATGATTATTGAATCCCTCATGCAGACACAACGACATGGAGACAACATGAACCAACCTCCAAAAGTTTGGGGAATTGACTCCTTCGTCGACCCTCATGAATCTCAAATCTAAAATCATCTCAAAAGCAACATAAATTCAAATAATCTCCAAAACAAAAGAAATTCTAACCTGCTGCAAAGGGGCAGGTCGAGAGAGTCTGACTTCTCTTTCTCGTCCTAGTGTTTTCAAAACCGTTTTTTAGAGGGGAGAAGTAATAGGAAGGGAAAACTTATGTGTCCCCTCTTAAAGGAGGCAATTTCTGGCTGCCAACTTTTGGAACCCAATTATGTGGCAGGATAAATTTTATGTTGTGAAAAAAAAAATTGAATACTTTACAACATTTCTAAAATAAATGCTGTAAAAAGCCTACTATTTTACAACGTTATGTGAAAATGTTGTAAATGGTATATTGTTATAGGTTTTTTTTTTTTTTTCATGTATTGACTCTCGGCGAAGATGCCAAGGCTACGAACATTTTGTCCTTGCAAGTCAAGCTCAGCTCATGTACTTCACAAGCTATTCTAGGCAGGAAACAACAAGACATATTTGTGGATTTGTGGGTAGTATGCAAAACTAAAGCTAGAACTACCTATGTTACCGATATTGCTTATCACAAAGATGAGAGTTACCTCTTGCAACAAATAACGTAGATGTTTACTCCAGAGAACAAATAACAGAGATGTTTACTCCATAGAAGTTACTCCTTATGTGTCAAGTCAATTAGAAGGGAGAAGTAGAAGATGAAGATGAACGAGGGTGTTATTTTTTAAAAATAGGTGTAAAAGGGTGTTTTCTTTGAAACATACATACTATTTTTAATCCAAAATAGCAACTCTAATAGCATAAATCCTAAAAAAAAAAAAATATCAAAAGTTAATTTTTCATACTTTATGACAGGGAAGGTAGAAACCAAAACATTGACCTCTTCCAGTACGGTGGTTGTCCATCTAACGGAAAGGGTTCAAATACCCCCTTCTCTATATCAAACACCTCCACATTTCTGGACCAACTGTTATGGATGAAGTAGATACAGTTTCTTCTGATGCGGCTGCTGCTGTTGTTACCCAATGGGAGCAACATGGCATGGCCGCCGCCAACGAAGAGAGACTCGTCTCCAAGATCCTTAATTTCGACCCAACGAGAAGACGGCGAGTACGCATCGGGGTTGAACCTAAGAACAGCAGGTCTTCTGATCACAGGTCGTCCCATCATTGCCGACTGGGACTCTACCGCTCTCCCTACCGCCAGTAGGTGACCGGAAGAGGGGGACAATACAAAGTTGGAGTATTCACTGAAGTTAACCTGATCGATCAACGACTCCGCTGCCACGGGGCCGGCACTGGGATTGATAATCTGGTACTCACCTAGGGAGTTCATGGCGAAGAAGTTACCGCGGCAGTAGGTGACGTCTGCGACACTAGGGAAAGGCAGTATGGTTCTACCGCTCCAAGCATCGTCCCCGACCTTAGCGAAGACGATAACGATAGCTGCTCCGTCAGTGCCGAGGCGGTCGTAGACGGCAGCGGCAACGACGTCGTTACCGGCTGAGGGGATTGAGGACAAGGCTACCTTCCGAACGTGAAATGCTGTTTCGTTGAGGGTGGAGAAGGAGGGGAGGTTGGCTCGGTCTCCTGTTACGGGATTGAAGACGTGGACGTAGAGCGAGGCGTCTACAGCGACCAGCCAGCCGTGGTGGCATCCGACGACTCGGAACTGTCCGTAAAGGAGAGTAGGGATCCGGAAGCGGCTGAGTCGGTGGTGGTTGGGAGAGTAGATGGGGACTTGGGGAATTGGGGACCGGGAAGCGCTTGGCTCGGAGAGCACCAGCCAGGGGAAGAATACGGGCCGGAAGCCTGTTAGGGCTTCGGACCACCGCCTGCACACTGCGCCGAGACGGAACAAGTCGTCGACGCCGGAGAGACCTTCTGCTAGTGAGCGGACGAGCTCGGGAGGGAGGTCCTGCCAGCAGCCCATTTCCTCCTCTAATTCCTCTCTTCAGCGCTGCTGCTCAAGTTGTGGTACTCTTCCTATAAATAGGTGCCGGATCGGATCTACGGCGTGGATCTCTCTCCCGCTCGAATCGGGTGGCCACGATCCATCCGCTGATGGAGTCCGTGGGCTAAGTCAGAGAAACCCTAACCCTAGATTCATCCGCTTATCCTCCACCATAAGAAAACCCTAACCCTAATTTCTAATCTCCTCGACACCCTTCCCCCCCTGGCGCCGACTCCAACCTCCTTCCTCCGTGCCGACGAGTTCTCAAGCCACGTGCGTGTGGAGACCTCGCTAGAGTTCGCGAGCTCCTCTTTAGTTTCATAGCAAGTTAGGATGTTTTCTTCGATCTACTGTACCCTCTAAAATTCTTTGTGATTTGACAAATTTCTATGGTGAATTTTACTTGATATTCCCCAATTCCAAGCTTGGCGGAAAGGGGATGCATCAATTTGGTATCAGAGGGGTCCGATCCGGTTCTCGACCCAGTCTGGGAAGTCGGCGGCAAGTGGAGATCGAGCAGCCATGGTTCTCGACATGGATCTCCCGTAGATCGACAAATTTCTGCGGAAGAACAGAAAATTCAATCATGAAAAGGTATTGGCTTGGTCGAGAAGGGGGTTTGATTTTCTCCAATTGGTTTCGGCCATGACGCCACCTCCGCTACAGACACCACTCCCGTACGGCTGCTATCCGCCGCAGATATTGGCGTCGCAGTACCCTGTTTCGTACCCGCAGTCATACGCGAACTCGTGAACTCATCGTCATCATCGATGTGGAACCAACAGCCTTCGTTGTACGCAAACTCGTCGTCGACGTGGAGCCAGCAACCTTCGTCGTACTCTCCTCCGCCACCACAGTCCATGGCGGCGCCTGAACCATACTGTTATTCCCAGCCTTTCTCTGCCCCGTACGATTTATATCCGTCGCAGCAGCGGTACCCGTGGCCACCGCCGCCAATGTCGCATCACTACCCGTCGTCGCCAGAGCAGTGGCTGACGTTGACGCTGTCGTTCCCCGCTCCGCAGTGCACGCCCCAGTCAATGTGGAACCCCCAGTACCCGCACTCGGTTTTCCATCCTCCGACGGCATTCCCTCCTCCTGCCAGAGATGTTTTACACAGAAAGTAAGTTTGGGAGCCTGTGGATGCTCGGAGAAAGGGCAACAGAGGTAGTTGTGATCCTGATTGTACCATGAGAATTGTAAATGTGGTTGAACAAACTATTCAAATCAAGCAAGTGGATGCTCATCCGAGATTCCTGGAGATGTGGGCAAAGAGGACCTTATGAGTAGTAATGAGAGCCATGAAGATGGCCGGAGAATTTTCTGCAGTGGACTTATTCCAAGGGGAGAACGAGGAAACACTTTCCACAATTTTGAGAACGATGGATATGAATTTGATATGTTTCCTCCAAAACATACTTTGCCGATACAGGGCCAAAACATTCACAGGGATTTGCTCCTTTTGCTTTCATCTCTGAGCAGATTGGATGAGGTTGGTAGTTATATGCAAGATCTGAAGACGGTCGGGTCCCATGTTAGGGGAAAGTTGAGTGCCTATTTTGTTGACGTGCAGATAGAGAGCTATTTACGGGTGTATGTATTGGAGGTCATGCAAGCCATAACTGGTCAAAATCTTAGTAGCCTTCCGGATGAATTTGTTTCAGAAGTCAAGCCATGGGAAGCATGGGAGAATTCCTACTTCACCAAGAATAGCAGTATGACCGTATCACAACAGGCTGAAGGTTCTGTCATCCCTATCACCAACACTTTGATAGCCTTGAAGTCGTCTCAGTTGGTTACAACAATCTCCCAAAATGTGAAGACTACTGCTGAGGATCTGATGACCCTCGACTCTGTTGTATCATGCTTCTTTCGTTTATCTGAAGTTTCTACTTCTGTGTCACATCTTCATCTGTTACATGTTGCTTTGGAAGCGTGAGAAGTTACAAATTTCATGTTTGATGTGATTTTATGGGATCCAAGTATTGCAGTAATCTTAGTTGAAGATATCCATGTGAAGAACCAAATGGGGGTTCTTCAGAGGAGAATGATTCAAGATACTTGGGAGTCTTATAAAAATTCATCATGACTGATATGAGACTACATGCTCAGTGTGTTAGCACACTGGTTAGTATACAGTGAGAGTAGGGCCAGTATCAATGAGCAAAAAGCATGGTATCAATAAGCAGATAAGTGAACAAAGAGCAAGGGTATTGATGCAGCTCTACCTAGTTAGCTCATTACACAGTTCTATGTAATGGAGAGTACATACAATGTTCAGTTAGTTCAGTGAGGCAGTGTATACAGAGTATCAAGTATCTACTCAGTCAGTCAGCATCCACTCATTTTACCCGGTCAGCATTCCTTTATATAATTAGCATTTCTTTACAGCATCAGTCAATAGTCCAGTGTATCAGTCCAGAATCAGAGTATCAAAGACTATAGTGGCTTAGTATCAGTGATCAGTGAAGTATCATCACTAATCCAGTGAGGGCTAGTGATCAGTGTGGCCAATTCTCCATAACTGACTCAATATCACTCAATATCAGACACGTATCAGCTTCCAAGTCCAGTGTAGCATTCTCCAATCAGTGCAGCTCATGCAGCTCGCTCTCTTCTTCAGTATCAAAATGAGAGTCAATACTAAGTACTCCAATTACTTCAAGCCAACTCAGTCCTTAGTGATTTTTCCTTAAATTTGACCTTGAGACAAGGTCAATTTAAGTGGGTGGGGATTGATACAGTCCCAACCAGTGAGAACAATGGAGGCTAGAGTATCAGCTATAGGGATTCAGGAATCAGTGCAGTGAACAACTACAGGGATCCAGGAATCCAACTCTCAGCCATATGTTTAAAGTATCAGAGTATCAACATGAGTAAACTGTGATTAGCTAGTTTAAATCTGAGTCCCAATCAGCAATAGGAGCTAATCTGTAACTTGGGGGCCATGTCACATGTACCTAGTCAGCAGGATCAAACCGTATCAGAGAGCTGATACTGAATCCTATAAATAAATTGAGCAGAGAAGGGAGGACATGATATTAAATACCAGTTGTATGTTTTTCTTCTTCCTTGTAATCTTTAGTTTCATAGCAAGTTATGATGTTTTCTTAGATCTACTGTAATTGTTTCCCTTTTCCTCTAAAAGTACAATTCAGAGAAACCCTAGATTTCATTCCAAATTCCAGTCCTTAATTCTTTATGATTTGACAAATTTTCATGGTGAATTCTACTTGATCTTCCCCAATTCCAAGCCTGACGGAAAGGGGATGCATCAGAAGGGGATGATTTGGGTCTTGGCTGTAACGTTTTCCATTCTTGTAGAATTTCGATAAAAATGATGGCAGAAATGGCAAAAGGAACCTCCTCGTTTGGTTCACGGTTGCAAATGGGAACCGCACTAGCCTTGTATTTAGTTCTCGGTTTTAATCAAATTTGCTTAGTTCTTGATTTTATCATATTTTAGTTAGGAAAGCTCTAGAGAAGTGTAATTTGGATGAAGGGTTTGTGCCCCCATGTGTTATTGTGTCGGGGTGCGTATACTTTATATCATGATTTGTTTTATGGATTGTGTGATAACCACCTTTCAATTTCAGAGTATGTAGATGAAGCTGCAATGATACCAAAAATACTTCTGTATTGATTCGTTGGATCCCTGGACAGCCTGGAAGGCCATTGTTGCCGATGAAGAAGTGTACTTCTCATTCTCTAAATCATGTTTATTTGATGGCATTATTCTTATTGCAGTTGTTGTTATCGTAGAGTTATACATTCAATGAGAATGCAAATGATATAGGAATATGATGTTATTATTAGGTTAAACTTGATGGGGGCAATTTAAGATAACTAAAGGACTTTCTTTGAATAATGTTTATTTGTGGCATTAGTATTATTATTCCACTTATTGTTGTTACTATGTAGAGTTAAAGGTCAAATGAGAATGCCATGTTATAAGAATATGATGTTATTATCAGGTTAAACATTTTGCAATGATTTTGAGACAAGGGCTTTCTTTAAATGAGGGTTACTTGATGGCATTATTATTAGTATAGTTATTGTTGTTCTTGTTCATGTGTAGAGTTGGAGAGTCAAATGAGCATACAATGTTATAAACATGATGTTATTATTGTGTTAAACTTGACGTGCAATTTTAAGACATTTCAAGGGCTTTATGCAGGCCAAAAGTTGTAGAAGGCAGTAGACTACCGTCTAGTAATATCGTGATTGCTAACACATCTGCTGTGAAATATGTAAGTTCAAGAATCCTTGGTATACTTTCAAGTTTTTATGGAGCAAAGACTTGAATTTGCATGAGTTGCATTTTGTAAAATGTAAAGGATGGTAATAAAATGTTCCACCATCTCGACTTTTCAGCTTGATGAGAGCGAATGCAATGTCAAGAGCTCCCTCCTCAGTCTAGTAATCCAGTAGCATAGGTTTCCCCTGCAAGCAAAATGGATTAGGAGACTAAAATTAAGGCATTGGTTGAGACATCTGCACTTGATTGAAAATGGTGAGGCTTCTTTATAGATTATATGAATTTGGCATTTGTTATATTGCTTTAGAAATAAAGATTGCAACAATGAACTTTTCTCATATGCATAGATAGTGTTTTTACTTGTTCAAGTGATCTTTCCAGTCAAGGACAAGATGCTTACAGTGGTGAAGAGGCTTCGGGAGAGGCATGGGTGGGCAAATGATGAATGCTCGTGGTTTTCGTAACCCCTCACTCATTTTTGTGTAAGATTATGCATACATGGTGTTTTTACTTGTTCAAATGGTTATTATTTTTCTTATCTTCCTCACATTCTCTTTTTAAAAGTTCCAAGTGAGCCATGCTTAAAGTGCCCGGGTGATGTCAGAGTGTTCTTAGGGAACTGCCAGAATATATAAGTCCTATAAGAGTAGTATGAATATGCATAACACATCACTTTTAGGGTAAATTTGTTCTATGCCTTAGATCATAATTTATTGTTCTGTAGGGAGTCTTAGAAGTGTGCTAAATTATTGGTCAGTAAGTACTCCATTCATTAACAATTGACTCTGATAAGAGCTTGAAGGTAGATATGTTCATCGTAATAATGTATGTTATAAGGACATTAAGTGAACAACCTCATGATGATTGTTAGCTTTCACCCTCATGCTCTTGTTGTAGAGGATGTCATAGCCATCATCTTATGTAGTGTGTATTTATCCATTTTTTTCTTTTTGGTCGTCGTTCGATCTCTGAATAGTTTTGAATTTGGTCAAATGAAGGTCGAGGTGGATACGAAAGGAAGACACCTCCTGCAGGATACATCTGTTACAGATGCAAAGTGTCTGGTTGCTGATAATTGTTGGATCGTGTTCTTTCTTTTTTATTTCTCTCCCCTTAGCCGCTCTAGTGATCTCTATTAAATATCTTTATCTGAATGTATCTTGCTTAGGGTACTTTATTCAGCATTGTCCCACAAATGGTGATTCCAATTATGACATAATAAATGTTAATGGCTACTCCAGATGTCTCTTATATGTTGCCAAGTGGTGTAGTTGCTGTTTTGAAGCCAAATCAGTGAGTTTTTGAGTCATGATGCATTATCTCACTTTTGCTAGATAGTGTGCTTTTCTAACAGCCTTGCAAACTATTCAGATGTGCTTTTGATAAGGTTAATTATCTTGGTATCCTCACTTCTGTTTTTTGGTGTTTATCATATTTTATGGGGTAAAGTACAGGAAACATTTGTGTTGTTGTGTTTTGAGGGTAGGGCGAGACTTGTGCCACTGCTAATGCCGTAGCAGCCACACCAGGGATATGGAGGGAGATTTTTTTTTTTCTTGTTTTTTATCTACATTTTTAATTACAATTATTAATTCAAATTAAATTGATCAGGGGAATTTGTCTTTTCCCATCTCTAAGTACTGGTCTTGAAAAAAATGAACTGCCGGGAGGAGTCGCAAAAAAAAAAAAAAATTGTTATGGGAAAAACAAAAAAAATCAAAAAGGATGAGTTTCCTATAATTTTTCCAGTTTTATCTTTGTATATTGATTAATTTAACATCATAAAAACTATTCAGGTTGGAAACCTTTAGTACATTGTCTTATAAGTCAAATTTGGGTGAAAATTGCAAGAAGGGTGAGTCTAGGCTGACTTAACAGTGATTATAAAGTTAGACGATCTACGCAGTTCTTGGATCGACTAGAAGATTTTCTGATAATTTAAAGCTTTAGCTTTAAGTAGTTTGATATATGTAGCTTGCTTAAAATCTTCCTTCCGGTGCTTGGAAACATCTAAACAAATCTGTTGGTTTACTGGTTATTATGTTTTATACTTATTGTTTGTAGAAACTTATATTATACGAGATCCTAAAATTAAATGACTAAATGTTATACGAGACCCCAAAATGTTTTATATGGCGTGAGGACGTCATTGTCCATATATATGGGTGGGTTTGGGTTGATAAACTATGAGACATTAGAGTTGAATGGTGTTTTGAAACTAATTTAGCCTACAACAATTAGGTATTTGTTATAACGTGGGTTATTAAATGATTGAATTCCTACTTTGTATTTTAGTCCCACATTGGTTAGAGATTAGTATTACATCTTTATTGGATTATATAAATAAGACAATTGCCTCCCACTATGAGATTACACTAATAAGAGATCTCTCCTATTTTTTTCTTCATTCTTCTACGTTTATTCTAACACGTTATCAGCACGAAGCTATAATGGAAGAAAATAAGCGAGAGCATCTCAGTGAAGCCGCCATTTGCGGATTCTCCACTTCGGTAATAGGTATGGTTATTTATATTTTTCTTCTTCTGCATATGCATACCCTAGGTGCAGCCTGATGTTGATGTTTATACATCTCTTGGCATACCGTTAGGGCAAAAAGAATATTTTTTATCCATTCATCTCACTTCTTTTAGTTAACTCTGATAGCACTCCGATGTTAATCGCATATAGATCTCTTGGAGAGAACGTTGGAGTTATTCTTTATTTATTTATTTCTTTTATATATGTAATACATTCAGAACAAAACCATCAGAGATCTGATGACCATGAACATGAATTGTTTGGTCTATATATATAAGACTTCTGGAACATCATTGTTCGAAGCATACCATATGTGGTATTTTTGAAAGACTTCTTGAACATAATCATTGTTTGAAGCATACCATGAACATCTAGTGTTTGGTATTTACCTACGACTTCTGGAACATCATTGTTCGAAGCATACAATGAAAAAGATTTGTTTGGTATAAAGAGACTTATGAAACATCATTGTTTGAAGCATACACAATGAACATGAATTGTTTGGTGATTTACCAAGTTCTTATGTTAACTTGTTATTATTGATCTTATACAGCAATATGTCGAGCCTCACAAAGCATGATTTCAAGCATCTAAACTTAGAAGGTCAGAACTTTCTCAACTGGAGATTGGATGCTGAATTGCACCTTCAAGTCAAAAGCTTAGGTGACGCAATTGTGGCTAATAAGCCAATATCTGCACAAGATAAAGCGAAGGCTTTAATTTTTCTAAGACATCATATTCATGATGATCTCAAGGCTGAGTACTTAACAGTCAAGAACCCTTGTGCTATGGAATTCTCTGGCTGAGAGATATGATCACCAGAAAATGGTCATACTACCAGGTGCACTCCATGAATGTCTCAATCTATGTTTCCAAGATTATAATACAGTTGCAGCCTATAATTCAGCTATGTTCAGGATTACTTCACAATTGAAGTTGTGTGGTGAAGAAGTGACAGAGCATTCCATGCTAGAGAAAACATTCACCACATTTCGTGCGACTAATATGACCCTACAACAGACGTATAGGGAGAGGAATTTTAAGAAGTATTCCGATCTTATTGCTGTCTTGCTCGTGGCCAAGAAAAATAATGAGTTATTAATCAAAAATCATACTAGTAGACCAACTGGGTCTGCACCAATTATAGCTGAAGTGAATGTGACTAGTGCTCGAAAAAATTTGACCAATACTATGGGTCAAGGAAATCACAGAGGTAGAGGGCATGGACGCCGTGGAAGCCAAAGAAATGGCTACAATCCGGGTCCAAGGAACGATATACAGTTCAAAAATAAGGAATTTAATCCTCGAAGAAACAATGTCCAAATTCCCAATCCAGCTGCTCCAACTGATATTTGCAAACGTTGTGGAAGAGCTGGTTATTGGATGCGAAACTGTCGCACCTCACAAAAGAAAGTGGACGAGTATGAAGCCTCAAAGGGTGTGGAGACTAATCTCATAGAGGGTACAACATACATGTATTTTAATGATTTCTTCCAAGATAAGGATGGAAACACAATTTTGGAAGACCAGTTCAACGCCATGATAGGCAAAGTCAATGAATAGTTATCGTATGCTTATCTAAGTTTATTTACTTCCCACTTTGAATAAATTGGTCATTATATGATCAATAGTCTAGGTAGTTTACTTTCTTTGAAGCAGTTTCATTTAGATTTAGATCAAGATGTAATAATTGGCAATATGCCAAGTTTAACCATTTAGTAGCATATTATTATATTATTAATTTTTGTTTTTGAAAGGTATAGACAATGATGATGGCATATGCTTCATAGATAGTGCAACAACTCACAATATATTAAAAACTAGAAAGTTTTTCACAACATATGCCTCAAACATTGCCAAGATGACCACCATTGCTGGACTCGTGCAGATTATAGAAGGTTATGGTAAGGCCGATGTTGTGTTGCCAAATGGAACACACTTAGTCATTCGAAATGCATTATTCTCTAGTAGATCTAATAGAAATCTACTCAGCTTTAGAGATATTCGAATGAACAAGTTTCATCTTGAAACCATGAATGATGATAGCAAAGAGTATCTTTGTATCACCTCTAATGTTGGAAGCAATAAGCTCACAATAGAAAAGTGCAAGTTAATCTCCTCGGGGCTATATCAAACTACTATGAAGGTAGTAGAATCTCACCCCATCAGTAGCAAAAGGCTAAAGGATCCAAGGAATCTAATCCTTTGGCATGACATATTGGGTCATCCATGATCGACTATGTTGAGAAAGGTCATCAATAATACCAATGGACATAATTTATCATACCAAAGTCTTTCCTTTCCTATCCTACTGAATATTGGTGTGTAGTTTGTTCACAAGGTAAACTCATTACAAGACCTTCACTTCTCAAAATAGCTTCTGAATCACCAAAATTCCTTCAGAGAATACAAGATGATATTTACGGACCAATTGATCCTGCTAGCGGACCTTTCAGGTATTTTATGGTTCTAAAAGATGCTTCTAGTCGATGGTCAAATATTATCTTACTCTCATCTAGAAATTTTGCCTTCTCCAAGTTACTTTCTCAGTTGATTAAGCTTAAGACTCATTTTTCTGACCAACATGTTAGAACGATTCGACTTGATAATGCAGCTGAGTTCACTTTTCGTACTTTTGATGATTATTGTGCTTCCGTAGGAATATAAGTTGAAAATTATGTCCCTCATGTTCATATCCAAAATAGTTTAGCAGAGTCATTGATTAAGCGTTTTTAGCACATAGCAAGGCCTTTACTCATGCAATCAAATTTACCCGTTTCAGCTTGGGGACATGTCATATTACATGCTGCTAAATTGATCATTGTTAGGCCAACTGCATATCATGAATTTTCACCATCACAACTTGTGACAGGCCATCAACCTAACATCTCTCATTTGCGTAAATTTGGTTATGCTGTTTATGTTCCTATTCCCCATCCTCAGCGCTCTAAAATGGGACCTCATCGCCATTTAGGAATTTATATTAGTTTTGATTCGCCCTCAATCATTATATATTTGGAACCTTTAACTAGTGATGTTTTTACTGCTAGATTCGCAGACTGTCATTTTGATGAGACTAAATTTTTATCGTTAGGGGGAGATAAGAAAGAAAAGAATGTTCTTACAGAACCATTCGCCACAAATAAACAGCATGAATTATCGTGGGATAATTTCACTCTATCTCATCTAGATCCTCGTACTAATCAATGTGAAACTGTAGTACGGAGGATATTGCATCTATAGGAGATTGCAAATCAAATGCCAGATGCATTTACTGATGCAGCTAAAGTGATTAAATCACATGTGCCCGCTGCAAATGCGCCAGCTCGAATTGATATCCCCGTAGAAAAAAATAGTAGAGTGGCTAATGAATCTATTGTATGCCAGAGTAGACCTATAGGTTCGAAGGACTTAGTCCCTAGAAAGAGAAAATGTCCAAGTAACGCTCTTAAGGAGGTTACACATAACGCTCAAGAAGAGGTTATGAATGATAGATCCATACTCTCTGAAAATCCAAAATAGGTTATTGTCTTAGAAAAGACACAAGCCCAAGAGGAGGCTCGGGTACCTGAAAGCAAAAAGATCTCTATGTTTTATACATATACAAGAGAGGTATGGGATCGAAAAGATATAATAATAGATAAGATATTCTCATTCTCAGTAGCTACTAAAATATCTAAGGGCATTGATGACACTGAACTACGTAGCATCGATGAATGTCGACAAAGAAAAGATTGACCAAAATGAAAGGATACTATTCAAGAAGAATTGGATTTCCTTAATAATCGTGGAGTGTTCGGACCTATAGTACAAACACCAAAAGACGTCAGACCGGTAGGTTACAAGTGGGAATTTGTAAGAAAGCGAAATGAAAAGAATGAAATCGCTCGATTTAAGGCACGATTAGTGGCACAAGAGTTTTCTCAGAGACCCGGGATTGATTACGAAGAGACGTATTCTCCCGTAATGGATGCAACAATGTTCCTTTATTTGATAAGTCTGACAGTTGAGAAAAAACTGAACATGAGAGTTATGGACGTTGTAACAACCTATCTATATGGTGATTTAGATAGCGATATCTATATGAAAATCCCAGATGGATTTAACCTATCCAGCTCAAAAGCTAAGAACATACATTCTATAAAGCTAAGACGTTCATTGTAACGTTTGAAACAATCCGGAAGGATGTGGTACAACCGTCTTAGTGAATATATGAAAATGGAGGGATATGAGAATAATCCTACATGCCCATGTGTCTTCATAAAAAAATTTAAGGAGGGTTTCCCTATAGTTGCAGTATATGTCGATGACATAAACTTAATTGGGACAAGACATGAAATCAATGAGACTGCAAACTATCTGAAAAAGGAGTTCGAGATAAAAGATCTCGGAGACATGAAATATTGTCTCGGATTACAAATTGAGCATTGCACTAATAAAATTTTAGTGCATCAATCCAAATATACAGAAAATATATTGAAACAGTTCAATATGGATAAAGCTCATCCCCTTAGCACTCCAATGGTTGTTCGATCTTTAGCTATCAATAAAGATCCATATCGTCCTAAGGACAAAAATGAAATGATGCTAGGACCCGAAGTACTGTACCTTAGTGCCATTGGGGCATTAATGTATCTATCACAATGTATAAGGCCAGACATATCATTCTCTGTCAATCTGTTAGCTATATATAGCTCGGCGCCAGCTCGCAGACATTTGAATGGCATTAGTGTCACGACCACCAGTTGGTGAAGGGGTACGAGTACGTGGGTACGTCCAGCCTATGCCGCAGCATCGGCGGTAGAACGCTGTCTAGGTCGACTATACTATCTAATCATCTCACAATAATATATAATCTGCCAATAATATCTCAACTCCAAGAAGGAGGGCACTAAACTTAATGCAACACAATACTCAATCACAAATCTATAGCACGATAAGATATCAAAGAAGTCTAACATAACTATGCAGTCTAAATATAACAACAACAAATAGAAACAATATCCAAGTCTCAAAAATATGCCGAAAATAAATCCGGTACCAAAATACTAAAGAAAACTAACTATGCTAACTAGTGATTTCAGCTAGATCTCCTGGCAGTCACTCCAGAACTAGTGGGTCCCTATCTGCACCACCTATAGGTCAAGGTCTGTAATACGTCGGACACCAATCTCCCGGATCCTCTAAAAAATGTTTATCCAGTCAGGAATGAAGCAAAGTACAACCCAATAGCAGTTCCA
>JAYESA010000012.1:50923390-50948390 GCA_036927795.1 Iris macrosiphon
ACTAATATATTTTGCTTGAGGGCAGCCCATATGTTCATATAAAAGCCAATAAAATTTTGTATCTCAACCTCTCTCTTCTCCCCATTCTCTCTTCTCCCTATGCTCCCTTCTTCCAAAACCTAATTTGTAACAATTCTCAAAACCCTAGACACTAAAGTGAAGATTGGAGATCAAAATCCTAGTCCCACTACAAAAAAAAGTTACAACATTCAACCGTTATTTGGTATGTCATCGATTAACTATGACAGTTAGGTTTTTCAAACATTAGGTCCACATATAAATATTGAATTATATGTGTTTAATGTAGGAGAAATGCATCTCGAAGAAATCAGGTCATCTAATACACTTAATCCTCTTTCCGCTACGACCAAAGAACTCCTCGGTTCTTTTGAAGCACTCTCGGTAAAGAATATGACAATTTATTTTCAAAATTTGTGGCAGTCGGACTGTGGGACTATTTGACAGTCCTATAAATAATTAGGACTATCAAACCACTGACAGTCCTTATTTTTCTTAGGACTGTAAGTAATGTTACAGTCCTGACAAACAATAGGACTGTTATATTTTCTACAGTCCTAATTATTTTGAGGACTGTCAGAATTTTTTGCAGTCCTAATGTCCTACCGTCACTTCAATTTTAAACAGTTTTATTAACTTTAATTTCTATTGTAGAGGTTATCGTCTTCCGATATTGTGGTACCTCCGCCAATTGTCGTTGATGTAGGAAATTTATTCTTGACCGATATATGCTTTCAATCAGACGAACAAGCGTTACATTGGTACAGAGGAGTTGGTCGAAAAAATAATATAGTCATTGTGATATCAAGATCGGGTCAAAACCGTCCGGGACACAAAACTATAGAGCTTGGATGTGAAAGATATGGTTTGTTCAGGTATCATGGAAAGAAAGATATAGTTCCCCAAAGAAAATTCCAACATAAGCGTTGGTACGAGAAAATACGATTGTCCGTTCAAGATCTCTATTATAAAAATAGAAGATGTGAAGTGGATAGTCCAAGTGAAGAATGTAATCCACAATTATTCTATTTCCAAAACACTTACGTGTCATCCCTATGTCGGACGGTTAAACAATGTTGAGCGGAAGATAGTTGAAGATTTTTCCAGTTCAGGAGTTGCACCCAGACATATTTATTCCGTCATACGACACGAAGACGAGAATAACAAGTCAACAATGAAGTCAATCTACAACGCAATATCGAACTTAAACGCCAATAGTAAGAAAACTAGAATGGCGATGCAGCAAGTATTAAATTTGCTTGCCGATAATCATTATGTGGAGTACCATATAAGACATCCACAGAGTAATAAAGTCCTTTCAATGTTTTGGGCTCATCCCGATTGCACACATTTGGCTCAGTCCTTTGCTGACGTATTGGTTCTTGATTGTACATATAAAACAAATAAGTTCAAGATGCATCTCTTTCACGTTGTTGGCTTCACCTATACTGGAAAAATATTTTTAGTTGCTTTTTTGCTTCATGAAGAGTGAGAAACTTGAGGACTACACCTGATCGTTGAAAAAACTAAAAGCACTTTACACCGGACACAAAGAGCCGTGTATTTTTTTACTGACAGAGAACGCCCTAATTAATGCTATAGCTATCGTCTTTTCTCGTGCAGATACACTACTATGCACTTAGCATATCAATCGCAATATCCAATCACAATGTAAGTTGAAGTTCGAAAAGGTGGATGGTAAAATTAACAAAGACCTTTTCGAGAAATTCTACAGTGATTGGAATCATGTATGGCGAGCCAGTACGAAAGACAGTTACGACGCGACATGGTACTTGTTAAAAGAAAAGTGGAAGACGAGGGAGCCGACATGCATTTCTTATATCAAAGATACATGGCTAGAACCGCATAAAGAACACTTTGTCTTAGCATAGACGAATAAGGTGAAGCATTATGGCACAATGATCACCAACCGGGTTGAAGGATCACACGCCAAATTAAAACAACATCTAAGGTCATCGGTCGACAATTTTGTCTCCATTTGGCAAGCTATCAATTTAATGCTAGATTAGACGGTGAACGAGATTAAGGCATCATTTGAGATGAGTCTGAATATTGCAAAGCATGAACATAGAAATGAACCCCTCTTGTCTGCTTTAATGCATGTAATATCTCACAAGGCATTGGGCTTACTATTTGAGGAGATCGGTAGGTCAAAGAACGTGGGATTTAATCCCGAGGTTTGCGGCTGTTTACATCGACATACGCTGGGCCTCCCTTGTGCACACGAGATTAACGAATATCGTCGTCAATCTAGACCTATTTCGATAGATGTTGTTGATCAACGTTGGAGGCAGTTGTCGATAATGTCCGTGGTGAAGAGTGACCATGATTTTTTTTCTTTGCCACAAATAAAACTTTTTCACGCAAGGTGGTGTGCCTCATTGGGAGTGGAGTGAGAGTCCATTGAGCTTAAAATCCAAGAAATTGCTAATTCGATAAGTACTAGAATGCACGAGCCATCCGTTGTTTCCAATCCTAAGGGAAGACCTCAAACAAGATTGAGTAGTTCACATAAAAGAAGAAGCATGGAGTCAACTAAGAGAGATCCATCGTTCTTTGAGCATGTTGAACGAAGGTTAGAACAAGGTCAGTCTACGAAACGAAAGAGTAAGCTAACCGTTCGAAGAAAACAAACAAAAAACGGACATGCCAAACGAATGTTTGGGTGTGTATATTGAAGGCTTCATACCTAAGATACGCAATTACATTTGGTCCATTGTTGGTGTTTCCAAGGATGTCCATTGTGGGTTTCATGTGCTTGCAAGACATCTTGGTTATTCCGAGAAAGAAGGATGGAGACAGGTTCGGGTAGAGTTGTACGAGGAGATGGAGTCTCGTATTTCATTCTATACCGGCATGTTAAGCGAAGAATATGTTGGAGATTTATTGACAAGCATTCCTTGCACCGATACCATTGCCGGAGAAGACCACTACATGTCCAACCTGGTCGCTGTATATTTATTTGCTAATAGGTATAAGATTCCTATTTTACTTATTTCAGATAATATTAACAATACATTATTTCCGATGTGCGCTCGCCGATTGAGCACAGACTATGTAACCTATGTACTATAGGACATATCGGGAACCACTTTGTCATACCAAAGTTGATCGATCATTCTCCTATTCCTCCACCTTCAACAATTTGGTATAAACATGCACCAGACGTAGCGATCGTTTGGACGACACCTTTTATGGAGAAAATAAATCTCTATAAGAAGTTGTTGAAGATGAAGGAGCCCAGAAACATGCCCGTTGGCCACTTCGATGTTCAAATCGACTGATACGAGTGGGCTATTTATATTTTGCACTTTTGTATCATTTTGTATAATTTTGTCACTTAGTTGGTTCATGTATCATTTTGTATCATTAGGACTGTCAATTTGTTGACAATCCAAATTGAAACTTTCTGTATTTCTCAAGTTTCAATTTGGACTGTCAAGTTGACAATCCAAATTGAAACTGGAGAAATACATAAAGTTTCAATTAGGACTGTCAACAAGTTGACAGTCCTATCTTCAATTAGGACTGTCAACTTGTTGATAGTCCAAATTGAAACTTTATGTATTTTTCAAGTTTCAATTTGGACTGTCAAGATGACAGTCCTACATGATTCAAGTAGTTGACAGTCCTAGAATCATATAGGACTGTCAACTTGTTGACAGTCCTAAAGGGGTATATACAGAGTTTCAATTAGGACTGTCAACAAGCTGGCAGTCCTAATTAATGTTAGGACTGTCAACTAGTTGACAGTCCTAATTGAAATTTTTTGTATTTTTCAAGTTTCAATTTTGACTGTCAAGTTAATAGTCCTACATGACACTAGGGCTGTCAACTTCTTGTCAGTCCTATGGCTGTCAAGTAGTTGACAGTTCTAGCATCATATAGGACTGTCAACTTGTTGGCATTCCTAAAGGACGGGTATAAAATTGAAATGACATAGTTTCAATTAGGTGACCACCAACAGTGCATGTTTTTCTATTATTATTTTGAAGTTTCATACCAAAACATTACAGAAGTTTCATACCAAAATATTACAGTAGTTTCATACCCAAACATCATATAATAAGTTTTCAAACAAGTTTGTTCACAAAATATCATAGAATCACAAAACATCATATAAGTTCCATAACCAAATTTTTCATAAGTTTCATACCGACAAAGTCTCATAGTCCAACAGTTTCATAACAAAAGTTACAATATCCCCCAAAAGTTTCATAACGAAAGTTACTACAACCAAACTATTTATCATTTCTTCTTTTCGTACGCTGCTCCCTAGAAAGGATGAAAACAAATTCGGTAACAGAGCTGTCGATTATTTCCATCTCTTTACTAATTTCTCTGTAGTTTTTGCCCTTACGAGCGCGAAGACACTTTCCCAAATGCTTTACTTTTGTAGTCTGTTATGACACGATAAAAAATAGGTTAGTTTGTAAATCTATAAATAATTTCCTTACCATATTAACCAATGCAGTATACAAGACAATTTTGGCGGAAAGATGTGCTAATACTCCAACAACATCGGGTCTTTGTATGGTAGGGTCAAACAACTTTGGATGTCCGGCATCAGCATAGTATGTCATGTAGTCGTCGCTGCAGTCCGACATCTCAACCACCGCTTGTCTTCAGAATCTCCAATAACATGTCGTTGCCACTAGGTGAAGAAGTCCGAGACCCAGTTGAACTTTGCCAAGATATATTTCAAGAGTTTCGTCCTCCCCCCCCCCCCCGAAGCACTTATTACTTTCAATGTGCGACTCCGTACCGTTTGTACAAAACCGAACTGATGAAGCACTCTATCAGGCATATAAGGCTCATCGATATCATGGTAACTTATAAGGCCGTGAAATAAAGCTATTGGTTGCAATGGACGGCTACACTGTCGTAGATCCCGATATGGATGCCATACTATCTGTAACATAATTTAGTAAATTAGTACGACCCAAAAGAATCTAACAAAAAATATGCTCTCTTTTTACCTCTTCTACCGCCATATCTTCAATTGTGTTACGTATGGTGGCCAATGTTTCAGCATGTTTGACATCAGTGAAAGTTGGCTTCTATCGGCACATTCTAGGAAGCTGGTCGTCATAGTGTCGCCACACCTCAGCCCGCTTTAACATCGAAAAGTGCTCGTATATCCATGTTTGTATGTATAGTCAACAATTTAACAACGAAATATCATATTATGTATATAACTAAAGTAGCAAAGATATTTCTTTACTTGGAGTAGAGTTTGGCATCCTGCTATTATCTTCGTACCGACGCGAGATGCTGCACAAAGCTCGCAGTAAATGTATGCTAATATACCGCTTCCCCAAGAATTTTATCTAAGGTATCGATGTCGAAAAAATTCAATAGATATCTGGCATGAATCCAAGTTTCGGACTTGTCCGGAATGCCGACAGCTCCTAAGACAAAAAGCATGTATGCATGGACCGCCGTATCGATAGTTTTTCCTTCGGCCTCATTGTCTATGAATGTCACCTCCAAATATTTCAAAGGAAGACCAAATGACTTCTTGAAATATTAAAGGATTCTAAAACTACTATCGTCAACTCCAAGAGAATCTGATACAGTATCGATGACGTGTTCGTACCACGATAAGTCCTTCTCAACAAATATATCATTCATCATGACCCGACCTTGGACATTAATGCCCAATATGTGATTGATGTCGTCCAAAGTAATCGTCATCTCCCCGTTGGGAGATGAAAATTATTGGTCTCTAGATGCCAGTGCTCTAAGAATGCTGATATAAGCGCAGTGTCCACCGTATGGTACGCGTACTTGCCAAATTGTGCAAACTGGTAGGAATAATTTTATTCCTGACAGCTTCTCCCAATCTGTCAAACTGTCAGCTACTGCACTTCTTTCCGTGGTTCACTATCGTCGTGAACAAACGATAGGTCCTCTTAAAAGTTAATAATCGGAGGAAATTAACTTCTTGAAATATATAGTAATCTAAATCAAAACTTTATTTTTTATAACGTAGTGTACATACCGGCTCTTTCCATATTTTAAATGCAATATGGTTGTCGAACGAAAAAAACATAGAGCAACATTTTGGACGAGTCAAAATTTGACTAGTCGGCTGTCGAGAAGGTCCTGAACCATCATCTGGCCGGGTTCGGGCAGTAGGCATGTCTTCCTCGGAGGAGGAAACAGACGTAGGAGTAGTCGGAGCCACATATTCCTCGGAAGAGGAAGAAGTCGGAGGAGTAGGAGGAGCCAGTTTCTTCGAACGAGACTTGCGCGGCGGTGCAATGACTTGTCTATGTGGCTTGGGTTCGACGATACTGAGTAGTCTCTCAACTACACTGTCCACATCGCATTCCTTGCGCGACGATGTTGTGGGTCATTTTCTTTTCACCGCTACCAATTTACTAAAAATAAATAAATAATTTCAGATATACAGATAAACAATTGGGACTGTAAAAAAATTCTACATTCCAATTTATATGCAGGACTGTAGAAAATTCTACAGTCCATATATAATACAGGACTGTATACTTTCCTACAGTCCTACATATACAATAGGACTATAGTATTACCTATAGTCCTAAATATACAATAGGACTGCAGGTTTTTCTACAGTCCTATATATACTATAGGACTGTAGAATTTGCCTACAGTCCTTTAGGCAAATAGTCCGACTGTGGACGCTGTTCGATTTTTTGAAACCATAATCCTAATTTTTAGGGTTCATCAGTTTGTTTATCAACCCTAAATTAGTTCTAAACAAATTTATCTAACTATTTTAGCCATTCGCAAGAATTCATGAAAATAAAATCAGATTTACACATAAATAAAATCAAAACCCTAATGGAAGAAGAATATTGGATATATACATAGATTTTGAAGAAGGTTTGTGTGCCATTGCTTGAAATCAAAACCCTAATGGAGGAGTTGGAGATAAAGGGGAAAGAAAATTTGAATAAGAAAAGAGAGAAAGAGGTTTGAAAATTTGAAAAGAGAGAGAATAGAAATTTAGAATGAAGGATTTTGGGAAGGTTTGGGAAAGTTGGGCTGTACTAAGTAAAATTTGAGCTGTCCTCAGTAAAAATTATAAAAGTCTGGATTGTCCTGAAGTAATGGACCGCCCTAAGCAAAAAACGTAGTGCCTATAGAATTTGCCTATAAAAAGTTGGACATAGTAGACATTTAAAGGATTCATAGACATGCAAATCTATTTCAGTTGAAGCAAGTCTTCATCATCATGCCATATTATATCATCGTTCATTACATATCATGGCCTACTCTTTTTTTTACTTGAGTAGTATTTTGTGTTTCATAATCCTCATTCTCATTTTTCATACAGTTTCCCTTATATTCAAGAGTTCTCGATTGCAAAAGTAACTCACCACCACCAACACTGAAACTTACGATGAGATCCACAATTTCGACGTATGTGGTGGCAATGTTGCCTTCTATATATGCACATAATTTGCCTCCAAGATATATGCACATAATTCTGTTATCGCATGACCTTCATCATCGATGTCTACAATGTAATCAAAGTTCATTGTGTAGCAGAATATCTCGGCATGAGTAGGTTAACAACTTTGGTTAATTTAACGGAACTTTTGGATATTGATTCAGGGAATGTTTAAAAAATCTTGCACCACTTATTATGTGTCTCAATGTTCAGTTTAGAAATAATCATAGTTATGGTTCAAAGTAAAAGTAGAACTCAAAATTGAAAATTTTAAAAATACACAGGAACGTTAAGGAACGGACATAAAGCTTTTCAAAATGACATCTGGAAACGTTTTAAAAGTGTTTCGAAAATAATTTAGGAATAAGTTATATGTGTTCTAAAATCTAAGTTTAAGAATGTTGATAACCGTTCCAGACTAAATTTAGGAAGACTTTATAAGTTTTCCAAAAAAGTACAACGCCACTTTAGGAACAATTATGGTATATGCTTCTAAAAATATTAGGAAGAGATAAAAGTTGTTCCTAAATATCTTTTTTTGGTGTAGTGATTCCCCTTGAGTATGTATAACTCAAGAAGTGATTAGCATGATATTAGTCTTCAACCAATTAATGAAATCGTCAAGTTAGACATTTGATGTCACGCCCCAGTCCCAAATATACGTAGGACTAGGACACGTAAGCATGCCAGCCGCATGGATATGGCAACTCCAATATATGGAAACCAAATCCACACGTACGCTGTATTATGAATATCATATCCACAAGTGGTATAAAATGTATCACAAGTCACAGGGTATACTCTAGATCTCATCCACGAAAATCAAATATGAATTTAAATAACCAATGTCTATGAAACTGGATCTCAATAAGAAGTATCTACGGATGATAGTTGGATGGAAACAAATCCACTACCAAATCGAATGGAAAAGTAAATACAATATGAGTACAACACAATATAAGAATACCAGCTATCAATCACGGGCTCGAAGAGAAGACATCCTCGAAACACAAGTAACCATCCGAATCTGCGCTCCTGCGAATACTCAAGAACAGATACACCTGGCAGGGGACCAGGTCCTCAGAGGGACATAACAAGATACTTAAACACATGCCAATAAAGTACTGAAATAAATATCCAATGAGGTCGCCTAACCGTCTAAGTGAATGCAGTTAAGAACAACTTTCCCCACAAGTGAGCTATCTGGCTGAAAACCTGGGATTTGGCATGGTTCTCTATTGGAGATCCAGGGGCCTAAAAGGCACGTCGTCTTTTGAACGGCGGAAGCCCGCCTGATAATACATAATATATAGTGGTCATCACCACCCGTATCTCCAACGGAGAATCCGGGCGCACAATAGAAAAAGTGCAAAGGAGCTCAAATGCGGTACTTGTTGTTCTCCCCACCCCATGCTCTAAGAATGTCACATCCATGACACAATAACACCTCTAATAACTGCCAAGTCTACTAGAATGCAAAGTTTCTAACAGCAGTTATTCCTAACGCACGGGCCATACGTACAGGAGGCCAGACCTGTCACGCAGTCCGTGATCTATATGAGACTCACACTCGTGTAACAACTGTGTCACGGCCAATGAACCTAATGATGCTACATGATAATGGGGTAGTCTCATGAACAAGGTCGATGCAAATACATAAATAAAAATATATCGCGACGACACCATCGTGCGCATTTTATATAACAGTTAAAATATATGAACTAAAGACAGAAAATAAAGATGCATGCAACATAGGGAATATGAATAACAGTACAATGGCAAGGTATACTTGCCTGGCAAGAAATCTGCGATGTACCAATAACCTGCTCCAGAAGTCGTGCAGAATAAATCTAACATCCTATGTACATATAATATAATACAATAAAATCATTAGTCATTACGCTAGCATATACACAACAATATTTACACTGGACTCAGGGGGTACACTAGGGGTACCACGGTTCAACTAACACGGTCAAATACGCGTCTAATTACGCGGGGTCTCATCTTCAAGTGCTGTACACAATCAGACAGTCGACTGACAGGTGTCTAAGACAGTACGTTAAGGTACGCAAGGCAGGCAATTCATAAGTTCCTAGGGTCAACATGGTCAAGGTAAGTACGGGACAGTCCACGGTGTCCTAGGGTCGTACAATTATAAGTAAGCATATAATTACTTATATAATACAGTCATCTATATATGTATATATATATATATATATATATATATATATATATATATATATATATATATATCACTTAATTTCTAACATGCGTATGTGTACGCGTACAAGTTATTGGGTTCACCGACTCGGGGTTTGCAGTCAGCTACCAGTCATAGAGAAATGATAATATCCTACTGACATATACACAAGCACATACATAAAAATATGAAAGGTGGGGACAAGTTCATACCTCGGTGTACGTGTACGGAGACGACGGTGAGGTTGACGACGATGGCTACGATGATGGTGGTGATTGAGAGATGTTTAGGGTTACTGTGTTGAATGAATGGTGATGATGATGATTACAGGATGGTGATGACGAGGAAGAGGATGATGTGGATGATGGTGATGATGATAACGATGATGGGGGTTGATGAAGTTCATGATGAAGATGATGATGAGTATGATGATGGTGATGATGATAACGATGATGGCGATGATGATGATGGAGAGTGTTGATGATGATACGATGATGATAATGACGACGATGACGAAGGTGACTAGGATGATGATAGAATGATGATCATGATGGGGTTTACATGATGGTGAAGACGAGGATGATGTAGTGGGTGATGGTGATGAGGATGTTGATGATGTCGATGATGGTTAAGGTGAGACAATGATTGTAATGGCGATGGTGATGGTGATATCAAGTATGATGGTGATGACGACTAGGATGATGATGACGAGGATGACGACGTGGACGATAGTGATGACAAGGACGACGAGGGTGGTTAAGGTGATAACAACGACGACGATGGCAATGATGATGGTGAGGGTAGTAGAGGGGATGATGATGATGACAACTAGGTGCTGCCGGAGTTCGGCCAGTGGGGAATCCGGCCAGTGGGGGGTCCGGCCAGCAGGTGGAGGTCGTGCACAGGGGGAGGGAAGGCTGTGGCATGGTGGAGGAAGGAAGGAAGTGCAGGGAAGTGGCACTGGTGAAGTTGATGATGATAATGGTGGCTGGGAGCAAGAGGAGAAGAGGTGGTAGGGGTGCTGATGACTCTGGCGGCGGGGAATCGTTCAGTCGAGGGTGCTCGACGGCTCGGCGAGGGCGGAGGAAGGACAGGGAAGAGGAGGAGAGCGGGGGAGAGAACGAAAGGAGGAGGAGCTCGGGTGATGTCGACCAGAGGTGGTCGTGTTGGTGGTGGTGCGGCACTAATGGCGTCGTGGTCGAGTCTGGCGGGAAGGAGAGGAGATCGACGACCTGTGGTGGTGCAGTGGGGTGCTGGCAGTTCGCTCGGCTGCTCCGAGGGTCGGGCTCCGGCCGAGAAGGGGAGAGGAACAGGGAGCGGGGCTGCGAGCAGCTCCGGCGGGGAGGACTCGACGAGATGGCAATGGTGGCGGCGGTGGTTCGTGCACAGGGTGGGGGTGCAGGCCGGAAACGGTGGCCGCGGAGGTGCTCGACGAGGGGAGAGAGGAGGAGCGGAGGAGACAATGGTGGTGTAGGGGTTGAAGGGGATGAGGGTAACTGGGCTCGGCGGAGGAGCTCCGGCGAGTTGGCCGGGGAAGGGGGAGGAAGAAGAAGAATAGTAATGTAGGGAGAAGTCGGCTGTGATGTTTGCATTGGTTTTGGTTTTAGGGTGATTTAGAAAAAGAGAAAAGGGAGGAAAAATTATATTTATACACATGTGTTTTTTTTTTTAGGGTTTGACCTAGGTGAATTTGACTTTGGTCAACATCTCATTGTGACGGGCCTTGGGCTTGTATGAGGGTGTTTGGAAGGGCTAGAACTTGCATTAATTAAATGCATGGGATATAATTTAGATGGAGGACGATGTGCGCGTTGTACATCCCGAAAATTTACGGAAACATCCACGTGAAGGGAAAATTGGGTTTCTTCACGTATTGTCCAATGATGGGGACACCTCAATACGTTTTTGCATAATAGCCCCCAACAATTGGAAAAATTGCACAAAGATGGAAAATAGATTTAATTAATTGAACCGAACACGCATGATGTTCTAGAATTAATTAGGAGTACATGGGATTAAAATTAGGTGGGACACAAGTGTCAGGGGCGGAGAGGGGACAGTGTAGAATATTAATAAAATTCGGATTATACAAAACGGCCAAGATTGTGTCTCAAATTTTGATTGGAACGCACGAGGGTACCGAGTTGGAATTTGTTTTAGAATTAGGAAATAACGTCCGCGACGTTTATTGTGCGACTAAAATGTAGCACAAGAAAGCAATATTTTAAGTTACACAAGGGTCAGAATAGTAGGCGGGCATGTCTAGGATGAGGTTGTAAAATTCGTTGGAAGGCAATGGCTAGTGTAGTGCTCCAATTATCGAAGCAACGGTAAGGTGCACTACACGATATAAATTATTGCATAATTAAATAGATGCCACGTTCTAATTCTAATTGGGTTCAAACTAGCCCTAATTTCACTATCTAAGCCAAGTAGCCCTAATTTTGGGTGAGGGAGTTTACAATCTACCCAACTTAAAACAATTTCGTCCTCGAAATTAAACTAGGGTAGGGTTTTCTACATCTAACCTCACTTAATTATAGTCTACAGAATTCTCCTTAAGTTAACATGGCCGTTTCTACCCAACTTAGAATTTACCCATCTATCATCTAAGGCTATACATCAAAGAAGCTATGCCCCAAATTATTTAATCATGTTATTTAATCCTCAAAGTTTTTAACACCAACATAACATCTATGATATGCCCTTACTTACAAAAGAATAATCCTCAAGTATGTGATCGGCCTATGGGGTATATCTAGTACTCTCTGTGTATCAAACTTATACCAAGCACGAGGTTTCGTCTTTCCGAAATAAGGGAAGACGGAGATCAATAATAAAGAGTTCAAGGGAGAGGTAATAGGATGGAAGTATGGGAATCAAAGCGTTAAAAGGATTCAAATGGGAATTGTCAAGGCAGTTGTGGATTGAAATACTATTTGGTAATTTCTTTGTTTGCATGCTCGTATTAGTACAGTTATGTAGCCGATAGGATACGCTCAGACATGTCTAGAGGGCAAGTACATTCGTCTACTAATCACTATATATCTCAATCCACGTAAAGTAGTTATGTGAAGGGCGAATCAAGCGCACTAAGGTTAGCTAGACCTTAATACACTGATTCTGATTAGACAATGTATTAGTAGTCGTCCCCAATAATACATATCTCATGATCAAGCTCGATAAAAGAATAAGCTTGCAAAACTAGGCTATAATAGCAGCATAAGTCAAGATAGTACAGAAAATATAAGTATGCTAGATTATGATGAGAGATGTTACAAAATAATTCAAGTTCACAAAAGAAATAAGACTCCACAATCTCTACATTTATCATACTAACTCCTTGTCTAAGTCGCTAGTCGACCAAATAGGGGCATGGACCTCTAAATTCTACCGTCTGAATAAACACTGTCGTCTTATGCTAGCATACAATTAATGTCATTCCGTTACACTTCAATAATGGGACAAAAGGCTATGTGATACTAGGGTGTGAGGTATACTACATAACTTATAACAATTGAACTACTAATGTAATTGTCTTAAGGATACCGTAGAAGCTCCTGTTAAGGTCTACGAGAAAGGGTCTTAGTACCTATTAGGGTATCTTATTGCATTACAAAGGTATTGGTCATCTTAAGTCTTAATCATAGTGCTCATAGAGCAAGTGTCAATAGTAAGGATAGAAGAGTTACTGGCCGTCAAGGGGAAAGAATCTAACTCGTATCGAGGTTAGGGTACATGTTACGCAATTTAAAACTAAGGGATAAGCACCAGGTCTCAATCTACAAGAATAGCTTAAACCATCAAGTTCTAACTACTAAGCACACAATTCAAAAAAATTCAAGAGTAACAACCAAAATCCTAGCAAGCTATATATATCCTAACATAGAATACAATCACTTGGTCTATAATCAGAAGCGTCAGATGGCACGAATTGAAAGATGGATAAAAGAAGAACATAACTTAGTCGTCGTGCGATTTAGCGAACGTTAAAGCCACAGAGGAACAATATATGAAATTTAAAATAGGGGGCTCTAGATAGTCTCATGGTTTTCTAAAGGGGAGTGGGGTGTTAGTTGCTGTGTTCGAGGCATGATCAAGAAAAGTGTTGATTACATTCCTCTAGGCTTCCTAGGGTGCTGTCTACTAATAACAAGACAAGGATATAAGTTTATAGTTCTCCAATACTATCTAACTATGAGGGTTAGGTTCAGTCCTAATATTCACTTTTGGTTTTCTATTGGTTCCTCCATACTAGGGTCAAACATTATGGTAAACTTCTAACTAACTCTAGTAGTATCTATACTACTCTTAAGTCTTCATAATACATCAAGGGGTAATGGTCAATCCATCTACAGGTAAGGGTGCTATGGTTCATTAAGTATTCTACTCAGTGATGTGTCAACACTCTAGTTGTACTCTGAATAGGAAGGTTACTCTACTTATCATCTAACAACAGGGACTTCTATATTCTAGGAGAAGGCTATACTGAAAGAACTATTAGGGAAACACATGAATCAAGCATGATGCAATTGTTCAAATAGAACAGATAGGATGAAGATGAATCATAGTCAATTGTGGATGAGATCATATACTCTAGTCCTAGGTGCAGGCTTGTTCGGTACAGTAACGTAACCGAGACAATATGCTCTCGACCTGCATGGGCCACCACAAAAACATGTCACGCCCTAGTCCCAAATATACGTAGGACTAGGACACGTAAGCATGCCAGCCGCATGGATATGGCAACTCCAATATATGGAAACCAAATCCACACGTACGCTGTATTATGAATATCATATCCACAAGTGGTATAAAATGTATCACAAGTCACAGGGTATACTCTAGATCTCATCCACGAAAATCAAATATGAATTTAAATAACCAATGTCTATGAAACTGGATCTCAATAAGAAGTATCTACGGATGATAGTTGGATGGAAATAAATCCACTACCAACTCGAATGGAAAAGTAAATATAATATGAGTACAACACAATATAAGAATACCAGCTATCAATCACGGGCTCGAAGAGAAGACATCCTCGAAACACAAGTAACCATCCGAATCTGCGCTCCTGCGAATACTCAAGAACAGATACACCTGGCAGGGGACCAGGTCCTCAGAGGGACATAACAAGATACTTAAACACATGCCAATAAAGTACTGAAATAAATATCCAATGAGGTCGCCTAACCGTCTAAGTGAATGCAGTTAAGAACAACTTTCCCCACAAGTGAGCTATCTGGCTGAAAACCTGGGATTTGGCATGGTTCTCTATTGGAGATCCAGGGGCCTAAAAGGCACGTCGTCTTTTGAACGGCGGAGGCCCGCCTGATAATACATAATATATAGTGGTCATTACCACCCGTATCTCCAGCGGAGAATCCGGGCGCACAATAGAAAAAGTGCAAAGGAGCTCAAATGCGGTACTTGTTGTTCTCTCCACCCCATGCTCTAAGCATGTCACATCCATGACACAATAACACCTCTAATAACTGCCAAGTCTACTAGCATGCAAAGTTTCTAACAGCAGTTATTCCTAACGCACGGGCCATACGTACAGGAGGCCAGACCTGTCACGCAGTCCGTGATCTATATGAGACTCACACTCGTGTAACAACTGTGTCACGGCCAATGAACCTAATGATGCTACATGATAATGGGGTAGTCTCATGAACAAGGTCGATGCAAATACATAAATAAAAATATATCGCGACGACACCATCGCGCGCATTTTATATAACAGTTAAAATATATGAACTAAAGACGGAAAATAAAGATGCATGCAACATATGGAATATGAATAACAGTACAATGGCAAGGTATACTTGCCTGGCAAGAAATCTGCGATGTACCAATAACCTACTCCAGAAGTCGCGCAGAATAAATCCAACATTCTATGTACATATAATATAATACAATAAAATCATTAGTCATTACGCTAGCATATACACAACAATATTTACACTGGACTCAGGGGGTACACTAGGGGTACCACGGTTCAACTAACACGGTCAAATGCTCGTCTAATTACGCGGGGTCTCATCTTCAAGTGCTGTACACAATCAGACAGTCGACTGACATGTGTCTAAGACAGTACGTTAAGGTACGCAAGGCAGGCAATTCATAAGTTCCTAGGGTCAACACGGTCAAGGTAAGTACGGGGCAGTCCACGGTGTCCTAGGGTCGTACAATTATAAATAGACTTATAGTCATAAGCATATAATTACTTATATAATACAGTCATCTATATATGTATATATATATATCACTTAATTTCTAACATGCGTATGTGTACGCGTACAAGTTATTGGGTTCACCGACTCTGGGTTTGCAGTCAGCTACCAGTCATAGAGAAATGATAATATCCTACTGACATATACACAAGCACATACATAAAAATATGAAAGGTGGGGACAAGTTCGTACCTCGGTGTACGTGTACGGAGACGACGGTGAGGTTGACGACGATGGCTACGATGATAGTGGTGATTGAGAGATGTTTAGGGTTACTGTGTTGAATGAATGGTGATGATGATGATTACAGGATGGTGATGACGAGGAAGAGGATGATGTGGATGATGGTGATGATGATAACGATGATGGGGGTTGATGAAGTTCATGATGAAGATGATGATGAGTATGATAATGGTGATGATGATAACGATGATGGCAATGATGATGATGGAGAGTGTTGATGATGATACGATGATGATAATGACGACGATGACGAAGGTGACTAGGATGATGATCATGATGGGGTTTACATGATGGTGAAGACGAGGATGATTTAGTGGGTGATGGTGATGAGGTTGTTGATGATGTCGATGATGGTTAAGGTGAGACAATGATTGTAATGGTGATGGTGATATCAAGTATGATGGTGATGACGACTAGGATGATGATGACGAGGATGACGACGTGGACGATAGTGATGACAAGGACGACGAGGGTGGTTAAGGTGATAACAACGACGACGATGGAAATGATGATGGTGAGGGTAGTAGAGGGGATGATGATGATGACAACTAGGTGCTGCCGGAGTTCGGCCAGTGGGGAATCCGGCCAGTGGGGGGTCCGGCCAGCAGGTGGAGGTCGTGCACAGGGGGAGGGAAGGCTGTGTCATGGTGGAGGAAGGAAGGAAGTGCAGGGAAGTGGCAGTGGTGAAGTTGATGATGATAATGGTGGCTGGGAGCAGGAGGAGAAGAGGTGGTAGGGGTGCTGATGACTCCGGCGGCGGGGAGTCGTTTAGTCGAGGGTGCTCGACGGCTCGGCGAGGGCGGAGGAAGGACAGGGAAGAGGATGAGAGCGGAGGAGAGAACGAAAGGAGGAGGAGCTCGGGTGATGTCGACGAGAGGTGGTCGTGTTGGTGGTGGTGCGGCACTAATGGCGTCGTGGTCGAGTCCGGCGGGAAGGAGAGGAGATCGACGGCCTGTGGTGGTGCAGCGGGGTGCTGGCAGTTCGCTCGGCTGCTCAGAGGGTCGGGCTCCGGCCGAGAAGGGGAGAGGAACAGGGAGCGGGGCTGCGAGCAGCTCCGGCGGGGAGGACTCGACGAGATGGCAATGGTGGCGGCGGTGGTTCGTGCACAGGGTGGGGGTGCAGGCCGGAAAGAGTGGCCGCGGAGGCGCTCGACGAGGGGAGAGCGGAGGAGCGGAGGAGACAATTGTGGTGTAGGGGTTGAAGGGGATGAGGGTGACTGGGCTCGGCGGAGGAGCTCCGGCGAGTTGGCCGGGGAAGGGGGAGGAAGAAGAAGAATAGTAATGTAGGGAGAAGTCGGCTGTGATGTTTGCATTGGTTTTGGTTTTAGGGTGATTTAGAAAAAGGGAAAAGGGAAGAAAAATTATATTTATACACATGTGTTTTTTTTTTTTTAGGGTTTGACCTAGGTGAATTTGACTTTGGTCAACATCTCATTGTGATGGGCCTTGGGCTTGTATGAGGGTGTTTGGAAGGGCTAGAACTTGGATTAATTAAATGCATGGAATATAATTTAGATGGGGGACGATGTGCGCGTTGTACATCCCAAAAATTTACGAAAACATCCACGTGAAGGGAAAATTAGGTTTCTTCACGTATTGTCCAATGATGGGGACACCTCAATGCGTTTTTGCATAATAGCCTCCAACAATTGGAAAAATTGCACAAAGATGGAAAATAGATTTAATTAATTGAACCGAACGCTCACGATGTTCTAGAATTAATTAGGAGTACATGGGATTAAAATTAGGTGGGACACAAGTGTCAGGGGCGGAGAGGGGACAGTGTAGAATATTAATAAAATTCGGGTTATACAAAACGGCCAAGATTGTGTCTCAAATTTCGATTGGAACGCACGAGGGTACCGAGTTGGAATTTGTTTTAGAATTAGGAAATAACGTCCGCGACGTTTATTGTGCGACTAAAATGTAGTCTAAGAAAGCAATATTTTAAGTTACACAAGGGTCAGAATAGTAGGCGGGCATGTCTAGGATGAGGTTGTAAAATTCGTTGGAAGGCAATGGCTAGTGTAGTGCTCCAATTATCGAAGCAACGGTAAGGTGCGCTACACGATATAAATTATTGTATAATTAAATAGATGCCGCGTTCTAATTTTAATTGGGTTCAAACTAGCCCTAATTTCACTATCTAAGCCAAGTAGCCCTAATTTTGGGTGAGGGGGTTTACATTTGATAAGAACACAAATTATAGGGATATTCAACGAAAATGTGATTCACCAAAACCTTCGGAGGGAAAGTTAATTGAGGGAAAGTTAAGTGAAAAAAAATCATGTTTGGATTGAGGGTGAAGGTTTAGTAGGAGTTATAGATGGTTAAGTAAGAATTTGTTTAGTCTTCTTTTGTTATTTTTTTAACCCTCCAAATTGGAAGGTAACAAGGATAAGTGAGAGATTTTGCTTAAAAAGTCATAAATATTTTTTATTTGTCTTAAAGTATCATGACATTCCCCTCCATTTTTCTCACTTTCAACCTGCTGCTCCGTCTTCATGGCTTTCAACATAATCGTCCAAATAAGTCATCTTTTCTCGCTTTCTCTTATTACTCATTCTTTTACTCAAAACTATTGTATTTTTATTAATTATCCTCTCACTCAAAACTTTCAATCAAAGTAAGAGTTATTAGACACCCCACTTAAATATTCCTTCAATCCAAGCAAGGTTATGTATTGACTCCTCTTCCGCTATTTAACTTTTCTTCACTTAATTCCTCTTCACTTAGCCCCACTTAACTCTGCTGTTTTTCCTCATTCCAAGCAGAATCCAAGTTAAACTAACTTAATTGTAGAGTTGATCTTAACCCCATGTAAATGATAGTTTTGTTTTTGCGATTTTGTGTGATAAGTTTGATAGATTTGTGGTTGAAGAAGAGGAGGGAGGGAAATGACCGAAGGGTAGGGAGTTACCGAGGAGGGTGGAGAGGATGACCAGATGCTCTCGAGAAATGGAAGAGAGGGGGTGGTTATGTTAGATAATGGGTTTGAGAATGTCCAATTTTAGGTTTATTGAAGTTTAGATTTATTGTGCTTTGGACGTAGGGGAGGAGAGAGAGCAAGGCCGACCCTGAGCTCATGTGGTTTAAGACAAAATTTTAAAATAGAGTCTCATACATAATGTAAAAAAAAATAAAAAAAAAATAAAAAATTTATACCCATCAAGAATTAAACTAAGGATCTCTATGGGTGCTAGTTTAAAATGACAATCACTATATCATAACTTAAGAGTGACCTATGCTACATACTAATTTTATTTTAGAAATAACTATGTAGGTAACCTGTTTAGTTTCGGTGCTCTGGTTCAGAGCCGCCCCATGGGAGAGTGGTGGGTGAATGAGGAAGGAGAAAAGTGGAACCGAATGTAGAGGAATGAGTAGTTTGATTTGAGCATGGAAAATGGTGAAATAGAGTTTTTATGGATATGAGGATACAAAAAGGAAACATAATGATAATGGTTAGTGGGCAAGATTTGATAATCTAAGAAAACCATTTGTTTCATGACTCTCAATACACACAAATTGCTCAAAAGTGCCAAATATCCTCCAAAGCTAGTGCCATGCATCTTCAAATTTACAGATAGGAAGTATACTTACTGGCTACAATAAAAGAAACCCAAGTTCAACTGAAACTGAAGAGTAGAGATACAATCCTTAAGGTGGATCACCAAACTGCTGCTCCTTCCCTTAGTATATTTATATCAGCTGGTAGTGTTCCTCTTTTTCATATCCCCAATGAAAACGTCGGTGAGCACCATCTTCGACTGGAGGGAAGCCTTCATAATCTCCAAACCCTTTCATTTTTCATAAAATAAAACAGTACATCAGATTAATCCAAGAAAGTTGAGCCCAAATCCATATTGAGTCATTTCGTGTCTGTGCTGTCTAAATACAGTAGTTAAGGTACCTCTTTCATTCCTATTTTCACCTCTCGCTCCTCGAGCGAACCTAAATCCCCGACATTGCACTTGGCAAGCATTGTGATGCTAGAGATTGAGGAGAGCTTCGTGACGGTGAGATCGTCCGTGACAGTGTAAGTCACCACGCCCTTGACGAATCCGGCTTCCCCGACACTTGCAGCGGCGGCGGCCACTTCCTTCGCGCTGTCGCTGTCGACGCGCCTCATCTCCGTAGACATTCGATTATGGAGCAGCTGGTATAAGTTCCGCAGTTAGTTTTCCCATAGGCGTCCCTGGGGCACCTGTAGAATTTGAGGGCATGGCCAGCCTCTGGGAGGGCACCACCACCGGTGAGCGAGAGAGTGTTCTTCAGGAGAGAAGCAGAGGATGGCAGGGTGGGGTTGAGCAGCAGTGTCCTGGCGTGTCCGGACTGGAGGCAGGTGTCGTCGAGACACTCCACGCTCTTGTAGAGGTTCCCGATGCATCCGACCATGGGCATCCCCTCCGTCGCGAGGAGCTTGACGACCGTCCCGACGGGGATGGAGAGAAGGCTGAAGAGGAAGTCCACCACGTCCTTGTCGGCCTCCGCGAACAGAACCGTGTCAGAGCTCTTGTCTACGAGGAGCTTCAGCGTCAGCTGCTGCTGGCTCGCCATTGTGGTACTGTGGAGTAAAGGCAGCAGTAGATCTACTGACAAACACGGAGATCTACAAGAAAACAGCCCAAATTGACAGTAGGAGAAGATTGAAAGGTTCAAAAATCGAAAAATATTACAAAAAATGCCATTTCTTTGCTTCAGAAATTGAAAAATATTACAGTATTATAGGAACGACGGAAGCGACGCTTGGAAGGGATGACCGTTACGGAAGCGACGCTTGGAAGGGTTGCCGTTAAGGAGGTGTCGAATGGACAAAGAAATTGAAAAATATTAGAGTACTGTAGGAACGACGGAAGCGACGCTTGGAAGGGATGACCGTTAAGGGGGTGTCGAATGGACGAGTTCTCAGGAATTTCTCCCCCTTCTCTTCACCACTTCAGAGCACTTATTATTTTGGGACAGTGACATGTGAAGGGGGTGGGGATAGACAGGAACTGCTCTCATGTCTAATCACAGAAAATTCCTTCGCTCCCCCCTTCTCAGAAGTGAGTTCACTTCCGAAAACCCACATAAAGCATGCTCACTTTCAAGTGGACTCGGACAACAAAACTGGTCCTAACTCCTAATAGCAAGCTCCATCCCATTTTCTACTATTATTTTCTACAAGAGTTTTGTTGACACATATTAATACATTGATGACACATATTAATACATGAATAAATATTTAATTTATATAAATAATACAATCTGTTTTTACTTAATATGTTTATTGATAAATATAAAATATATATTTATAAATGTGAAATATAAAGTAATATATTTATATAAATTAATATAAAAAAAGGAAAAACTTTGATGAAATTGTAAGGAGGAGGAGGACTCGCCAACTGAGTTGGCGAGGTGCAGTCCTCGAGAGGAACTCGCCAACTGAGTTGGCGGGACGCAGTCCTCGAGAGGCCGCTCGCCAACTCAGTTGGCGAGTGATGCTGAGTTGGATGCTCTGTCCGCCAACTCAGTTGGCAAGTGATGGTTTAGGGTGGGGGCAGTGACCGTTGCACTCTGCCCGCCAACTCAGTTGGCGAGTAAGGATCCGTTCACACACTTGAAAATCATTATAGCCGTTGCACAACGGCTATTACATTCAACACTCTCACTCTATATATTTTCTATCTCAACCAAATCATCTCACACTCACTCTATTTTCTTTCTTCCCTCTAGCAAAGTCTCCAACACTCTCTCTGTCTCTCTGCCGCTAGCAAAGCTTCAGTCAAAGTTTTGCCTGCAGCTAAAGTTCATTTGAGTTTCCTGTAGCAAAAGTTCTCAACCGTCATGGATCGTAGCGTAAGAATTGTATGCTCGCACGGCGGTAAAGTAAATGGGTTAAATTACGAAGGAGGAGAAAGTATAATTTTTTCAACTTATCCGAATATTAGTTTTGAAAATATACGTAATCATATTATTGAACGTTGTTCTATTCATTATGATTTTATTCTGAAGTCTATTTTTTGTTCTAATTATTTTTTGATAGATAGTGAAGATGCATGGAATTATATTCTTGAGATTAATTCACAATCACGGTATATAAAAATATATGTTATTAAAGTAGCAGCAACCTTAGATAGTAGAAATAATAAATATTTTTCTGAATATCAGCATGTTAGTTCGGGTGCTAGTTCTTCTCAACAAATTGTTTCATCCAAGAAGGTCATTCATCAGATGAATCTAACCATGATGATGATAGTGACAACGACGATGGAAATAGTGATGATTTAGTTGAAAATGTAGATTATATGGTAGATGATGATGTTGTAAAAGCTATCACTGATGAAGTATTTAAGGGACAATCATTTCCTAGTCGTTCTCACTTTAGAAGCTTTATAAGTAATTTAGCAATTAAATATAATTTTAGTTGTTCAACTAGTGTTATGAATAATGCTCGTGGAATTATATATAGTTGTGATCAACCGAATTGTAATTGGAGAGTATATGTCAAATCTATTGGAAATGGCGATATAGTTAAAGTTAGTACATTAGAAAATTGTCATTCTTGTTTAGGAAGACTTAGTACAGGACGTCATCGACTAGCTACCGCTGCATGGATTAAGACCATGATACTTGACATTATTAGAGATAACCAGTCATACAGTCCATCACAAATTGTTACAGATATATATAGGGAGCACCGTATACAAGTTAGTTATTCCAAAGCCTGGAGAGCCCGAGAGACAGCATTAGCTGAAATTAATGGTAGTTATGATGAGGCATACGCTAGTCTTGAGGAGTATTGTTATAGAATTATGGAGACAAATCCAGGTAGTACATGTTTAATTAAAACTGCCGAAAATAATAGCTTCCAATGAATTTTTATTTATTTTAAGTCATGTATTGATAGATTTTTAAGGGGCTGTTTACCAATTATTAGTACTGATGCTACATTTCTTTCATCTAAATATCAAGGTATCTTATTTATTGCTTGTGCTCACGATCCTAACTATCAATTATATCCTATAGCTTATGATGTTGCTGAAGGTGAGAATAGTGATTCTTGGTCTTGGTTTTTAAATTCTCTTAAAATATCTTTTGAAAGTTGTTTTAATGATTGGAGTACAATTTCATTTATATCTGACAAGCAAAAGGGATTAATAAATGCTGTTCGTGCTATTTTTCCTACATCTCCTCATTTTTTTTTTGTATTTAACATTTTAAACAAAACATGAAAAAAGTTACCAAAGAACCAATATTTCAACACTTGTTAGACTCGCTTGCTAGACCATATAATGAAACGGATGCAGAGAGTGTGTTTGATATAATTAAAGCCGAGAACATAATTTTGTACGATTGACTTATTGGTGTAAACGATGAAAGTCGTCTATTTGAACATTGGATAACAGCGTATGCTACTTGTCCTAGATTAGATATTAACACTTCTAATCTTGCTGAATGTTTCAATAGCTGGATTAAGAAATTACGAGATAAGCCAATAACAATACTTCTCGATGGTATTAGAGCCAAGATTATTACACTTCATGACAATCGTAGAAAGAATGCTGAAAATATAGACACAGATTATTGTCCGAAGATGTTAAAGAACATGGCTTCTATTATCAAAGAGAAGAATCACCTAAAAATATTAGCTATTGATAGTTATAAGTTTGAAATAATAGACCGTGCAACAAGTAGAACCTATATTGTTAATATAACTGACAGATCTTGTACATGTTTTAGATGGTACCATACTTATATACCATGTATACATGCATGTTTTGTTTGTAGATATTGCAATATTAGTATTGATAATTTTTATCCTGCAGTATTTTCGACGGAGGCCTTGAAAAGTGTATACGCACCAAAAATGGAGCCAATTACAGTTCCCTACAAGATCCAAGCTCCTTTGGTTAGAGGACAAATTGGGGTACCAGATGTAAGACGCAAAGCCGGAAGACCAAAGAAGAACCGTATCAAACCCCGGGATTCATCGACGAGAGATCTACGTTGCAGTAATTGTGGTGCTATGGGACACAACCGAAGAAGATGTACTAGTCAACCGAGAGAGTAAAATAGAATTGTTCAATACAAACTTAAAAATATTGTAATAGTGAGTATGATAATGAGAGAGTAAAATAGAATTGTTCAATACCCAAATATTGCAATAAAAAACCTTTACAAATCATACAAATATTGCAATCATACATTGTTACAAATTATCTACTCATCCTCCTCCTCGTCTTGTTGAGTTTGGGTAGGCAGCGGTGCTGATGGAGTCGAAAAAAATTGTGTGAATATCTGGTAGCTTTCATCTCCAGCAGTCTGGTAACTCGGGCCTGCTCCAGCAGTCAGGTAACTCGGTCCCGCTCTAGCATACTGGTAACTCGGGCCCGCTCCAGCATACTGGTCACTCGGGCCCGCTCCAGCATACTGGTAACTCGGGCTCCCTCCAGCATACTGGTCACTCGGTGTCACTACCCAATTCTAGAAAATAGGGTTATTTTTTTATTTTTATTTGGTAAATTGTGTATTGTTTATAATTAATTATATTTATATTTAATTGATGGTTGTATTATTTTTCTATTGATTGTTTTAGGGTTTTGGCTAGTCTGGACCCATGTCAGACCCTAGTGGACCCATGTCCGACCCAACCAACACCCTTGTGAGGCCTATTTTTGGGTTTAGAATAATTATTATATTTTATTTTAGTTAGTTGGAGAGATTAGGAGTTAATTTGAGTGCTTTTGGAACCCCAAACCCAAAACCCAAGTTGCATGACTAAAGGGGAGGGCATTTTGGTCTTTTGGCATTATGTAACCCTTTATACATGTGTGGCCGGCCCCTTTTTGCA
>JAYESA010000012.1:50950890-50960890 GCA_036927795.1 Iris macrosiphon
ATCCCCCTTACCGTGTTCAGCGGGTACTCTATCACGTGTATTTCATCATGTGCTTCGGGTATTGATTCTCATGTGCTATCATGTGCTATCATGTGCTTCGTGTGCTCTCGCCTTCATGTGAGCGAGTTATTTATCATGTACGTAGCGTGTCGTGGTTGGATCCAAGAGTATTAGTGGGGAGGGGAGTAGGAGTTAGTTATGTGATCAAAGCCAAACAGTATTCATGTGTATGTCGGTTATGCAACTCACGCATAACGGAGTTATCGTAGTGTATTTCATGTGCAACCTAAGCCGATCACATAACGAACTTGTGCTCAAGGCACTTAGCTAGTATTCCTGTTTTCTCACATGCAGTTACTTCTCTACTACTTGTATTGTTCTCCAGTTTTACATTGCAGCTACTTTATCTGCTCTACCATGTATTTACATTCCTGTGCATCTTGTATACTTTTCTATTGCTAGTCATATACACCTTACCATGTATTTGGAGTTGCTTTCAGAGTTATGTACTTCGCTCCAGTCCTGATTGGGCATATTTTTTTCAGATGATCCTGAGGATTTTTGCCCGATATTCTACGGGCCGGGCGTCGAGGAGCGTTGTGACCCGGAGACTGAGGAGGAGCCCTTCGAGGAGACGCCGTTAGCACCCTAGTTAGCTATGTGGGTTTTCCTGGGTTGTTTCCAGTTGCTTTTCTGGATGACTGTATTATTATTTTTGTTGCTTCTGTGATGTTGTAGACTTTAGACTTGGTCTGTATATTAGAATATTGTACTTGCTCCTTGCTTCTTTGTTTCTTTGTGATATCTTATCGTGCTTTTACTCTTCCCCTAGTTATTGTGATTGAGTCATATATATTGCGTGGTTGTCCTCCTTTTGGAGAGGTTATATTGACAGGTTTTGTGAGTTATAGATTGTGACCTAGAACGAACCTTTACAGCATTCTACCGCCGATTCTGCGGCGTAGGCTGGACGTACCCATGACTCATGCCCGATTTTTCGGGTGCGGGTTGTGACACTCGGGCCCGCTTCAGCAACGAGACCAAGGATTCATTGTAATGCATTTGCTGGCTCATAACCGACTGTCGGTGGATCATCGGGAATTATTGGGCTCATTCCGAATTGCCGAAGAACATGGTCTACCGGATGGTACATGGTGAACCGATCATATATAATATGAGATCTGTGTAAAGTAAACGCATATGATGTCCTCTTGATTTCTGGAGCATCATCTTCACATGAGTAAGGTAACCAGGTAACCTATTTAAAGATATTGTATCAAATAGATGTGATGTTTATCTACGATCAAAACTTAAATAATTTAAAGATATTTATTAGATATTTAAAAATTACCTCATTATACTGCAGTGTATCAAATTGGCTACGATAAAGTGATACACTCCTGTATTGGTAGTGTTGATAATCCACTATATCTGTGGGCCAGCGCATAGCAACTGGAAATACTCCAACATCACTGAGAATGCTAGTAACAGGCCTACCAATATAGAAGTGCTCATAGGACCAGAACTATAAAACAAAAATATGACATTAGTACAAACAAAATTTGCGTATAAAATTACTCTAACTTTTTTATGTCTTTCATTCATACCTGAATCCGTGAAATACATCCACAAATACTCTTGCGATTGGATCTCATAAATTCTGTCAGATTGGCGTATAAAAAGGCAAGAGTAGCAGCTCCCCACGCATGCTGAGTAGGTTTTGTCAAATCATCCAAGAATGGTAGAAGCTGCACATTTACCATATTTCCCGATGCATCGGGAAATAAAATTGCACCACATAAACAGAGCAGATACGCTCTAGTGCAACGAATGACCTGGATATATTAAGTGTTATATAGACACTAAATTAAGTCATAAATAAATTTACTAATAAAAATACATACCCGCATTTCATCTACATCAACCACCCCGTCAATAGTGTGATGTAGGTCCATGAAGTTGCCACGAAGCCATGTAAACTTCACAAAATTGCCGTCTTTTATACCAGATGGAGGGCTAACACCGATATACCTCCTGATCAGATCAGATCCCTTTAAGTGCGGATCAAAATATATAACGTCACCTTTAATAGGTAACCCTAGTATATTTGCCACATCAAATAGGGTGATCGTCATCTCGCCGAATGGGAGTTTGAAAGTGTTGTGTTCAGGCCACCAACGCTCCGCAAGACTTACAACTAAATGAAGACCGTGGATTAAATATCTAACACGATCTATATAGTGGAATCCAAAGGATTCCACCAAAGCCTTTTGGACCGAATTTAGCTCCCACGTACGATAATTCCTTTCGGTCCGCCAATGTACATGGATCCGGGTTCGTAAACCAAGATCATGGTCGTATAACTATAAAAAATATATGCATTATATTTTGTGTGTAAATTACTAAACTTGGAAACTTGTAATTTCAAAAATTACCTCGCTAGTAAATATCCGACTAGAAATGTGGTCTTCACGTTGCTTAATAATAAGCTGGGTAGTTGGTCCGCCAGGAATACGACCGTCATTGTGATTAGCCATCTCCAAAAATGTTGATTATAAGATACAGAGGAATTGCTATGAGGAGGAGGCGGAGGAGAAGTGTTGTGAGTAGGAGGAGGAGAAGTGCTGTGACTAGGAGGAGGAGGAGGAGAAGAATTGGTGTGAGGAGGAGGAGGAGGAGGACTTGAAGGTAGTTATAGGGAGGGGATGGGGGAGGGGGGGGGGGTGGGGAAGTTGAAGGGAGGGGGGGGGGGGGAGGGGGGGAGGGGTCTCCGAGAAGGGGAAGGGGTGGTCTCCGAGAAGGGGAAGAGTCGGATGGACGGGTGGTCTCCGAGGACTGCGTCCCGCCAACTCAGTTGGCGAGTCCTCCTCCTCTCTGCAATTTCGCTAAATTTTTCTTTTTTTTATAATTTTATATAAATATATTATTTTATATGAAAAAATCCGAAAAATATTACAGTACTGTAGGAACGACGGAAGCGACGCTTGGAAGGGATGACCGTTAAAGGGGTGTCGAATGGACGAGTTCTCAGGAATTTCTCCCCTTCTCTTCACCACTTCAGAGCACTTATTATTTTGGGACAGTGACATGTGAAGGGGGTGGGGATAGACAGGAACTGCTCTCATGTCTAATCACAGAAAATTCCATCGCTCCCCCCCCCCCCCCCCCCCCCCCCTTCTCAGAAGTGAGTTCACTTCCGAAAACCCACATAAAGCATGCTCACTTCCAAGTGGGCTCGGACAACAAAACTGGTCCTATCTCCTAATAGCAAGCTCCTTCCCATTTTCTACTATTATTTTGTACAAGAGTTTTGTTGACATATTAATACATTGATGACACATATTAATACATTGATAAATATATAATTGATATAAATAATATAATCTGTTTTTATTTAATATGTGTATTGATAAATGTAAAATATATATTTGTAAATGTGTTTGTGTAACTACTAATACAAATTGTATATATACGAATGTGTTAACATGTTGTACTTAGGATCCATGTAAACAAAATCCTTTGTGGAATATTAAACTCCATTACAGTTCTATTTTTTACCTTCTCAAGTTTAACCCACCCACCAGAGCTATATGTTGGACAAGAAAATTTCTAGAAATATAAAAAATTATTTTGTAGAATGGTAAATCAAATTTGGAGCCCAAAATTTTAAATTCTATATTTTATAATACTTTTTGACCACTTTTTTTTACATATACTACAATAGGACGGATAGTTTTTTTTTTTCCTTCCAATGCAACGTCATCCAACATATAGATTTTACCAAGTGAGTAGATATTACCACCAAATATCATTGAAGATGCAACGAATAGATTTTACAAAGTGAATAAATATTGCCACCAACGATCATTGAACATTTTTTTTGGGCTAAATTGTAACTTGATACCCTCAACTATCCAACTTTGACAAATTGATACTAAACTTTCAAAATAAATAACTTAACCATATGAAATATTTTTAACTTCATGTCCTGCAAAAATAAAAACCAAAAAAATATCCCTGCCCCCTCCATTCTCTCTCCCCCCTCTCACTCTTAGGCGGGGAGCGGCGGCGACAGCAGCGGATGCAGCAACAGCAGGGGGGGGGGGGGGGGGGGGGGCACGGGCTGGCTGGACGAGATGCGGGCGGCACGTGGCGCTAGGCGAGACGGGGGCTAGACGCTGCCACGACCGAGGCTCCTGGCCGCGGGCGAGGCGTGCGGCGCGCATGCTTCATGCGACCGCCGCCGACGCGCATGGGCTATGCACAGCCGTGGTAGCCAGGGGGGAGGGGGTGGCCAGTGGGCGGGGTGGCCAGGGTGGGGAGGGGTAGGGGCTGGGGGAAGAGAGGGGCATTTTTGGTATTTATTTTTTTAGGATATCAAGTTACCTATTTTAAAAGTTTAGAGTATCAAGTTGTCAAAGTTGGATAGTTGAGGGTATTAAGTTACAATTTAGTCTTTTTTTTAGATGTCCGATGATACACTCGTGACTTTTGTGCACGCTGCATTGTATGTCATTTGGACCCACTGTCCCACACCTCTCCTGCGATTTGATCCCGAGACCGTCCGCCTAGCTAGGGAGGTTATACCTCTTCTTACTGACCACAAGAGCTAGTTGAGTTCAGTACCAACGGTTATTGAACATGCAACAGATAGATTTTACCAAGTTAGTATAAAAATCAAACAGTAATGTTATTCATCCTTCTGAAAACTATTTTTTTGTAACTAACATAACATATTAAATAATATTATGTAGTATCTAACAAGACTTGGCAGTTGACCCGTTCAATAAATCGAACCGATCCGGTTTAGGCCCCTCCAATTTGCTCGACCCGGTCCGGTCGGTGACCCGATCAAGGACCGGTGAAGGCCCAGTCCCAATCCCATCCCCCCCACACGCGCCGCGGGCCTCACAGTGGCGGCTAACTTGTGTGTATATATATATTTATCGGGTGTAAATTACTAGAATACCCTCCTATTTAACCGTTATTTAAAACGTTAGAGTATTTTGTTAATTTGCACCTCCAACAACCATATTGCACTTTGGAGGATATTTTTACCAAAATATTTCCAATTTTATGGCTGTTTTAAATTTGTTTGACGGGCATTTTGATCATTTTGCAAAAAATGACCAAAATATCGTTATAACAACTATATTTTAAAGATATTTGGGGTGTAATTTGGCATCTGAAAAATTCTATAAATATGACATAATTCTTCCAAATTTATCACAATAAAATTTCTTCCATATCTAACAATATTTATGATTAATCTAGTGATATTCGTTGAAAAGGCTACTTATTGTCATGGAAAATGATCAACCACCATAACAACTGCAAGATCAGCAACCTCAACCCCCACCTCAACCTCAAGGGGTATAACGGTCTCAACTTGAAAGAAGATCAAAAATTTGGCACCTTTTTAGCGGAGTTTATAATGAGCGTGATACGGAAAGAAAATTCTCGCTTGAAGTTCTTGTTCAATGCTTGCATTGTAGGAAAAAAGTAAGTAACAAAACAGTATATACATTACTAAAAGAATAAAGTTCATAAGATAGATTTTTATATTAACAACACTCAATAGTTTATCATCATCTTTTATATATACTAGTGAAGTGCACGCGCATTGCAAGTTTATAAAAAAAATTATTAAAAAAATTTAAATATGAAATTATTATAAATACTGTCGTTCTTAGGAATAGAACTCAAGAACCAAGAAAAATATCTCTCACCCCAACCACTTGAGTTAGAATTGTTTAGTTGTAAATAAATTATATTATGTAGCTAAATAATCAGTTATTTAAAATAAATAGTTAGTGGAGTATTTATAAACGGCTTATACCGCTCAAGTTTGAGCCATTTCTAAGCCTCATTATAAGAATAGAGATAATACCAAAGCCTCATAACTCACTAACAATGAAAAATAATAATTAGGTAATTGTAGATATTTTCTAACTTCAAAGTATAGATGATGTCATTAGCTAGGGATGACAATTTCCTCCGAACCTGATATAATCCCCTTTTTTTCTCGACGGAGATGGATTTGGATATTTAAAAATGGAAGACAAGGGCAGGGATGGAGATTAAAAAAAAATTCTCCGATCAGATTTGGTCCATTGAAACTTTTATTATAATTGATTATATTGGCAACACATTCTTTAGTCGGAACCAACACAATTAATGGGTCACTTAACCTTAAGCTGATAGGTGAATCATAATATTCCTATTCGTATTAATCAATTATTAGGTTGATGTTTTATATTATTTCTATTCGTATTAATCTAGTAATAGTTTATAATTTTTAGTATTAATATATAATATTTTTGGAACTATAAATGTATTTATTATAAATTTTTTTAATAGTAAGCGTCGCACCTTCTGGACGAAATTTTTTACTACGTCACTGCTTGGATTACAATTGTCATTGTTTGCTAACATGTGAACAAGTATCACCATGTTTTAATTCTCTCAAAATATCACCATGTTTTAGTAACACAAGAATCCATGTGTCCATAATGTGTGAGAGCAAACAATAATGCTAAGTTTACTACCAAATGCTTACAACCTTCTTACAACCCTCTCACCTCCCCCCGCTATGTGGGCCACTTTCGGTCCCATCTCTTCTCCAATGAACGATCGTCACGTGATATTCCGGTCACGTGGCGACAATCCGAACAGCCACCGGATTCCACCTCCTCTAATGAACAGCCGACACGTGAACGCCACATGGCCGTCACGTGGCAGTTGTAAGAGGGTTGTAGGCATTTGGTTGTAGTCATAGCATAGCCCGCTTCCATGTGTCATGGGTGAGAGTGCATGAGTATCCATGTGTTAAAAAAAGGTATGGTCATGGACAGATGCTTCAAATATCATATACAATTTTTTTTCCTCGCTATATGTGTGCCTATATATATATATATATATATATATATATATATATATATATATATATATATATATATATATATATATATATATATATATATATATATATATATATAGAGGCTAGGTATTGGTGAAATCTCAATGGTTCATCTGATAGCATGTTATGGCTAAATATCGCCGTAAGAAAAATGACCAGGTAACTTAATAGAACCAGAAACAAGATCAATATCACATTCCACTTTAAGTATCCTATTTATAGAACTATAGGGATAGAAGCAGCAATAATTCCTCAGTATTTATGTTATAGTGAAGTTGTATACAACAAATTCTACAATGCTACATAGTCAAGTAAGAAAGAGCATATATAACTGGACAATGGGTTTACATTGGATATTACAGGAGACGATCAAATTTTTTTTTCCGGATAATATAACATCAGACTAGAACTATTAAACCTTGGAGAACTTCACAAATAATACAAATAAATCATATGTAACCGTTTCTTCGTTGTTGGAAGACCATTATGGTATTATCACCTTTGACAACATTTACTGGTGTGTACGAGTGTGTGTGCATGTGTTTGTTAATCTTGGATGTACCATAGATATGGTTATGAAATAGAAATGGTTCCTACACACTTCACAGTTGATACTAGAATGTCTCGGCAGCTTAAACCCATTATACAACTATAACAGTATAAACGAACTCACATCTTTCGGACGCGTAGAAAATACAGTTACATTCTATATATATATATGTAACATACGAAAATGTTAACATATGTTTCGGCAGCAAGAGGTTTTTTCTAAAAAAAAAAAAAAAAAAACACAATTATAATTTGTTAACACAACATATAAAAACAAGATGTATTTCTTAACTACAATAGTTTCTTAACCATACAAAAATTTCTTTAACAGTAAGTCATTCTCTCTTAATAGCAGGTATTATGTTTTTAGACAACATGTATAGCACATCAACAAAATTTCTTTAACATAATAGTCTTTCTATATCAAATAATTCTGTCTTAGCAACTAAGAATTTTGTACAAAATCCAGTATTAAGAATGGTTAAATAGGATATTAATAACCACGATTAATCTCTTAGATTGTTATAAAATTTGTTAGATTTTTTTTTCTTATTTTTCAAAAATAGAATAACAAAATAAAAAGATTAGTGTTACCGATCTCTTGGAAAGTTGTGTACGAAACACCGTCCTACGAGATTATTTGAGGTCTTTGTGCTGACTTATTCTCTAATCCCCCTAGAGATAAAATTTTCGTATTACCGGCTTCTCGTCGCTACACACAGCTTTGAGAGAGTGACACGAATTTAGCTATTGTCTAGAAGAATAGTAGAATGTAACAACACCAGCAATATAATCAGAATGAAGTTTGATAGATTCTTGTATAGTTGCTAGCAATAGTCGTCATGATAGGTTGGATGGAGGAATATATAGAAGAAGAAATGTGGTGAGGTTTGTTCGCCATTACAAGTGAGTTTTGGTACACTTTTCGTTTAATAAAAACAAACGTACAAAGAAGTCCTAAGCAGAAGATCTAAATACAATTTTTAATCTGGGTAGTGTGACGATGGATAAAGAACACTGTGGCGGCTCCTTTACTCCGTTGACGGTCTGACGCGGGAATGATGATGCTCTCTTCTCTTCTCTCTCTCTTGAGCTTGTGTGCACGTCTAGGAGGGTATGGTCTCTCTCTGAAGCAGAAAAAGTCGACCTTTGGGACGTCCAAGTTGCTCCTATTTATAGCCATCATAATGATGGGTTATAGGTGCCGCATATGCTCCTGTTTGGTGGCCGCAGGGGGCTCCTTCAACAGAATGCGGTTGTAACTGTAGTCGCATACCATTGACAGATTGTCACATGGTCTTGGTTATGATATGCTGTTGACGAGATCTCATGATTGTTTTTAACCCGTTGTGTATGTGACTTGGTCAGCTGGACATGTAGTCAACACTGATCGTGCGAGAAATCTTCTTCAGCTGTAACAGAAAAGATCCTGTAAATCGTGAGCCGCATAACGTCATGGCTGCATAACATCGTGGTCACATATAGGCTCTATCTTGGCATTGGTCGGATGGACACTCTGGTCGTACGATATTGTGGCCGCATACGTGCTCTCGTCTGGCCTTGGTTGGATGGACACTCTGGCCGCATGGGTCTTATAGTGTCACCCTCACATTTTCACTTAAGGGTAGCTTAGTAATTGACATGGGTATTTAAATTTTAGGATTATTTGTATTTAAATATTGTGCATGCATGATTTATTAATTGTTGTATTATTTGTTGTTGCTAGTTATAGATTTATTTTAGACTTGTGTAGTGGACCTAACCTTTTTTTTGACGGGGTAAACAACGTCCACGTGGGGCCTTAGCCTTTATTGAAAAATAAAGCACTTGGCGCAGGGAGATAGCCCATACAGCCTATAATAGGGAGGGAGATAGCCCTTTCCAAAGAAATATGAGAATACATAGGTAGAAAATAACCAAGAAAAGCTACTTCCTAAAAATAGGGTGACCCATATGATCTAAAGAAAGCAGACCGCTCACATTATCCGGAAGATCCACTGTCTGACCAAAGCTCTGATCAATGCCTGTTTCCATAGCCAATTGAGCCAATGCATTTGCAACCCTGTTCTCCTCAGTAGAGATATAAGTAATCTGGATGCCTTGAGAAATTAATTTCCTGATCTTTCGAATTTTATAAATACCAGACCAGTGAATATGGCTTTTACCCATAATTGTATCACAAAGAATTTTGGAGCTGGAGTCAATATAACTGATGACAATATTATTACTCCTGCAAAATTTAATGCTAGATAATAGTGAATCTATTTCCGCATTAATACTTTGGCCTCCAGTAATAAATTTTTGGAAAGCGGCTACCATTTGTCCTTCAGTGCCTCTAACCACCCCTCCACTAAAGGAGTCAAGACCATTATTCTTAGAAATAATATTCAGCTTAAGACCCTGCTCCGGCGGTTTCCAGTGGACCTAACCTAATTTATTAGTTGCATGAACCAACATTTTTGATGAGTTTAGTTTGAGCCCATGAATTAGGCCCATGGATTAGGAGGTTGGATTAATTAGTGAAACCATTAG